>CAMQGK010000549.1:20832500-21190000 GCA_947000775.1 Pterois miles | reverse complement strand
GGCCAAAAGCCAAGATGGAGGCGGCCAAAATGCTAGACTCAAGAGCAGTCTACAAAACAGTGGGTAGCGTCATGGTGATTAAGTCCACTTCCCATGATACTGACAACTCTTTGAAGGTCTCCAACTGCATCCACATAGTTAGAAAAATTTGGATGTGCACCGACAGCCGAAACCCCCACGAGTGGCCGAGTCTGATGGTGTGAAGTCACTTTGGCCGATTGGACACTCGCGACCCTTGTGGATGCGGCAGTCATAGGTTACGCTTAATGGACTTTCACATACTCGTGGATGCAGAAAGAAGCGATAATTTCAGCATTAACTGGCATGCTTGAATGCTTGGTGTGTTGTTAGAGTTTTCATCCAACCTTGTCAGTGACTTGATCTGATTTTGAAAAGAAAATTTATGTATATATATGTTTTATATAATAATCAAGTCCATTATTCAGTTGTGTTGTTTTACTGTCAAGCTGTAGATTGCTGATTTGTCCGTTTAAATTAGACTTGACAGCTCAGAAATGGTAACATACTGACCTCAGGGGCTGCTTTTGTGCGTCTTCAGCTCTCCTCCAATAGGAAAGCATTATACAGGAAACAACACTCCTTAAGCAATCACTTTCACCCCAGTGCCTCACACAGACCCACTTACCCACAGACCCAGTGGGTGGTCAATGCTGCGTTTAAGTCCAGATGTTCCCACTGCAGGCCAGCTCAGGGACGGCCCCGCATCTCACAAAATTTCACCTGTCAGTCATTTCAGCGAAAAGCACCTTCTCATTTCCTCTACTTCCTCTTTTCTTTTCCCTGAAGTGTGTGTGGGGTGTGTGTGTGTTCACCAGCATGGGCTCACCCTCCGCCGTGTACACAGGCCTCCCATTTTCACCCGATTAAATGTCTCCATGTGGGACGGTTTCTCTCAACCGCTGCCAGTGTCAATACTGAATGTACTGTAGCTTAAAAACCCCTCATGACTTTTTTTCCCCCCTTTGTGATAAAGCATTTGGCAACGCCTCTGTTTTCCTTCTGCCTTCCAGAGTGAAGGATCTCTGCCAGCATTAACACTATGTGACATGCTGATAGAGAGGCAAGCACATTACAGGATACGTACTGTGTGCACTTCAGATTAGGAAGCATGGTTCAAGTTTTGCTTGACATTATAAACGCTAATAGCATCTTCAGTTTCTCATTCAGGGGGTGGCATTATTCAGGCTTTATTCTGCTCAAATAGATCAAATCTAGCTCTTCCAAATAAAAATAAATCAGTGGCAAGAAATGTCACTGTAAACCTGTCACTGTACAGACTTGTTAACTCAATTTGTTAATTTAATTGTATCCCCAGCTTAATGTACTCATGTCTGCGGCCTCAAGATGACCTTAAACCAAATTTAATTAACTTGTTTCTGTTTGGCACCATAATGGACGAGTTGTCTCCCTATTAAAACGCATTTGAAGAGTAGATCAGCATACATAGATTTAAAATGTATTTGCAGAACATACCTATTTTGGGCAATACTGTGAGTTGTTGACCATATTAGGACTCCCGTCTTGAAATACTGGGAGTTTAGAAACATGGTATTAGTGGATCCCTCAAAGCCGTTTTGTGGAATGTTGATGTTGAGCAAAGGACTTGGTCCGGGTACGACCTGGCCCCCTAAAGTAACGTCTAATCCCCGGAAAGTCAGAGCTTTTGGCCTGAGAGCCGGGTGAAATTTTAACAGGGCTCCCACACGCAACTAAAATCTTTCATCGTCTGTCGGTTTGAGAACTGTACGATGTGACAAGTGTTAAAGCATGGCCTCTTTTATTATCTCGATACCTTGATGTTTTAAAGGAGACATACCATGCTCATTTTCAGGTTCGTACTTGTATTTTGGGTTTCTACTAGAACATGTTTACGTGCTTTAATGTTCAAATACACATTACTACTACTTACTGCCTGTCTGAATATACCTGTGTTCACCCTCTGTCTGAAACGCTATGTTTTAGCGCCTGTTTCTTGAAGACCCCTTCCTGAAAGAGCCCAGTCTGCTCTGATTGGCTTGCAAGAAAGATATGGAGCACCTCTGGAAAGGTATTTCTCGAGGTAGGGGAGTGTTTAATCAGGTTTTATACCTAGATCTTCCTGATCTAGGCAGCCCACTTATTTCACAGCTTGCAATCCACAAGTATAATATGTATAGACTGTATATAAGTGGATGTAGTGACCATGATGTCACTCATTGGTTTGTGGACTGCTGTTCTGACGCCTTGAGTTTGGCATATTTTTTTTGCCATCTTGGTTTTTGGCCGTCGTCATTTTGGTGTTTTGCAACCGGACGTGACATGAGAGGGTGGAGCTAAGTACAACTGAACACTGAATAAGACATTTTTTTGGTGACCAAAATGACCAAAGTGTTTTCATGACCTGAAAACACACTGTGAAAGGGTTAAAGTTCGAAGACCTGTCAGTCACAAGGCAGCCACGCCCTACAGCATACTCTGCTTTATGGTACTAAATGAACATCTTGCTGTATTGAAGAAGATCTGAAACTAGCGATTGAGACCATAAACTCATGTTTACAATGTTTACTGAAGTAATAAATCAAGTGAGAAGTAGGCTCATTTTCTCATAGACTTCTATACAATCAGACTTTTTTTTTTGCAACCAGAGGAGTCGCCCCCTGCTGGCTATTAGAAAGAATGCAAGTTTAAAGCATTTCCACATTGGCTTCACTTTTTAGACCCGGAGACTGCCCACTGGTCTGTACATATGCAGAGCTGTGAGCACGCTAACATTTCATTAGGACTAACCGCAAAGCATAGCTGAGACTGATGGGAAGGTCCTTTTGACCTGTTGGTGGCTCAAGATGAAAATTCATCCTCAGGGGACCACCAATGTCTGGACCAAATTTCACGGCAATCCATTCAATAAAAACGTGTCAATTTTATTGGAAAGGAAACGATAAAGAGATCCCAAATCCTGATTCATGCTGAGGGAGACATGAATGTCTGTATCAAATTTTATGGCAATCCATGAAGACATTTTACTCTGAAACTCTCAAACGTCCATGTGGGAGGCTGATGCAAGAAGGAAGTGTTTAGTCGTTGCTGCTTTGTGGTGTGGTAGCCATCATCAGACTGACTCATTTATTCAGGAAATGTGCAATTCATCACCAACCAACTGACACATAATGAATATGGGGCCCCTAAGAATTTGAGGCTCTGGGGCAATCGCCTGCTTCGCCGGTTCGATAATTCAGCCCAACACATTCTAGATATGAATCACTGCTTGTCTTCAAAGAAGCCAGTTTGTGTGTGTCCGTCGTGATTTAGTGGCATGTTCTGTACGATCAAAGACAACAACAGCGCCTTTATGCGATTTAAATGCTCATTTTTCAAAGCCAATTTCATTCATACAAGGGATGTTAACAATTATCCGTAACCAGTAACCAACATTAAGCATTTTAACTGATTAACGCGAAATGTTAAACTGTAAAAATAAATATAAATTTAGAAAAATGCTAAGAAAATTGCAAAGGAGGAGCTCGTCACTTTAAGGACAAAAAGCTCGTCCACCTTAAGAAAGAGCCGGTGCGATACAGGAAGTTGGCTCTGGACTTCCCGCTGAGGAGTCTTAGCTTGTAGCCTTGTAACATTTATTCACCAACAAATAAACTGTACACACACTGTCCTGACAGTGAACACAGCACCGTGGCTGCCACACTAGCTCTCCTGATGGTGAACTGGGGACAGTGAACGCAGCACCGTGGCTGATGGTGAACTGGGGACAGTGAACGCACCACCGTGGCTGATGGTGAACTGGGGACAGTGAATGCAGCACCGTGGCTGCTACAGTAGCTCTCCTGATGGTGAAATGGGGACAGTGAACACAGCACCGTGGCTGATGGTGAACTGGGGACAGTGAATGCAGCACCGTGGCTGCTACAGTAGCTCTCCTGATGGTGAACTGGGGACAGTGAACGCAGCACCGTGGCTGCTACAGTAGCTCTCCTGACAGTGAAGTGTTGACTCAGTTGTCTGTTGGGTTCAAATACTGAGCTGACACATTGCTGCATATGAGGCACAAATCATGTTGGTTAACAGGTAATAATCAATTATCAAGGGTCAGTTATCGGTTAAGAACATTTTTCAAAATTAGCATCCCTAGTTCATACCGTGATGGCAGTCAAGAGGATACAAGGTGCAATAACCCCCTCATTGACCTGCACTAGCTTTTATACTTTTTTCTTAAATATTATGAAAATATCTCACTCCCTAAATAACTTTTCTTTTAGAGTTTTCTCCCTAAATCCTTGAGCCTCCTCGGAGACTCCCCAGATTCACTTCCTACAATCAGTCATTTAGCTTTTTACTTTGAAAGTTCATGACTTTTAAAATATCAGCGTGATAATTTTCGAAACTCAATTATACTCGCTAGAGCGCAAATCCGTAGTGGTTAATGTTTGTTGTGTAATCTTTGATTTTCTGATGTCAATCACACTTCACCACTGAGTGCAGCTTGATTATCACAGCCAAGAAGAAAAAAAAGTGTTTTATTCTGGAAATCACCACCTTATCAACCGATGCACCAAATTCCAGCTAAATAATGAAGACGATTTTGAGATATCTTGAGGCAAGCTGACTGTGGGTGGGAGCTAAACCTCCTTTGAACTTTGTTGGCAGAGGTCTTCAAAGCTTGAAGTTCGTTGGCTTGGAATTCATTTACAGCTAATTGGCTCCAGTGAGAACTACAGTAACAACGAGCTTGATTGACAGTCGCCAAATCTTATGGACACCTCTTATCCTTGTTGTGATCCTGCCATCTGTAAACACTTGTGACCTTTGACCCTCAGGCTGTCAGCAGTCTAGGACTGTATGAAATAGGTTTTCGCGTCTTAGTTCAAGATGGGGGATCTCACGCACCGCTCAGCACGAACAGCCCGGTCCAGCGTACAGAATACCCTTCTCTGCAAATCCCGCTTTACTAGTGTCAGCGCTAGGATTGAGAAGAAAAACCTCATGAAGTTCAACAAGCCCTCTTTACACTCACGTCTGTCAACTCAGTTTTGTCTGATGCTGAAAGAATCCTATTTCCTGATTATAATCCACCGTCTTTTCTTGCTTGTAAAGCATGCAACAGGGATACAAGTTAAGACCCTAACACCCAAGCCAAGCAGCTATGCTATCTGTAGGCAAATTTGTAATAGGTGGAGGAAATGCATACAGAGGCAGGAGATTTACTTCAAATAGATCTTCTTCTTTTGGGGTCTGGTAACAAAGCTAGCTGGATTGGGAAGGAATGCTACAAAATGCAAGAAATCTTGGTAAATAATCATTATTTTGGAGGTCTGGGTGTTTTTCTTTAAACTTTTACCCACAAATGATCCTAATTATATAATAATGCCGTCAATCAAAACCTGCAACAGGGAGGTTTTGGTGGTGGTTACAGGTCACAAGGGATATTCTTTCAGCAACACCTCTTATTGCGGCTACGTAATCGTTCTGGCTGCTCTTACAATCACCTTTGCCATGTTCCCCTACTAATACTGTCTGGAAGCTGTACATTGGTGTGACATCACAGATGAAACGAGTTGGCTGGGTCTGGACTTTTAGCTCGGCCTGTAAGACAACCAATGGTCGGGGCCAGTGGCAGATAGACGGGTATGATTATGTAGGAAGACATGCATGATTTTGGAGGCTACTTGTGAATTATAACGAGTCTATTTTGCACACGTAGACATTTGGTATATTAAAGCCAGTAATCCTATAAATGGTAAAATTAATTATTGCATCTACACTGAGATGATTACAGCTGTTCAGCCCTACCCAGAGAGCGCCGGTCTACCTGAGGGTTAGGTTTCTTTCATTCACCAAAACTTGCCCATTATGCCTAAAGCACTTTAAATGTAAGCACACATTCAGTCAGCACATTGGAGGCGTTGCTGATCTGCTCTCCTCTGCAGCCTGACAAGTGGTAAGCTCCTCTTAGAATAGGAGATTACCGTCTCAAATCCCAGCTCTGCATGTATGTACATCTCCTTAAGTCCGCTTTACTCTCCTGTAAAACCCCTGGGTCATTAGAGACGGCACAGTTTGCTGCTCTCTCTTACCTACTGCTATTTCTTTCAACTGCCTCAAATTCATAACGATATCAAACACCCCTGTAGTTTCTGTCTGAATAGGCTTCAGATGGTGTACATGTGTGATCGCAGTGGGGCGATGGATAATCATGAGAGTTATAATTGATGTTGTCACATTTTGTGACAAGCTTTGGTGAGAGATCATCAGCGGTGGATGACTTCATGACTTGACTGATATTACTGCCAAGCTTTGGCCCTAATATCGTTTCCATCAAAGTCTTTTGGCCGCAAAATGCGTCACAGTAAATATTTGAAAAGGCAATAAACTTCTGTATGAATACAACTGTCTCGTCAGCATAAAAAATTAACCGAAGCTGCAAATTAGAAGAGAGACCTGCAGGATCGCAGTACATGTTGGGTTTCAATGAGTTGTGTTCAATCTACATTTCCTTTTGGTACGTTGTTGTATTGCGTTTCCAAAAGGATGCAGTTCCTGTGCAAAACCTACTTTTCAAACAAAAAGGACTTTCACCCAAGAGAACACTGTTCCTGTCCCGTGTGAAACAAAGTAAATGTTTTTATCGTAGTTCTCTTATGTAACTTACATAGCTTATTTAACGACAGTTACCTAACAAGCATCTTTATTTCACATCCCAAAATACCTATTTTAAGCCTGACCAAGTAATTTTGTTGCATACTTTAAACTAAAAACAAAGTAAGCCTACGTCGAGAAGTTTATCTGAAACGGGACTGTATGCGTGCAAGAGTGGAAACTGTACATTTCCCATGAAAACCGGAGTTGCTGGAAAAAACACTATGCATTCCAGGAGCTGCTATCTTGACAGCTAGAACTGGATGGGATTGGACTCGAAGAGACGCCGATGTGGAGCTCAGCACTGGACTGCAGAGACTAGCTATCAGGAATTTCGACCTGAAGGTGATCCAGGCTCGAGTGTCCGCTTGATGAGCGACTACGCCGCCTGTGAGTGCTTTGCCGCCCACTGCTAGTTGAGAAGAGTAAGAACGATACGCGCTTTCCCGTCAGACTCCAAAGATGTTGGTTACAACCAAAAAACTGGCAGAGGAATTAGAAGACATTTAAAAGTCTGAGGAGATCAGCAAAGTGGCGAAACAGCAGATTAACCTCATGGGTCTCCGCTGGAATAAAGGGTTGACGACCTGGAGCAGCACTCTCGTGCTAATGACCTTGTTATCACTGGGCTGGACCAAACATCGCAGCAACGCCAGGGCTGCAGCCGGTGACCGACATGGTGAGGATGCGCCACCTGAGGAGCTGCACTCTGGAGCAACAAGATGTCCAATTCCTGAGCAATAAGAACTTTAACCTTGAGAGTCAACAAATATCAGCCTGTCACACTGTCCCACGCAAGGATAATAAAACAAAACCCACAACTGTTGTTTAGTTTGCTAATCGAAGGTTGAAGTGCTGCAACAGTCCAAAAAACTAACAGGAACTGGGTTGTATGTCAACGAAGACTTGACGAAGAGAAATGCTGAAATAACAAGGAATGGCCGTGTCCTTGGAAAGCAGAACAAAATTCAAGTGACATGGACAAGAGATGGAAAAGTGTTTATAAGATTAAATGGACCACCAGATCATGCAAAGGCGGTTGAGGTGCCGAAGTGATTTAGATCAATGTAAGTGACAATATAGTTTGGGTCGGTACATGACATGTTTGGAAATGTGCCCCGACAAGCAACGACGCAGAAACCATCACAAGAAAAAGATATTACACCACCTTTAAATTTGTTTTGGTCATGGACGGTTGGCGGGCATGCTCTGATACAGAGTCAGGATGGAGCTTACAGTGGAAATTGCTGCAGTTTTTTATTTATTTATTTATTTTTTTAAAACACTTTTTCCCTTTATGATAGCGCTGAAGATTTTCATTTTCATACTGAAGTAATTGAGAGTAATATTCTTTCTGATAATGAACACAGTCGTAACAATGAGCACCAAATGCAACCAAAGGAAGAGGTGTCACTCTCTCATTCAGTGTTTTCAATCAGTAAATATGAAAAATAAGAGTTCTTCAGAATGACTGAAAGCAGTGCTTAAGATTGTTTCACAACCGGCTGCAGAAAATATGCCGGTCTGCTTTGAGTTCACAAAGTTCAGTGTCATAATAACCCAAGGCTTGGAGCAGGCGCTTATAGAACTTAATAAAAGTTGCATAAGACCTTTATATACTGTAGACTGTACAGCATCTGTATGTTATGGCACAGACATTTACAGTCCAGTGCTGTTGACTGAGAGGTGCAGCTGTCTTGCAAATTCCAGATGCTGTTGTGGATGCGTAGGTAGTTTAAGGCTTGTGACCAAATCTTGTGCCACGTGGAATAATCTGGGCCAGGAGGGTAAAGTGTCGAGGTTAAAATCCACCTTCAGTGGGTTGTTAACTCCAATGAGGGCTTTTTTGTCACCTCCCCCATTACTTTCAAAATCTATCAATACATTTTCTGAATTATTTCATGTTATTTGCTCTGTCGTCCATTTTTTTCCATTAGCATTACCCCTCAACTGTTTGACTAGTAGCCTGTCAGTGATTTAAGCTTTGATGGATAAAAATATTTTAATAAATAACATTTCTACATACATGTATATCAACGTTAAAGTGGTTCAACTGTTCTTGGTGCTTTTGCCTTTTCGAAATGGCGTTCTCAATTACGCTGAGGTTTAGGTAACAAAACTACTTGGTTAGGTTTAGTAAAACGTCATGTTTAGGTTTAAATATGTACTTCACTTTTGGTTTCACATGTGACACGAACACTAGTCTCCTGGGTGAAAGTTCAGTGTTCGACCCATCCATTGGTCCACCCCGACCCCTTTCCAATGCAGACATTGATTGAAATTTGTGATATGTCAAAAACAAATGTAATCTGGGAGAAAATATGTTCCCTCGAAACATAATTTGCAATACAGTTTTGTTGTATGGGAACTAATCCTTAATTTTTGATTCTCTTAGTTTGACACCAAAACCTGACATCAACGTAGGTCGCTGTAATATTTCTTCCTACCAAACTTGCAGCTGTTGGAAACATCTCAATATGAGGCCATGTATTGAGCCCTTGTCCATGAGTAGAAGAATAAGACAATAAAAGGTTAGTAATTTTGTCACCAATTATCTTTAAAGGGCAGGCTTTTTTCTCAGGTTTTTATGTTATTCTGTAGCTTCCCACGTTAGATGGTGGTCAGCATGCTCCCAGTTTGGAGAAGCAGATGTAATGTGTGTTGTGTGCAATGTATTGTTGTGGACGCCATGTCAGTTCGGACCCGAAAGACACAATAACACAAAGAAACGAACCAATCGATGTGGCGGTAGAGCAGCAAGTGCTGGGTTCTGCATGGTAAAATTGCTCTTTTTGTGAATGGAGTCTGGTGATTTTTTTTTTTTTTTTTTTTTTTTTTTTGGTGGGCCTTTTTTCTGAAATCCAGACCTTTCCGACAGGGAACTGAAGCCATTTTATTGCCAAACGTCATACAGAGTACAGAGGAGTATAGCTTGCATACAACCCCACTTCAAAAAATCCAAACTAACCCTTTAAGTTATTTCCAAACTTAGCACAGCTAACTCTGACTCAGCTAGTGCTACTGTAGCATTCACATTATTTATAACCTTGATGAGCTTACTTTGGCAACCTGCGTCACTGATGAGGGGTGTTTTCATTTGAAAATGAGGACCCGCTCTTAAACTTTTGCTTGAATGCGTTTAAAGGTGGATTTTTCCTTTTTAAAACCTAAAGTTTCTTTGACAAAGATCAAATGCATGCCAAGCCAATCTTCCCAAATGTGTGCAGTATGACCTCTTCAATCCAGCAGTTCCCTGACCCTGTGAGGGATTTTCTGACCACAAACACTGAACATCCATTTCCTGAAAATCAGTCCGTTTTGAAAGAGCACAGTGTAATCGGTTCCTTCAAGTGTTGACTGATACCCATACCTCATGATAACCCAGGACATGTGTTGCTGTCACCTTAATTATCACTCTTCCCGTCTCTTCACATTCCTCCTAATGCACAACATACCTTCACTCTTAACACACACCGTCTGTGATCCGCTGTAATGTCTGATTCATATCTTTGGCAGTCACATTGTCTCTGGTCATTCTACCTGATGTCTCTTTACATTTAGATAGTTATACCATTTCACCGCAGATGTGAGGACTTTTTATTAAGGCTGCAGGTTGTTGGCATGAAATCAGATTTATGTCTGAGCTTTTCAAAATGTCACATGGTTCTTCTTTTTTGCTGCTGAGGATGTTTCTGAATCCTCCATTTATCAGGCTGGATGTGTTCTTTGTTCCACGATTCAGGCTTGATTAAGACCTATTTTCATGTATTACTAGATAAACAATAAAGAACATTATGACTTTGTTGTTGTATTTGACCCTTAAGTCCAGGCTTTGAACCTTAGAAAGTCTCTGGGTTTTCTGAACTCTAAATACTATGACAATATACAGATAATAAAAACACAGCTGTGATAAAAAGTTCGACTGAGTTCATTCTGCAGTTCTCACAGTGAAGTGTAACACATCTGATCAGATAAGCGAAATAAATGAGTATGGATCAAAACCATCGTTGGTTCAACTGTCCCTGAACACATGACTGGGAGAAAATTGCAGCATTTACTCATTGTGCCTTGATCAAACATTTAAAGGATGAGACTGGTGATAGTCCATATGCTTATTATCAACAAATCCCAGGAACCATGCATTAGTCCAGCTCAGTAAATTATGACTTCCATCCCCTGCCTGAGGTACTCAAGCTCATTCATTGTGATTAAATAGCTTTAAAATTGTGTCAAAAATATGTAAAGTGCGGGTCCATTATTATTTTCTGTGTTTTGTTTTTAATGGAAGCTAAGCAGTGTGCTGCTGTGTGGACGCCACGTCTGGATTCGAAAGTTAAACAAAACAAACCAACCAACCAATCGATACAGCCTGCAACTCCCCTGTCCTGTGAGGATAAAATTACTGTTTTTGTGAATGGACTCTGGTGTTTTTTTTTTTTTTTTTTTTTTTTTTTAATTGGGCCTTGTTTTAGGTAACTTAAATACATTTTTCTGCTGCTCCTGTCCACATTTAACTTCATACAGCCTTCTCCGACTGGGAACTGAGGCTGCCACCAGACTCCATTGACAAAAACTGTAATTTTGTAAATTTAAATTGTACCTCCCAGAACATGAGAAACATACATAAAACCACACTTCAAAAAGTCTGAACTAACCCTTTCCGCTATTTCCAGTTAGTGTTCATAGAGAAGACATTTAGAATGAAGGAACATATCAGTGCAACACTGCGGCTCATTGATTTTAATAGTTTCCGGCCAACAATGGAGCTCTATGGCACTGAAGAATAACAAAGCTAACGTTTCAACAGGCCAGGAGCAGAGTGAGGGACTTCTTCAATGGCTGCTGCTGTATAGCAAATAATAGTGGGCTAATAGCCTTGTGAGGAATTCAACAGCTTTTACCCCATGTACTCCATCTTAGAAGTGATGTAACCGCCAAAGCTGTAGTTGGTAGCAGCTGGTCAAAGTATATTCTGAAGGAGTGTATAATTTGTTTAAACAATACAATATGGTATCATCTACATAATATAATTTTTGTCACCATATGGGTCACTTGAAATGGGTATTTGTCAATGACATGTTTCCAACTTTAAGAAATATAGTTTTTTTTTTTATTAATAGGAAGAAACAAAAACAGCTCATGATAACAGTTGAGAGTCAAACGTGGTGAACAGAGTCAAGGTGGTCTGTTGAACGCCCAACAGCTGGATTTTCTTAAATCTCTCAATCAGTGCCAGCAGATTCAACAAGAGGAATTCCTATTTTTATTTTGTCAAAACTGTCTCCCCGAGGAATGAATAGACTTGTGGTGTATTGCAACACAACAGTATGGTCAGTTGTGAACGCAGCGTAAATGTATGTTAGGGCACAAATCTCAAATTTTGGCCATAGGACGTCTTGCACCTCATTTAGGGGTAATGCTAAGAATTTGGGCCCCATATTGGTCCACAGGATGTGACAGGACGGGCCGCTGTCACTTTTTAGGTTCTTCCCCAAAACATTTCGGGCAGCTGCTGTCTGTGAGTTACCATGTCCTATGTCTCTGCTCTGCAGCCACACTGGTCAAGGCACATGTAAAGTCTTACTGTGAAGCACCTTTGCAGCCCAGCTCCGTATTATAGTCTCAAAATGAGTCCATAGCTTGTTTCATTCCTTTTTTATAGACATTTTCTTCTTTTTTGAAGAACTTCTTTCAATAAATAACACAAATATATTCATACGTCATATATAGATAGATAAACATGTATAAACTACATGCATTTCATATAATTTAAATAATTTATATGTACAGTATCCCCCTCACTCACTCCCTCCCTCCCCAGCCCAGATGAGTTCTTCTGTAACAGCGGCGCTGCACCGGCTTGTGGATTTGCAGCACATTAAAGTGAAATATCATTTAAATGGACCCAAGATGTCTTCAGTAGAAGTTTCATTTTATAGCTGTGTTGCTCGTCATCACCATGGCACGTAATCCTGTGGTGGGGAGTGCCGTGAACAGGAAGTAAAATCCTATACAGGAAGTAGAATTCCAAACAGTCACCAGCAAGGCTCGTCTTGTTTTGGTTACGTCCTATGACGTTTCCTTGACAGCGCGCAGACGCACGAAGTGTCTATGCGTATCCACCTCCAGCCCACTGAATTGCGAACCTGCGTCAGCGCTCGAACGTACGTCTGTGTCGTCTTGCACTGCGAGTTCCAGTTCTTGTCGTCGATGCCCCTGCAGCCGCCCTTGAAAGGCCTGGGGGTCCGACAGCGAGTCTCATAAAAGTACTGTTTGATGTCCTGTGTAGCGCTGGTTTTAATTTTGCCCAGAACAGTGACGGGGTCCCCCCTGGTGTCTACTGCTTGGGTTTTATCCGTCACCCACTGGCTCTCGCTGTCGCAAACAGAATATTCCCCGCGATAGCTCTTGTGCTCCGCGTAACGCTTCTTTCGCGTCTTGTTCCCTGCTGCCCCATCCAATCCACCGCTCACGTAATCATCCGCGAGGTACAGTGGAGGGGGCTGCAGTGGTGGCCGGTCGCTCAGCAGCACCCGAGGCGAGTTGTACCGCTTGTGCTGCCTGAGAAGGTCCGAGTTTAATAGCGTCACCTGCTGGTCGACCATGTCATCGCTGCTCCCTCTGCTGCGACTCCCCCACTGCTCCGCATCACCCTGCTCCTCTAAAGGAAAGTTTGCGCTGAGGACAGGAGGCAGTGTGTCCTGGGGCTCGGTGTCCCTGCTTTTCCCCTGTTGGCTTTGGTTCCCCCTGGTCTTCCCCCTTGTTAGGTCCGCCTGAAGCAGCTGTATGATGAGGGAGTTTAAGGGGTCGGGACTTGGCTGCTGTTGCCCCTGCCGACTGCTGTCCATGTTGGTTGCCTGGATACCATAGAGGTACACGAGGACCATCACATACAGCAGGATGGACATCACTAGATTCACCTGTAAGATCTGCAGAGACAGAAAGAGAGACAGGTTTAAGAGATATGCTATGCTCCTATTAACAGTAAACCATAGTCCTTCTACACTAGAGGGCTTCAAACTGTGAGGTGCACCTCCCGGGGTTGAGGCAAGGAAGAGCTGAATGGGGGAGGGAAAGATACTCCATGAGGCAAAACAGTTTGTATGAGATCTTACGAAAAGTTAGTAAGCATTTTTTGTGGGTTCTACGAATGTCCAGCAGCATAATCAATATAACGCAGAACCTGTTTTAGGCAACAAAAGTACTTGGTTGGGTTTAGGACAGTGTGCAACCTCTGGGTCTGAAAAGTGAAGCCAATGCAGAAGTGTGTTTTTGGACATCAATCATCTGAAACTACCTCAGAGTTCTGTTTCATTGAGATCCTGTGCTAGGATCCTGCCTAGGAGTGTTTCTTGTTACTTTGCGAGGAGTGTTTCAGACTAAGAAGTGTCACTTTCTGTCGGGGTGACAGCCTTTCCTTTTCGGTGGCCGTTTAGAGTGTCTTAAACAGAAGTCTGATTGTATAGAAGTCTATGAGAAAATGAGTCTGATTTTATTAATTGTAAACATGAGGTTGTGGTCAATCACTAGCATGATGTTCATTTAGTAAATGATGGTCCCACTTAGAGTCAAATAGACCATAAAGCAGGGGATGCTTCAGGGCAGGTTGCTACCACAGTGTTGTCCAGTCTGGGAGTTGTCCACTTTTTCTTGCAACTTCATTTCATGAAAGTTAATTTTAACATTTTGATCAGCTAAAAATCTTCTTCAGCGTTTGATTGCACTTAAATCCACTCTCTTGTCTCACTGCTTGTTGCAAAAAAGCAAGATGGAGACGGCCAAAAACCAAGATGGCGATGGGCAAAATGCTGAACTCAAGGCTTCAAAATGTCAGTTCATAAATCTATGGGTGACGTGATGGTGACTAGATCCCCTTCGTCTATACAGTCTATAGTTTAGGAAAAGATGGCAGTTTGTGATAACACACGAACATTTATTACGTAACTTACACTTGTGGCGTTGTACACAAGTTACATAACAAAAGTCAAGTAAAGGAAGTCATTGTTGACACACAAATAGCAGTCTCCCAGGTGAAAGCCCTGTGTTTGTTTGACCTGACCATCCACTCCAACCTCCTCACTACACAAACTTTGACACACTACTGGTACTACATCACCTGACTTCCTTAAGAGCAGCCCTGTACATCCTGGCCCGCGGGTTACATATGAATATATCATATCAGAGTAATCCAGTGCCAGTTATCTGCACGTCTGTGTTTACATTGCAAACTCTAATAGCCAATTTAGCATACGTTTGTGGCTTTGTGGGAACCTTTGGCTTGAACTTTTACCACAATGTAAATAACAGCAGCAACGTGCATGTGTGTGTGTGTGTGTGTGTGTGTGTGTGTGTGTGTCTTGGTATGAACAGTTATGGGAACAGACATGCTGCTACATGCACAACATACCATGTGACCATAAAACACCCATAATTCCATTCAGAGTAACACTTGGCACGAGCATCTGAAAATGTGCAGGATGTGTCTCTCACTCACACACACACACACACACACACACACACACACACACACACACACGTCGATGTTACTTGGTGGAGAGGCAGCTTTGTGATGGGAAGGTAGCCAGTTCGTGCTACCCGGACCAGCAGGATGATTCTTAAAGGTGACGCCCTGCTTCATATTGAACAGCGTGTGCTAACCATCGTAACTCAGTACTGTCGAATAATTAGAGAGATACCGAAAGGTAAAATTGTCTTGCATCATATTCAGTGGTAGTTACGAATTTCAGCAGCAACAGCTTGTCTACGACAAACAAATGTGTATTTTCATTCTTCTTTTTAGGGCTGTGAATCAATTAAAATAGTTAATTGTTGATTAATCACTAATGAATCACTTTTTTTTGTCTGTTCAAAATATTTCAAAGTGTTTATTTACATGGGAGTAGACAAATGTATGTAATGTAGGTATATATTTATTATTGGAAATCAGATAACACTAAATAATGACATTTTGTCCAGAAACCCTCACAGGTTCTGCATTTAGCATAAAAAATATGCTCAAATCATAACATGGCAAACTGAGGCTCAACAGGTAACAACAGCTGTCATGGTACGCGCCCACAGCCTCCGTCCTTTCCACACTTCCCATTCATTGTCTATGTAAGCAGCCGTGCTGTGCATTCTGGTAGCGTAACGACGCGTTTCGAGAGACGGGACGTTGCCAACGTGACGTTGACCTAAAGCTGAGGTCTAGACTACTTAACGCAAATCCCGGACATGTGACGTAAGTTGTCGCCTCTAGAAACTCCAGAGAAACTTTTAAGGTGTTGATATAAAATACAGGCAGATTCAGCAACTACGTGACATCTTTCATGCATAAAATGACTTCAGAAACACCTTTCGCTTCACTATTTTCGTGATGCAAAAAAAGAGTTTCCAAATGAGCTGCCATCTTGGTTCCAGTTTAAAAGCTGGGAGCCTGCAAGTTCGTCCAATCAGGTGCCTTGTGTCAAGGGTTAGCTCATCAAGCAGCCAACGCTGGGAAGCAAGACGATTCCTTGTGATTAAAAAGAAAAAAAAAAAAAAAAAAGCGCTTGTGGACATGTACCATCAGTGTGTCAGTGTGCTGACTTGACTATGACTTGCCCCAAACTGCATGTGATTATCATAAAGTGGGCATGTCTGTAAAGGGGAGACTGGGGGGTACCCACAGAACCCATTTACATTCACATATCTGGATGTCAGAGGACGCCTTTGAAAATGGCCATGTGTAAGATGTGTTATTTAGCCTCCTTTGCGACAAGATAGTATAAGATGGTTGGTACCAACAGATTCCTTAGGTTATTTAGTTTCGTATGAGCCCACTATAACCTCTGAAATATTGTTAAAGATGTGTTAAAGAAATTAGTGGCACCTCTTGTGTTAATCGCTCTTGTCTTACTCCTTCCAGTCGAAGCTCTGTTACCAAGACAAGTCGTATCTGAAGCGTCTATTCTTCCTACAAAATGTCATCTCTTGGCTCGGGTTACATTCTCCATTCTGGTGCCGTCAATACTGACATTTACTCTTGCATATTTTTTTTTTTGGGCGCACCCAGTCATCTGCTTGAACCTGAATGAGTTCCAGCTGTTTTGTCTCTTACAGCTGATCACTGCCAGAGGAGTTTTAAAAAACCCTGTTGTGATCAGTAGGAGATCTGCAATTCATAGTATAACATCATGTCAGAGCATTTCGCTCATGTGTGCGCTCAAAAGCAGATGTTTTCAGCGCTACATGCCTGTTCCCAGTCCGCCAAGCATGGGTCAGGATGTGCTGGCGGTGAAAGAGTTATTACGACTTCCCTTTTGACCAACTTTTCACCTTCAGTCTGGAGAGTTCTCCCACCTTTAAACCTGCAATCACTGATATTTCAGCCACTTTACGGCAGCAGAACTGCAAACTGTTAACGCAACATATAATCACATTAAAAGTTCACGTGGTGAACTCGAAGTTTACTTATTTGCACGTCTAGCAGACACAGAGCAACTTTAGCAGGAGTGGAGTGGTGTTTCTGGCCATCTGGCAAGTATAAATCCAGTATTCACTCATTTGGCTCTGTTTTTGGTCCCATCAACTCCTCAGGGAAATATCTGGCTCAGGACCATCTAAATACTCCACTACGTTCACTGGTTAACTGCTAACTGTGTGTCTGCTGTTTGATGCTGGGCACGTAGCATACACTGAGTTTATCAGAGTTTTTTCACTGAAAACAGCTGCCTGCTGTGGATGAAAATCATTCTGATGAGATCGGTGAGACTCGATCAAAAAAAAAAAATTGCGGGCCGTACCAAAACAACAAGCTGAAAGATGCTGAAACGCCAAAAAGAGCTGAGGGAAACTGCAGAGATGGGTGATAATTTACGGTGACCAGACGTCCTAGTTTGTCCAGGATTGTCTCGGTTTTCACCACAATTAGCAAATTTACTTATTTGCACATCCACCAGACACAAAGCAACATCAGCATGCATTTGGAGTTCAGTGTTTCTGGCCATTTGATAAAGAGAAGTCCAACATTCACTCTGCTTGGTCTCCACCAACTCCTGAGGGAAATATCTGGCTCTTTAGCTGCAAAATACTCCACTATGCTAACTTTATGTCTGCTGTTTTTTGTTTGGATCGTAGCATATGGTGAGTTTATCAGCGGTTTTTCACTGAAAACAGCTGCCTGCTGCAGATCAAAATGATACGGATGAGAAAACAACAAGCTAAAAATGCTAAAACGCTACATAGAGCTGAGGTTTCTCTGGTTCCATCACTACAAGAGACCCTTTTCACATTCAATTAGTCACATGAGCCATTGTTAATATTAAAACACTAGTCACAGCGGCTATAAATATGCAGAGATACAAAGTGCTGCAATAGTAAGGTACATTAAATGAAGTTTTGTTTGCTAGTTTCAAGTTTTTTCATTACAGCATGATGTTCATGTAGTAAATTATGGTCTCATTTAGTGTAAAACAGATGATAAAGCAGAGTATGCTTTAGGGCGTGGCCACCTTGTGATTGACAGGTCACTACTGCACTACTACTGTTGTCCGTTAAGTGTGTTTTCAGTACGTGGAAGCTAATTGCAACATTTTGATCATCTAAAATATTCCTTATTCAGCGTTTGGTTGTACTTAGCTCCACCCTCTTGTGTTACATCTGGTTGCAACGAAACAAGGTGGCCATGGCCAAATTGCCAAATTGGAGGCTTCAAAGCCATAGTCAACAAACCAATGGGTGGCGTCACAGTGACTACGTCCACATATTATATAGTCTGTGACCAAGATGACAAACCTTCATTCATCTTGGTGTTTGTGATGACTATTTCGGCGCTTCCGTCATGTTGAATGAAGTGAACTGCTTTTGCCTACATGCAGTATATTGACAACTTTTGTACTTTCAAAGGGTTTCAAAGTAACTCCACTTCTCTGCAGCACTTTTATTGCAAAGATGCTCCATTAGAAATGTTTAGAGTTCTCCTCAGCTGGCAGTTGCTGGAAAATAATCATCTGATTTACGCAGTATAGTAAAAACGATCCATGCAGCTTTCCGTTTTAACTTTCCAGGTTCTTTGCAATCCTCATTTACTGTGGCCAAATCGACTAGTTGTTTTGACGCACTTGGGTGTTTCCAACGGCTGTTTCTGCTTCAAATTATTACACTTACTGTTACTACACTACTACACAAAGTATTACACTCTAAAGAACCCTTAAGTACTGTACCAAGGACACATGCTCCTCTGTTCCTCACAGAACAGGCCATGTGAGGCTGCCACCTAGTAACCACATTGATCACAGAAGATAAGAGTTCACCTTTGTTAGCCGTGAACCATGAAGAACAAGATGTGCTCAAAGATCGGAGTAGAAAAATACTGAAAATACCAGTCATACGGTATTTCTCTGCTAGAACAAAAGTGTAAAGGACAAACCACTAACCAGTATGTGGTTGTTTTAAAGCAGCAGTAGGGAGAATATTTTGGCATCATTGGGCCAAAAATCCAATAATAACCTTCCAGCATGTTGTAATTCAAGTGCTTTTAGAGAAAACTAGACTTCTACACCCCCTCTGTGCTCTGTTTTCAGCCCATGATGGGAGACTTTGGCCAAAAACAGGTCATTTCAGAGAGAGAGTTCCTATTGGCTGTTCACTCAACAGAGGCAGCTGTCAGTCACTCGCGAAGTCCGATAAAATGGTCAAACTAGGCAGCGCTGATCAAATCTGAATAAATATTGTTACTGTAATGCCTATTTCTTGCCTCAGATGTTTCAGAAACAGCTTGTAGTTACTGATTAGCTGTAAAATGAGAGAGTTTGCTCCGTCTGGTGGGCGGTGCTTGGTATTTTCTCAACTGATCTCAACATGGTGGCCAGTTCACAAACTTTCTTATTGTACAGCTAAACAGTAACTACAAGATGTTTCTTAAAACATTTTAAGCAAGAAATAGGCATTATAGTAACAGAATATTGATTCATATTTGAACAGTGCTGCCTAGTTTGACTGTTTGATCAGAGTTTGTGAGTGATTGACAGCTGCTCAGAGACGGCAGGCTCCTGCTCAGCTCTGATTGGTTGTTTTCCTCCGGTCTGTGAAATCTTGCAGATGCCATTGGGAGAACCAGAGGACACAGGAATGTGACTTTTTCAGATTATTTGACCATTTATATCAATTTCTTTTTTTTAAATCATATTTGCTCCAACCTGCATACTTGAGCTTTAATATAGCGGCCTTTACTGTGGACTGTCAGTCTTAACTGGACCGTTACTTGTCTTCCTAAATAATAAACACCAGTATTCACTTTAAGAAAAATGTATATAATTTATGACAAAGTCATTTGGACGTGTCAGGGACAGCGTGTCAATTTTCCGCTTGTTACATGCACTTCTGTGTACATAGAAAACATAGTTTTCTCTCAATTACATTGATTTTCAAAATAATCAGGAAATGTACAGTTTCTGCTCATTACATGCTTAACGTATTTTCAAAATAAACTTCCGTGGTCACAGGAAATGTACAGTTTCAGCTTGTTACATGTATTGTCTCTTCGTATTATACATTGTGTTCATATGAAAAGTACAGTTTCCTCTCATTGCATGCATTGTCTTTTCAAAATAAACTTCCGTGTTCACAGGAAATGTACAGTTTCCACTCGTTACGTGCATTGTCTTTTTAAAAATAAACTTATGTGTTCATAGGAAACGTAGTTTCCTCTCATTACTTGCATTGTGTCTTCAAAATAAACTTCCAACGTAGGATTACTTAGTTTTTAGGTTTGCTTACTCAACAAAACTATATAGTTACATTTAGGAAAAGACTGTGGTTTGGTCAAAAATAAGCATGTTTTATATGTAAAATATCTGTGCATGCTACATTACTGGCTTGTAAGTAAAGTCCAGAAGTTACGTGACAAAGTAACGTTGATATTTCACACAGGACATGAACAGCAGTCTCCTGGATGAAAGTTCTGTTCGTTTGACCCTTCAATCTTAACCTCTCGCCCACCCTACAGGAACTTTCTAGCTATTTAAAATACCTCAGTTGCTCTGATCGCCTGATAAAGCTGCAGAGCAGTTTACATTACCCTAACCCTAACCCAGTCAGTGTGTGCCATACAGATGCTGAGGGGCACTGACCAAGCTGCTGTACAGATGCATTGTGGGTGAGACCGGGTTGCACATGCCTGTTCACTCAGCCTTCCCTTGACAAGTAAAAGTTCATATGTCTTTCAAAGAAAGGAGAAGAGAAAGTGAGGGATAATGGACAAACAGACGGTGTAAACAAAAAGATGATTTGTTCCCATCAGTGATGTTACAGCTGGATGCTACAGCTGTTGGTTGGAGGGAGGCAGCAGCAATGTCACCTTACAACCAATGGCTCAGAAAAGACATGAACACACACCAGCTTATTTCTCTCTTTCTGTCCAAAGAGAAGAATCAATGTAATACTGTGAACTTTGCACAAAGTCATGTGCACTTGCACAAACACCCTCTCGTTGGTATACTACATTCATGTATACCTTAACCCTGACACTAAGACTCAGCCCTCAAACAACCCCTTCTTCTCAGGATCATAACATGGTCAGATATGAACGCTATATTTTTAATTTTTACTGATTTATCGCTACAGGTGGCAGCGAAGTAGCACACAAAACTGTACATGCCAGGCAAAGACACAGTTAACACTGCTTAAGCCTGCTACATGGACAGGACTGTCGACATGTTATCGAATGAAAATTTAAAAGGAATATATCATGAAAAACTCACTTTTTCAATGCTTACATGTACATATGAGTATCTAGGGTGCCTACCAAACCAACACAAATTGTGAAATAAGACAGCCCAGTCAGTTTTTATGAGCTGCCTACATCACTAAACATGATTCAATAAGCCACTGAGATTTGGCTTCCCTTCCTATGTCACACACAGGCCCGTCACGATAACTTTGTTGGATATTATTGTCATTTTAAGACATTTTTAGGCACACTTTGATAAAATAATAGCATAGTAATGCAAGTACACCCTTTACAAGAGCAGTGAACTTAATTCTTAAAGATATTCAGACATTGGAAATGGGATGAGAAAAATTTAAATATAAATAAAACATAAAAAATAAAACCTCAAAACCAGAAAAATGAATAAAATGGAGTATCACGCACTGTTGACAAAAATGTGCAATGTCTGCGCAATGCCCAAATCTTACAATGGTAGGGAAAACCCTGTTGTTAATTCCGGCTTTATGTTGGTTAAAATATTGGTGACATTCCTGCAACGGGCAATATTAAGGTCAGAAAAAATGGTGACGGTCTTGTCCATATTCTGTATGATAAGTCCAAAACATAAATTATTGAGGTAATGTCCATATGCACCATATTTTTCTTGCTAGCCAATCAGAGCAGACTGGGCTTCTCGAGGGGGGGTCTTAAAGAGACAGGTGCTGGGTGAATACAGGTATTTTCAGACACAGTATGAGGAAAATAATGTGTTTTTGGATCATTAAAGCATGTCAACACATTTTGGTAGAAACCCAAAAAAATAGAAATGAACCTGAAAATGAGCTTGATATGCCCACTTTAAAAAAACAGAATCTGCTCTTAAAATGATGTCTGGGTGCTGTAAAGTTTATTAATATTGGGGTGTTTTATGGACTCCTCAGACTGAAACAATCTGCCTTTAAGAGAAGCAGATGTGATCAGCCCCTCATGGCATTTTGACGGTGTGATATCAACCACCTATTGTGACGCTGGCGCAACCTCTGAGTTTTCATTCACTTTCTTTGCCTCTGCTTTTGGCCTGTGAAATCTGCATGCAGTGAGACAGATTCATTTCCCCTCCTGCTGCCATAATCACTTCCACAGAAACCCCGACTGTAGTTTACGATGTTGACATTCAGGTTTGGGCAGGCTACCGAAGCGCGGTGATAACTTTCTCATTAGACGGGGGTAATGACACTGTGTGCGTGTGCTAGACGTCCTGTATTTCTATGGTCACTGTAGGAACAAATGTCCGCACAAGGAAAGGAAAATGAGGGAACACCTCCCCACTGAGGACACTTTGCCCGTCCTCACCTCTACAAGAAGTTATTCTAGGACAAGGACTTGAGTTAAGGGTTAGGTTTATAATTAGGTGTTGGCTTGAGGTGATAGGGAATGCAGTCATTGAAAGTCAAAGTGTAATTGTACAAGAGAGAAAGGGGAAAAAGAACAAAGCTGACAGATGTTAATGTGCCCGAAAAGATAAGATGCAATAATATATACAGTATATTGGTGTGCAGCCACAGATTGTCAGGATATTATGAGTCCACCTGTTTCATCAATGTGAATCTATTTATAGACGTCTGTACCATGTTGTGTTTGAATATGTGACCACAGAGCTGATAATGAATAATGAATTGTTTGCTTGTTTCCCCATCTTTCAGTCTGCCTTAGCATGAAACTGAGATCTGGTAGCAGCATGTAACTAATAATGTAATATAATAATCAGAATATATCAAATTAAGATAACAGCATAACAAATTGGATGCATTATAAGCTGATTGTATCGTTATTTAATCACTCTCTCCTAGAGGTAAGACCGGGCCTGAAAAATCCAGCCCGACCCGACCCAGGCCCGCGGGTATTAAAGCCCGACCCAGGCCCGCGGGTATTAAAGCCCGACCCGGCCCGAGCCCGATCAGTTAACTTGATTTGCAGGCCCGAGCCCGAAACAAACCCGAAATTTTATATTTTATTTGTGAGGACTCAGGAGGAGGAGGAAAGGGAGGGGATGCGTCAGTCAGACCCGGACAGAGCTCCGGGAAAAGGGACTGGTTGCGATTTGTGTGATCACATTTGTGACGATGCCTGTGCATAATGATAACAAATTAAAGCCTGTCTTTTGTAACGAATTCTCCCAGTTAAACAAGACTGTGAGATGCATGTTCAATAAACATTTATATCTTACCATACAGCACCTTCTCTGTTTTATCCAAATTATTTATTTTATAACAAGTATTCCTTAGTTTAATATCCATACATCGTTTTAGTATACATAATATCTAAATATATTCATTCATCGTCAACCGCTTATCCCGTTAGGGGTCGCGGGGGAGCTGGAGCCGATCCCAGCTGGCATAGGGCGAAGGCGGGGTTCACCTGGACAGGTCGCCAGTCCATCGCAGGGCACATAGAGACAGACAACATAGAGACAGACAACCATTCACACTCACATCCACACCTACGGGCAATTTAGATTCATCAATTAACCTAAACAGTATGTCTTTGGACTGTGGGAGGAAGCCGGAGTACCCGGAGAAAACCCACGCTTACACGGGGAGAACATGCAAACTCCACACAGAAGAGTCCCAAGCCGGAATCGCACCTGCGACCCTCTTGCTGTGAGGCGACAGCGCTAACCACTACACCACCGTGCAGCCCTATATAAATATATATTTATTAAAAAAAGTTAGTGAGAGAGAAGCCCGGGCCCGACCCGAACGTAATAATTGACATCGACCCAGCCCGAATTCGGGTCGGGCTCGGGCTCGGACTCGGGCTTAAAATCCTACCTCTACTCTCTCCCTGTGTGTTGTAATCCGAACTTCTCTGTACTTCGTTTTCACAGCCCGGCCCGATGTGTGGCCCCACCGGTTTGCTAATGTCTGCTCTGACGTGGCGTTTGCAGCTGATAATGGCGTCCTGACCCACGGAGTCGTCACGGAAGCGTAGCGCCCACCCTCAAGCTCCACCTCAGGTACACACTGTTAAGTCTTTCTTAGCACTGTTAGCTGCCACGTTGAGGGCGATTAAGAGGCAATATATGCTCTCAACTTTGCATTTAGCACCTTTAAACACAGTTTAAACACAAATGATGTACTTTAACAATACGATTAATAGATTACAATGTGCTTTACGCTTCCTTGTTGCCTCACCGTCGGCCATGCTTGCTTTAAAAGGAAGTGTGGCTCTCCCAAAGAACATGTATTGCCAAGAAGTGAAAGTTAAGTGTTCGTTCCATTGCAACATCAGCGTACAGTCGCAAAGCTACGCTTCCAAACGCCAGTAAAATGTCCACCGTCAAAGCACTTTCCAAAAGAAAAACTGAATTATTTCTAATCTACTGTCATATTGCACTGAAATATCTTGTGTTGAGCAATAACATATTATAAACATAATAAGCTTGTTCACTCCAGTGGTGAGAAAATGGCGAGTTTTGTCTCTTCTATACTCTTTGGCTCTGCTGCATTCGACTTTAGATGACATGGAACACTGTGGTTGGCTTATAGACATCCAATCACATGCGTTTGTACATTTGTGTGGAGAATCCACACAATCCTGGATGAGTTATTCGAATAGCCATTGGAGTAGCAGGAATGGATCTGAGCTGGTTAACATGGTTGACAAGGGGACACAAAGAAGGTTTTTGGGAAGACTATTGTATGCTGTGGTGTCTTTTGTTGCAGTTAAGGAGCTGGTATGCTTCAAATGAAGTGCTTGTCTAGCAGAGGCTGAAACAGCTGAAGGTGTTTTACTAGCACTCTCTTATATAACAAGACATTAAGTTTTATTCACCCTGAGAGGAACTGTTTTGCAGCAGTCACTGAACTAAGCATATATACACAATGCCAGAAAATATAAACAGGCTAAAGGTAAGGATCATATGAGTGGTTGCATACTGTATAGCTATGTGTATACAATATCAGATCTGAAGTAAGGTAAGTATATAATGATGAATTTGTGACAGAGAAGCACATATAGTATGTGACTGAATGTTTAAATCAGATCTGGATTAACTAACTTTGTCAAACGTGTGTAGAATTTAGTGAAAAGTCGTTGAAGTGGGGCGTTCGTGGCCCATTTGTATGATTCAACACGTCTCCCCCTGATGGCAGGCTTTTTGCATCGCCTTCGAACGTGACCTTTCGGAACAGGCGTAAACGCTTTATCTTTAGACATGTTTGAACAACCCTCCCTAAACCAGTTTCTTTTGAGCATACCCTAACCTTTACTCTGTAATTGTTGACCCTGCTGCCAGTTGATATCAGATGAAGTTACTAGATGAGGGTAACTTTTGATACTCCAAAATTTCGCGATTTTTGGAAGCACTAAAAGCAGCATTGCCTCTTGCTTGAGGTCTGAGCAAGTCCAACTGTGGATTTAAATTGTTTTATTGGCCAAAAGGGTCAAAACATTTCCTCAGCCCACAGAGGACCATCTAATCCTTTAGTCGCCAAAACGTTGCTTCCAGAGTGTGTTAGTTGGTTGGTTACCAGCACTGTGTAAATACTGTAAATGACGAAAGGAGCAGGTTTGGGCAAGAAGAAACATCTGAAGCCTCGGGGAGCTCAGGATTCCTCACATTCATCTATAGGTCATAAGAGATTATGTGAAGTTTCAGTGTTCAGGACAGGAAATTCGTGACTGGTGCTCATTACCAGCCTGTTGTTTTAGGGTGAGGTCACCATCAGCATCTCTCACAGTTTTCCTTGAACTGATTCAAACAATTAGGGATTTGACGCAGCGATGAGCAGGTTCACCAGAAATTCACTGTGTGCCTCTTCGTGCTGCGCCTCACTTAAATAAGTAATTGCTCAAGGAAAATCTATTTTTCATGTGACATTCAGATGGTAGGCCTACTGTGGCCTGAAACAGGGTGAAACAGGATTGCAGAGTTTGGGGGCACCACCACAACACCCCTTGTGACTCCTGTTGATCTAACAGGAATATTGGCTAAATGCTTTCGGTGTTTTCTGTTGCCAGTGAACCAGACTACTTATCTTAGGATTATTCTGGGCAGTTCTCCAGCAATTAAACTATTAAAAGTATAGACCCCTTTTCTGTATTGTATGCCTGGAGTCAAGGCAGAGTAATGCTCTAAACACATTAGCTAACGCTAGCTAGCAAGATTTGTTAGCTTGTTTTTGTTTATTTTTTGCAATGGCTAAAGAAAATGTGAGTTTCTCTGAATATGTACAACTCTCTGGGACTGTGTTAGTGTTAAGACAGACCTATCAAAAAGACAGTATTACAATATCGGAGAAGTTTAGCTAATATAACAATATATTAATAGTTTAGCTTCTGCTAGCCACAGCCAAAGGCTCACAGCTGTGGCTACAGTTAGCATGAGGCTAAACTATTAGCAACATTTTTCTCTCTTTATCTCTAAAAGTTTAGCCTTCTGAGTTAAAGATAAGCTCACTGCTGTGGTACAGCAGCTGTGACAGCTAAGGTTAGCTTCGCTGATATTGTAGCTCGCTATAGGCTCGAATCAAAAGTATGTCATCTCGCCCAGCACAACATGATGACATTTCTGATGTGTAGCTTTCCCTCTTTCTCTGAGGTTATTCGTGTTTGCCTCCAGTCTTTCCTTTGCGTTGTCTCCAGCTACCACCGTGACGTATGGTGCCTTCAAATGAACTCGTGAACACGAGTTCCATGCGTTGCGTTCAAGTGGTTAAGTCGCGAAGAACATCGCTGCTAGGCGACGGCAATGCTGACTTTACTGTCCGAGTCTAGAAGCCACCTGAGGCTAACAATTTAGCAAGCTAGCAAGTGGGTAACATAACAGAAAATGTAAAGGCATAATGACAGAGGAGAAAGATGAGGTTGTTGGGAATATCAGCATTTTCCTCAGACATAAAATAACTAAGAAAAACAACATGACTAAAATTACAATATACTGTACTCATTATGCACCGATAAGTGAACTTTCATGGGCTCCACCATTTTTCACAACGTCAACAGACGCGTCACAAGTTGCACCAGTTATCATGACGTCAGCACTAAAAGTCACGCACCTCTGTTGGAAGTTGCATTATGCTTTTATTTAAATCAGTCCAGCGGGGGTCTACCCAGGCTGTGCAATGGTGACTTTCATAATAAAACGTATGTGCGCAACACGAGTTGCGTGCAGCTAAAACCGTTGTTGCAACACACAAGCCAGTGTTAGCCAGTGTCCCGAATTTCCCTCCGGGGATTAATAAAGGTTCATCTTATCTTATCTTATCTTATCTTAAATAATGGGTTCATAGTGGTGCTGGTGCCGCATTCTGTGTGAGGCTCGTGACAGCTCATGTTTGCGCTTTAAGCTTATCATACATTTGGTATTTTGCAGCACTCAGGTCACCTTCATAATCTGCAGAACAAGACAGGCTGCATTCATAAGCACAAACAAGCATCAGTCACTTGAAGGCTGGAGGGCTGAACACTTGGAAGTAGCCTAATGATTGTGTCACTGTATAGTGAGTCAACACGGGAATTATATATCATATAAAGTTCATTTCCTCTTCTACCTAGCGAAAATCACATATCATGTACTCATACACCCAAACCTGCATATCACAGCGCTTACAACACATTGCAATCTCACATAAATCCAACCCAACCACACTCAAGTTAACTGCACCCTGGAAGTTCAATAAAATAGACAAAACAGAAAGAAAATAGCAACCTCAAAGACATCAATGGGTTATATTGGGAGCGCTTGTATCTGCTATCTCATCCTCGCTATCACTACCCAGAGCTCATGACCATAGATGAGGGTTTGAACGTAACTGGCCGGTAAATTGCAAGATTAGCCTTAAGACTCAGTTTCGTCTTCAACATAACAGCCCGAATAAGGCTGTATCACTCAGGCGTTTGGACTCTCAACCGACATGACGCAGAGACGCAAACCTTAAGTCATGTTACGACAGCTCATTAGCCAGCACATGACTAATGATGAAGTGTTTTATCTTGATTCACACTGACACATAAGACAGGCGTTTGAGGAAAGGATCAGGGCTTGGTGAGGCAGATATTTAAGAGTAAGCGGAGGAAAGTAAAAGGGAGAAGTCTGAGTGTTTCATCAGGAGGGCTGTTAATCATTGCCATGTACCATTAGTGCGTTTTCATGCTGAAAGACACTTATGAGCACATTTATGGTAAACACCAGATTTAAAGTGGTGCTTTTGCATGATTGTGGAGAAACTCTTCTTCTTTCTGTTGATCACATCAACACATCAATTAGTAACATCCGGTAAAACGGCACTTAGATTTTTGTGCAAATTAAACAAAATATAACATGTCAACTGGTGACCAAGGGCGGACTGAGCACAGCTAGCGGTTTCCAGTCTTTAGGCTAAGCTAAGCTAAACGGCTACTCATAGTAGTATATTTACCATACAGACATGAGTGGCATCAATCTTGTTGTGAGCAAGCAAATGAGCACATTTCCCAAAAATGTAATACATTTCCTTTAAATTTAAAGGAAACTTGTTGCCATTGGTCTGCCCTGCAAGATCCAAAGACGCACATAGTAAACTAGTATTAGTTAATATAATGTACTATACTGAGTCTATAGAGAGGAAGTCCCTCCCCGTCCAGTGGACCACCATGGGGTCTTACTTCAGAAAATATATGTACCATAGTCATAACAGGGAGGGACATAATGTAGTAAGTTTGTTAAAAAAGTGTTGAAGTGTAAGACTGTGAAAATGCATAAATTAGAAAAACTAAAGAGCCAAAAGTAGGTGTGTAAGTGACGGTAGCTGGCAGACATTACACTCATTCAACACTCACCGAAACCTCGTAGACTTTGCTAGATCTCACAGAACTGACTCACTTTTTGCGTGGCTGAGCTCGTAACGTGGCCGGACTTGTAGTGATTTTCACCTCTTTCAACACTTTTACCCTCGTTCTTGAACGACCACGTTGGTGGTGACGGATATTGTGCCAGATGGACGTACGCACAGAATAAATGGTACTGTGACAACCTGCGACTTTCTCTTCTTTTCTCAGTTTCATGCTCTGCATTGGAACTGTGTTAAATCATCCCTACCAAATACATAAATAAATAAATAGGCGAACATCATATGTGTAATTCATGGCCGTTTTACCGCACATATTTCTGGAATATGGTCCAATAGTGGACACCTCAAAGGCTGCACATCCATACTACGGATGTCAATCGCTTCAAGTATTTCATCGATATTAATAGCATGATTGTCCATGATTAATAGCGATTGTTGTAATATAAGTTTGGAGTGTTATTTAGCCTGCTTCACTACAAACAAGTGTGCCATGGTTGGTACCAGTGGTTCTTTAGGTTTTCTAGTACCTTATGATACCAGTATCGTCACTCTAGCTTTAAAAGTGCAACCTGAAAATTGAAAATTGATGCGTTAAAGAAATTAGTGGCGTTGAAACGCATTAACGCATTAACTTTGACAGCCTTAGAATAAACATCAGTCAGTAATAACAAAAGGAAAGACTTGCTGTGGCCCTTTCCACTAAATAGAAATAGCTGTAGGACTATGTAATGCCATTCGGCAACATCTGATGTAACTGTCCTCTTGGCAGTTTAGGATGAGCACTTCCTAGAAACCTGGCTTTGACAAAAGAGGATACACCCCTTATATAAACCCCTGCTGCCAAGTTACTACTTGAAACTGGGACTTTATTACTTTACTTAGTTGAGGACCGAGAGATACAGCCTTGGCAATGACTTGTGTTATGTACATGCATGCTTTAAAAGTATGTTTGTCTCACTTCTGCCCATTTCCCCATTCTAATCAATACATCCATCCTGCCTCTTCTTGTTTCTGCAATTTCTAAATTCGTTTTCTACAGTTTTTTTCCACATAGAAGTCAACTTTATTCCAGTCGGCCAGGGATGAACGCAATATCCTGTCACACACACAAAAATAAAAATAGCTGCACCCAACCCACATCACAAGACCCACGTTATATTTAACACATTGATCAGATGCTTAGCTCCGATTTAAATGTTCACAGAAGTCATCAGTGGGGACGTCGTGTCCAAACGGGGGGAGATATGTTCACAGAGAAACCGAGACCTTGTTTCGAGGGGCAAAGTTTGCAATGTTTGATTGCTCCCTTCGTATGTTCATGCTAGGAGGCTCCAGGTCCGTTAGGTCAGCGTCCGGCCCGCCGCTCCCTCCTTCGGACATTATCCCTTCTTCATCCACTCATCATCTCACACGCCGATCTGCTCATATCCATCCTCGCTTCACTCCTTTCCCCTCTTTCCTTTCTCTATCCGCTCGTGTCTAAAGCCACACAGGAAGCATATTATGTAATTCTTAAAAAACCCACAAAACTCTCGTAACCTCCTTAAAGTAGTCAGTGGAATTTGGTCGGTTCGCTTTACAAATATCTTATTTTTAATTAAAAATCCCAAGCTCATCAAATCTCTCTAGATCATTAGTACAATGCAAACAGAGTTTATACAGGTGTGAGTGTGCATGTATGTAATTTCCTAAGCTCTTACTCCATCAGTCTGTTTGCTCATTTCCCTCTCTGTGTCCAAACCCCAATGCTAATCACTCCCTAGCAAACAGAGCTGGGTAAATTGCCAACATCCTCTCCACGCTCACTGAAGCAGTTAATCTGGGCACAAGCTTAGAGCTGCCACGCAGAGAAACGCATGTAACTGTAACTGTGTAAATGCAGGCGCAAACGTGTGATGGCTCGACAATGTGTGTGATGGCTCGACAATGTGTGGGATGTGGGAGCCCTCTGAGCTTTTAACTCCTGAGGGATTGGTGCCGATAATCGGCCTCAGCGTGGCAGCATCTCAGTGGGAGTTTTCCTCAGCAGTGACGCGACTTCATTATTATATCGTGTGCTGTCGTGGAGATGATTTACTCACAGGAAGAGGATGAATGCCACCGAGCAAGGAGGGTGTATGTCCCGTGATCCTCTGAAGGCGCTGCATTTAAACTAGCAACATCTTCCCAAATTCAATGAATATGCATGCCAAGTCAAATGCAGTGTCTGGCTGTTATTTCTGTCAGCGCTTGGAGGGACTGTCTGGAAGTGTGGCCCTTTTTTCACCTTTGATTTTCAACATAGCTTTTTAATCTTCCCCCCCAGGGGCTATTTTAGACTCTTTTTTTTTAGGGGCGCTCAAACACACCTAAATTTCATCTCCGCACCCCTAAAAAACAATTAACAAACCCTCTGAGACGGCCGACACCGCTGTCTTTATTTTTGGGCGGCAGTAGCTCAGTCCGTAAGGACTTGGGTTAGGATGTGGAGGACCCGGGTTCAAATCCCCCATGGACCAAGACCAACTGGTTGCTGGAGAGGTGCCAGTTTACCTCTTGGGCACTGCCGAGGTGCCCCTGAGCAAGGCACCAAACCCCCAACTCTCTGGGCGCTTGTCAGGAGCAGCCCCCTCACTCTGACATCTCTCCATTACATGTATATGTACTGTGTGAACTGTACTGTGTGAACAACAAGTGTAAAACTGAATTTCCCCACTTGGACTAATAAAAATATCTTTCTTTCTTTCTATCTTTCTTTCTTTCTTTCTTTCTTTAATAAGCGGTAGCAAGCTTAGTCTTAACATGTGAGAGATGAGTGAAGATATATTGGTATTATATGAAATCGAAGGAATCCACTGGTAGCAATCAAGCTAGTGTGAAGAGAAGGAGGCTAAAAAAACACTCTTGGCAAAGAAAAACTAACATGGTGATTTTCAAAGGGGATCTCTTGACCTCTGACCTCTAGATATGTGAATGTAAATGGGATCTCTGGGTCCCCACCAGTCTCCCCTTTACAGACATGCCCACTTTATGATGATCACATGCAGTTATTTGCATGCAGTACAAATGTGTCACCTATTATAAAGTGTTGAGTTTGAATATTTCTGCATACTTGGGTCCGAAAACAGTCTTAGAATTAATTAAATTGTGTATCACTGTAAAAGTGGATCCAGTGAGCCCAACTTCTATTCATGTGTCAATGAAATGTGTGTTTCCATTGTAGTGAGACCACTGAACTTTGGTTTTCCGTTACGTAAATAGACATTTGCGTCATAACTTGATGCAGAAAAGGCAGAAATGAGTGCATTTAAAACTCTCCAGAATGCAGGAGATGAAGTGTTTGATGCTCAGATCTTCCTGGCGGAGGGCCATTAGATCAAATCTACATCCTTGACTGTACACATGGTACAGCTGCCTTTTCTGCTCTCTCCATCCTCCAGCTCTCTGCTCACTCTTTCCTTAGTCTCTATCTCCATCATCAACATATTTTGCAGAAATCCTTTTCCCCGCTTTAATCATTCACTGCAGAATCCTAATGCCAACAGCAGCATTAAAAAGTAAAGATCTGGTTGCGTTTGAGTGTGTAGAGGTATCAGTGCAGGCAGCTTCAGATTTTTGCCTTTTGATGCTTTGTAAATGAAACTGTTCACTATAAAACAAGATAAAGTCACCAAAACAAACTCCTACGCCAACACACCAAGTGTGTGTGTGTGTGTGTGTGTGTGTGTGGCGTGTGTGCACGTGCTTCTGTGTTGTTGTCAGTGTAGCCTGTGGCAGTGTAAGTCAGATCATGTCAGGATTTGTTCGGTTCGTTTCTGTGTGTGCGTCCGACCTTTCGAGTGATTTGGCCCACCATGAGGAATGTAAACGCACATGAAAAGGCGGCCTGCAGCACACCGAGGGAAAAAAGTGTGTGTAACTCACATGCACATCATCTCTAAATCTAAGTCCACAGTTTATCAGACCGGTGCCAAGATAACCATAGAGCAGGGATACTCAGCTTGCTTTGCCTGGGGGCCACTTTTTCAAAATGACAAAACAAACATTTAACCGTCAGCGTCTGGGGGATCCTTCCTTGGAACTGGTTTTGTTTCATAAATAAGCTCTATTATGGTTGCCGGGCCACCCAGCACCCTATTATTTGCTGCTTATTTCGCTGCCATAGAGCGATAAATGAACCAGAGCAGCTGGTGTGTGTCAGCCTGGGCACCTAAAACTGTTCTCACTAGGGCTGTCAAATTAATGTGATAATTATGGGTTAACGCAAACGTCATATGAAACTAGAAACCTAATGAATCCATCCGTACCAACCATATACGAGCTCCTCGGGAAGGAGCATAAATAATGAGCTTACACGAAATTTTGGCGAGGAAAGAATAGCACAGCTACTCTGAAGGGGTCCCTTGACCTCTGACCTCAAGATATGTGACTGTAATTGGGTTCTATGGGCACCCACGAGTCTCAAAATCATCTTGCTTCGTGTGTAGTGTCTTACCCTAACCTAACTTCACTCCTCATGCCTAAACCTAACCAAGGAAGGCACTCAAGGCAACGACATGGGAAGGTCAGATGATGTCACTCTACATAAGTAGCAGCAGGCAGTCGCCCAATTTACAGCGTTAATCACGTATTTAACCGCGACCGTAATCCAGGAGAAAATACGTTTCCCTCACAACGTCATGACAATGCAGTTTAGCTATAACTTTGTCGGCGACAGGGTTGGTGTGTGTATCTGTATCTTTGTGTATCTGACTAGATATGTGCCGAAACTACTGGTTGTTTGTTTCTGTGCGCCTGCTGGATCATGACGTTCATAGATTGTACTGACCTGCAGGCCAGTTAAAACAAACCACAACACCGACCTCATCGCTTCCAGGCAAACACACATTTGATATTTCTGCAATCAGAAACAGAGTGTTACATAATACCATGATCATCACGGTGGTGGGATGAATCCTCCTTTTATTTAAAGTACCTGAAAAAATGCATATTTATTTTAGAAGTCATCTATCCCATCCTTGAATACGCATAAAGTACAGATGCAGCAGTTCTCACTATAAGATCATGAGTAACATTTTACTATTTATTGTTTTGGGTGAAAGGCAGTTCAAGTGGTACCTGATTTACAGTAATCCTGGCGGATTACAATGCTGATGTGATGTACTGCAACCTCGCCGGGGCGTGGCGGTCATAACATGCCTCTAATTGGCAAAAACAATTAAACACACTCCCCTCAACTGCATCCCGGTGTAAAGGGCATGAAAAGGAACGCTGGCGTTTACCGGCAGTAGAGGACTAGCGTGTTAGAGCAAGACAGACGTCAGCCTATCTGTCTGATCAACATGAAGTAATGATGAAGTAATGAGTGGCAGCAGAAAGGGAGCCAACAAGTGGAGATATGCTGAGGCAGGGAACGGGACGATAAGACAGCTGTATTTTGGTGACTTTTAGCGCATTGTTTTCCAGCCTACAAACTCCAATCTCATCAGCTCATTTTCATCAGTAGCAGGCAGCCGTATGAACCCGCTGTACTCCACCTGCTCAGCACCAGTTAGAGACTAGCTGGTGATGAGGGCAGCATTTAGATAAACGTTGTGTCACTAAAGATCCTTATATCCGTTTTTTTACAAGGTCGGTCGTCCAGGAGAATGCCCTCAAAATGCATAAATATAAAGGTTAACAAAACTTTGAATGATAAACTAAATGCACATTAATCTCATTTTTTATCTGCTCAAAATGTTCCTTAAAGAGAGACTTGTCATTTTATTATTGGAAATCAATTAACACAAAACAATGACAAATATTGAGCCCAACAACAACATGTGATTATCATAAAGTGGGTCTGTAAAGGGGAGACTGGTGGGTACCCATGAACCCATTTACATTCACACATCTTGAGGTCAGAGGTCAAGGGACCCCTTTGAAAGTGGCCATGACAGTTTTTCGTCGCCAAAATTTAGCACAAGTTTTGCGCATTATTTATCCTCCTTTGCAAAATCGCGAGTTACATTAATGCGTCAAAGAAATTATTGGCATAACAAATTTACGTTAATGCATTATTATCACACTTTGACAGCCCTACTGAAAACCTACACCTATTCTCCCTTTGTTAAACTCTGTATCTCACCCCGTTATTTCTTAAATATTGTCGTTTATCTCTTATATTACATACTTACCTCATTTCTGATTTCTCATGTTCCACAGTTATTTCTAAGAGAAAACTTCTATGTTTCCTGTTTTGATAAATTCAATAAAATGTCCATTATATTAAATATCATCATGTCAGTATCACAGCCTTCCCTTTTATGTGTAGGCTTTTAAAAACTTTTTTTTTGTTGCCGGTAGCTTCAATTAGAAGTACGGCAAAAAAGAAAAGACGCGATTAATTGTATGAAAACCGTATTATTGTGAAATAAAAAAAACTGAGAGCCACAGAGTGTAACACATTGTCATTCCCAGCTCCAGCGCTTTAATCATTGACTCTTTAGGTACCTCTCTAGCCTCAGTTTAGACACATCAGGGACGGTGGCAGTTTCAGCTTGTTGTATACATAGTGTCTTTTCAAAATAAACCTCCATGTTCACAGGAAATGTACAGTTTCCGCTCGTTTACATGCCATGTCTTTTCAAAGTAAACTTTTGAGTTCACACTTCTGTGTGCTTGTTACATGTATTTTCAAAATAAATTTCCACCATAGTTTTTTTTAGTTTTTTAGGTTTACTTGGTTAGGTTTAGGTGACAAAAGTAGCAGTCATGGTTTGGCTTAGAATAACTACATAAAGGAGTAAAACATGTGCGGTAACATCAGTACAGAAAACGCGTAACAAACATCATTCAATTGCAACTTTATAACGTCATAACTAGCTCTAAACAACACGCGACAAACGTGCAAATGCAACTTTATATAAGGGATGTACATTCTAAGCAAAAATACTGAAAATCACTGGGAATTATTTGATTATTATTTGAAAATTGACGCAATTTTCGGGGGAAAAGCGACATTTAGTGTCGGCACATTTTCCCAATATAACGCTGTGGGTTAAAAGTTTATTTCAAACATACTGCTGGAACAGTGGAAGACGCCGGTGTAAAGACAAACCGTGATAGTTTTGGTGAGTTTTATTTTGTCTGGTTTGAATGATGATATGTTCCGCTGCTCGAACAGCTGATCTTCCCAAAACTTGGGGCACAGCGCCGGACGCACGCCGCTGAAGTTAGACTCCACAACGCTTGACAAACGTCATGTGACAAACGTAACTTTATATGCGACGCAACTAGCTCTGAAGTTCAACTTCCATCGCTACACAGCATGTGACAACCGTCACTGCAAACACTGCACCTTCATTAGTGTAAAGGCTCATGTAATATTCGCGTCTCAGCGCCAAAATGTGACACTGACGCACATTGTTGTGGTGGACAGACAGGTCTTGTACTTTTACTCTGCTGAGCTGGTAATGTGATACGTATGCACCCAATGCTGTGAAGCACCCAGAGACTAGTCAGGAATCAGTGGAACAAGAGAAAGACAATGAAATAAAGACAGGCAGGGAGGTAGTCGGAAAAGGACGCTGTGAAATTTGAATGAGGCAAAGGGTGAAATAAAGGTGAGAGAAGATTGCGCTATTTTAAGAAAGTGGAATGAAAACAACAATGACCAGCAAATCACTGCCTAACCTCTGAGCTAATTGTAGCTGGGACGCCAGCCTGGTAATCTACTGGCAGTGATGCTTAATAAGGCAAGCCAACTGCTGTCAAACGCTACAGAAGTAAATGAACTCAGACTTTTGCACATTTGACCGCTTATTTTAGTCTCTCAGGCAACAATCTTAATGTCAAAATGAAAAATGAAACATAACGGCACCATATGAACAGTCCAACCTAATCCATTTATCCCAGCAGTGAAATGAAAACACTGAGTGCTACTTGAATTTAGCTTGTCATACTTTGAGGCCACAAATCTTACAAACCTGTTTTCATAGCTTTTTTTTTTCAGGTGGATGCTGTCGGTTCTCGGCGTTCAGCGTTTTATTGGCTCAGTTACACAACAGACGCAGCAAAGCAATTAGACAACCAGTTTCCCTCTCGAACTGCAGCACAGCTGTATAGCTGTATAGCTAGCGTTTCATGGTGGCTCTGCCAACTCCTGTGGTAACTGTCACAAAGTCATTTCCTGTTTGTTCGTACAGATGCTGCAGATCTTATATACGATACACGACCCTGCATCGTTTTTGTATCAAATATTACACCTTACACCAGAGACACAGCGCCAACGGGACGCTGTGGTAGTTCACGTTCGTTAAATACATAGTGTCTTTTCAAAATAAACTTCTGTGTTCACATAAAATGTTTGTTACAGGCTTAGTGTCTTTTCAAAATAAACTTCCACGTTAACATGAAACGTTCAGTTTCTGCTCATTACAGGCTTAGTGTCTTTTCAAAATAAACTTCCAACTTAGGTTTAGTTAGCTTTTTATTTTTTTAGGTGTACTTTGTTAGGTTTAGACAACAAAAGTAGTTGTTTGGGCTTAGGTAAAGACTGTGGATTGGTTTAATATAAGTATGTTTGTTACATAAATTATGTATTTGGTGCTAGTTACGTACCAAAAGGTAAAATAAGTCAACATGTTAACTTGTGGTTTTACTACAGGACACCAACAGCAGTCTCTGGGATGGAAGTCCTTTGTTTGTTTGACCCATTCATCCACCCTGAACTTGTCCTTATGCAGACTTTGTTTTGCTTTATACTTTACCTGACTTTCTCCTTTACTCCCGTCATAATTACGACAGCCACTAGTGCCTCTTAACAATTCTTAACCTTCCTGCAGTGATCCAGCTTAGCAATAGGTGATAACAGCCTACTGAACCAATTAGGAGGTACAGTAGGGCCTGAAATGCTCCCAATGATATAACGGCCATTATAACATTCAAAGCAGGTGTGTACTTCTTATATTCTGCAGCACAAATAAGGATTGTAAGTTGGACAAGCAGACACCCCCAATTAAATCCATTTAAATAGAAAGGGGCCAATTTTGCACCAAATGTGTGTAATTTAAATATGAGAAAATTGTATCAGCTATTTGCTCAGCAGTGCAGTTGGAGGTTCATTTCACTCTTTGAGGGTTACGTCTCCTTTTTGTCTCTTGTGTAGGTTTAGCAGCCGAAAATGCTGCGCAGTCCTTTTGTGACTTTGCCCTCAGAGAGTCTTGCTTCAGCAAAAGTAAGTGATGATTTAAGTGATCCGCTTCATTAGCTTCATGCGCTCTTTCTCTGCAAAATGTTCGATTTCAAACCACGATCCACTGATGTGTGTTTGGTTGTGGTTGGTTGTTTTATTTCTTTGAGTTTCCTCATCTTCTCCATTTTTACAGTGTCCAGTCTGTAGAGTCGATAAAACAGGTCCACACTTTGCAGATATACAGAGCCAACAAGCAGTTGATTTGTTTGAGCAGCAGAGAAGGCTAAAGATTAAAAAAACACAAGTACTCTAACCAGAATCAGTGCCGATGACGCTGTTTCATAAAACTGTGGTTAGCTTAGCTTCACACGATAACAAAAACAAAAAGTTTCTCATGTCATTTGCACTGTAAAGGAGTATTATATTTATATTTAAAACTATTGCAAACCAAGAAATTAATGAATTTCAAAATAAGACTATCACGCCAAGCTTTTAAAAAGTTTTAATGGTTAGGTTTTCGGATAGATCACCAAATATAACCATTACTAAATTTCCCTTGAAGGGGAACTATGGCCATTTTCAAAATTCATACACATTATTCCTATGGTCTGAGACAGCCTAACAATATGCATGAACAACATGAAAAACTCTTTGCCAAATCCAAAAATGACAAAGATATTGTCATTGTTTATTGTTATATGTGCAACATGACGCACAGCTTTTTTTTTTTTCTGCTGAGGCGCTTTTGTTGCATCTGGTTGCTATGACACCGAATATACACTGAAGTAAAAAATGTCAGCACAAAGTAGAGTACTCGCTCTGGATGAAGGGGAGGCTGAACCGTAGAGAGAGAGATGACAGACTTGTCGGACTATGTCTATTCATTTCTACTCCATTTTTGTTGATCAGCACTTGTAGCTACGTGTAGGATGTGACGGGTGGCCCGTGTGGCGTTTGTCCCGCCCCTACTCCTTTGTGATTGGACAGCTGGGTGAAAAGGGACAAAGCTGAACACTCAGCTCTCTCTGACCAGAAAAAAAAACACCAATTTTGTTGCAAGGTGTACGTAAATATGTAGTGCTCCCACTGCAAAGAGTCAAAAAAGACATGAACGTAGCGACTGCGGCGGTTACTGTATTTTTCGCACTATGAGGCGCATCGATTATAAGGCGCATTAAGCGAAACAAAACAGTCAGATAAGTCAAACTTTATTCAATTCATTAAATAACTCAATAACTTCAATAACTAATACAAAACAATGCCATCCTGTGCGGCTGGCTTATCAATAGCGTGGTATTGCAATATTGTGATTATTACGACAGCCCTAATTCTGACCCCAATGAAATGCATCAATGCTTGAGGTTCCCTGAACACAACTTTGGTAAACACACTGAGCTGAAATACACTACAGTGGCCCAGTGTGGACCACCAACGGTGTCTGGCCAGTTTCTCTGAAACTACCAACTGCTTAAAGCCCTTTTACACACATATTAGATGTGGCAATAGGGAGACATTCAGGCAAACCCTGAATTAAAATCTACTAGCTGCACTAGTAGTCATTATCACGCAAGATTATCTAAAATCAAAAAAATACACCCCTGATCCATTTATTGAGACCTTGTGACTCCCAGCGGAAACACACTGGCTCAGGAAACCACAACCAAACTGAGAAGGTGGCGATGGATGATGTGCGTTGCAGTTACCGTGGAGACCCCAGTGATGATGCAGTCAGGGCGCTTAGTGATGGGGCTTAGCGAGCAGCGGGCCAAACTGGCAAATCCTCCAGAGGGATTTTCACCCGGCAATGTCTGAGCCCTAATACTGTCCAGCTGACTCCAGATGTTACAGCACATACACAGAAAATGACTGATAGATCCAGTCTGTAGCTCAGTTTCCAGCTCAGGATTCGTTCTGGAAATTACAATTCATCAGCACACAAAAAACTAAACAGGCATATCGACACTTGAGTGGCCCAAAAGAGATTTGCAGAAGGTGTCAACACACAGATATGCTTGGAATCAATGGTACGCTGAGTGGCTTCATTTAATTACACGGCTATTTACAAGCGTCTTCTGTGGTCCTGGTGAAGTGGCTGCAAAATGGTAGAATTGTTTTTATGCAGCTCAGGAAAGCCAAACAGATGTTTATGCATCATTTCCAAAGCTCACACACAATTAACTTGTTGAGCAGTGGATCAAAAACATTGCCAATTTTCAGCATTTATAGGAGAGAGAAGTTGAATGCGACTGATCTATCTGGATTTTTCAATCTCAAACTCCCCATGTGGTCTGTTCTGAGGAGGGGAAACGGGGAAATCTGGAAAAGCCACAGAAGTTTCGCATGTTTTCTGCTGATCAAGGAATTCCTGAAATTTCCTGGAAACTTTCGAGCATTGGATCCCACACATGGGAAACCTGTGGTGCAAGTCAAAGAGATTATGAAGGAATTTAAAATATGATAATGTGTTTAACCGCTTGTTTGGCACTTTTGTTACATTAGAAACTTGACTTAAAATGATATTCAGAAGGCAGGTATACAGCTTTAACTCATGGATGTGCTTTGATATCGATAAAAGAAAGGTGTGGCGAGGTCGTGGTGGGAACCCTGGTGTGGATTACTTTCAACATGACAGTTTTACATTGTGAGAGTATACTGTACACCCATTGTCAGCAGTGAAATCTCTTTTTATTTCCTCTATCTCCTCCTCGTCTTTCTCCTGTATTGTACCTCCTTTTAGCCTCAGCATCACCTTGCTTAAACATGAATGTTTTCCTTCTCTAAAACCTGACATTTAAAGTAATAGTTCAACATTTTGTGAAAAGCGAAAGTCAGCACCCAGCATCAGATCTATGCTTCCGCCATTTTGGCCTGAAAGCAACTACCAATATAATATAAAAAGTCTTGTACAAAAGTAAAATTATTTCTATGACCTAATCTAATGGCCACTTTCAAACATTAAAACATTATAAATATAAGTGTTTTCAGTGTTCATTGGCAACCATGGCTAATGTCAGTACAGTATACTCGTTTGGAGATTGATACCACCCTCATGTCTGTGTGCTAAATATGAAGCTATCTCCAGAAGTTGCTGTTAGCTTAGCTAATGCGTTTGTTTAATCCGTGCAAAAAGCACAGCGTAAAAGCAACGCGTTGTGGTTTTACAGGGGGTTATGTGCCTATTTCTTGCTTCTGCTGCTCGTCTGGCAACTTCACCGTAATGACGAGCCTCCAGATAGTTAGCCTACTGTACCTAGCTAAGATATATCCCCTTGTAAAACCACAAGGCATCGATTTTACGTTTAACACTTACAAGATATATGTTCATTTCTGAGCATTTGAGGTGCTGGTTCTGTTAGCCTTGACCAGGCTAGATGTTTCCGTCTGCGTCTGGTCTTTATGCTAAGCTAAGCTAAGCTAACTGGCTGTAGCTTCATATTTCCTGTTGTACAGAGCAGAGGTTGGTATTGATCTTCTCATCTGACCCTTGGCGCGAAGACAAATAAGTTTATTTCCTAGAAATGCCGAACTGTTCATTGAAGACATTTCATAGTTTAGTAGGGGCTGGAGCCGATCCCAGCTGGCACTGGGCGAAGGCGGGGTTCACCCGGTCCATTAAGGGGCACATAGAGACAGGCAACCATTCACGCACACATTCACACCTCAATTTAAAGTCATCAGAACCTGGAGAAAACCCACGCTAACATGGGGAGGACATGCAATCTCGAACCTTCGAATGTGCAGCCAAGTGACCTTATTTATTCAGTCTGGAACTCCACTTGGCTGTTACCAGTTTTTGCAATTACTACTGCACAATTTCTGAAAGTAGGGCAGTTTTCCTACTCTACCTGCACAAAAACCAAAAACATAACAAAATATCTTCACACACAAACAGCTTTACACACAAACACCAAATAAATTGCTCTTTCCACCTGCAGACTGCAAAGTAGAAAACACTATTATCTAGAGTTGTGTCTACAAGGTAACATGCAAATCACGAGATGGCTAAGGTTAGGGCATTTCCATGAATGCTTAAGGTTAAGATAGGTCGTTGGGTGCCGAGTCTCGCAATATAGACAAACAGAAATTAAAAAAATTAAACAAAATACAGTATATTGCAAATACAGTCCCCTAACTGACCAATAGATGGGCTATATGAGCTAGTGGTGTCAATAATTGTGCCACAAGTACCAGTTTTGGTGTCTTGGCAATTGGCATAAAACTGGAAGACGGGCGGCTTGTCCTTTGCGTCTTCCTCCACCTCACACCGTGCTCTCTTTTCAGCCTCGGGCCATTAGGGTGAGTGAAGGGAAGGGCCGAATTCCATTCATAACAGTGAATTACCCTCTGAATCTCCGGCTGTCTCCAGCCAGGTGAGTCATCCGCATCGTCCCTTCGGCAAACTCGTTTGTGTACGTGTGCGGTTGCAAATACAAGCGTCTTTGGTGTGGTGTGTGTTCCTGCGTACTTTTGACACGACGAAAGTGATGTTGAACTGGAAAGCGCGACATCATTTGGTGTGTTATGGTCGAAGTGTTGTGTGTGTGCTTGCACTGAACGGGTGTATGTATGTAGTAACACATGTACATACCTGTAGGTACACATTCCTTCACTTGACGGAAAAACAAATGGGAACGCAAACGTTGCAGTGAGTCTGATGACATAAACCAGCGAGAGAAGATAGAAAATCCTGTTGATTCTCTAAATATACGATTCCCAGCACATGTTTAATTACAGAAATTGTACATAATTTACATTCTAAAGGCAACCAGAGGGGTTTTTCCCACTGAGGATCTGTACTTGCGACAAATGTTGAAAACTTGACAGTGTTTGACCCTTAAACGTCCAGTGTGACCTGGTACAGTAATGTGCCTTTAGTGAGTAGAGCAAGATAAACTCATCAGTCATCGGTATGACTTTCTGTTATTTCTAAGCTTTAGATGGTGTAATAGAGAAATTACAGTTCAGTTCCTTATTGTCTCGGCAAGCGATGGACTTTATAGCTGGTCTGTCAGCAAGTCCGTCCATTAGCTGAAACCCATAATGACGAGTATCAAACAAACTTCTTACAGTATCCCCCCCTTATGAATCACTTTCACCCAGTTCTCAAGCAAACCCAAGTGAAATAGTAGCACAATACAAAACTAACATTTCAGTATCGACAGTGTGATTTTTACCTCACAATTTTGAGAAAATAAACGTAGTTGCTCCAAATGGAAATGACTCGTTCCTGAAGAACTGAAGAAATTTGAACTTTAACACTTTAACATCGGCCCACAAACCCTGTTGGCCCGTAAGTCTACCAGAGAGGCCGCTCGGAGTGGAGTTTTTGACCTCCAGTGGCAACGTTTTGCAGTGTCGGTGGGCGTTTTTCTTCTTGTGCATGTGCGTCTTCATGAGATGCACTTTCCTGCCAACGCCTTTACATCATTCTACCTATCTATCTACCACATGCCAAGAAATACAGCAATGCACCAGCAAACGCAGAGAAAAAGTCGACTGCAGGCAAGTAAACATTGGATTTAAACAATGCAGGTTTCAAAACTTAAAGTTGCCCTCCAGACATGTTTTAAAGTATGTAAAACTACTATATGATTAATATTTTGTTTAACATAGTTTTCCCACAGCTAAGTATACTTAGCATCTTTTATTTGCTTATGTTGTATGTTAGCTTTTTTGCTTGTAACTGGCGGTGGCTGACACAGCGTTAGTGGTTGTGAAACATGCAATAATATCTAAAGTGATTTTTGGTAGATAGTGTTGTAGAATACTATACGTTGACGTATACTATAAACTTGAGAAAAGAGTGGAGGGATCTTATTCATGATTATTTACTTATTTTAAACCCAACAATGACATTTCCCCTTACCTTAAGTGGATTTCTTGCCTAAACATAACTGTGGACTTTATTGATCCACTGAGGGGAAATTCAGTTGTTCAGTTCAGTTTATTGTTGGGGGTTTGGTGCCTTGCTCAAGAGCACCTCAAGTACACCTTGGCAGTGCCCAAGAAGCAAACTGGCACCTCTCCAGCTACCAGCTCACACTTGGTACTTTGGGTTCATATGTGGACTTGAACCAGCAACCCTCCAAGTCCATATGGGCTGAGCTACCGCCGCCCCATGTGACATGTTTTCCGTAGTTGTTTCTGTACTGGTTTGACCCAGTTTACTGACTTATTTTAAGCCCACCCATGACTTATTTGCCTTACCCTAACTAAGTGGTTTTCTTGCCTGAACCTAACTGCAGACATTTGCATGGCACACAAATGGCACGCAAAAACACGTACTTATGCAGACTGTCCATGTACTACAGTGGTATTTATACACCTTCCTGTAAGACGGGTTGCTATGTTGTTTGCATCAAGCGTGATTCTTTGGGAGAATGTGGCAAAATGTACTACAAATGGTGGAGGGTGCAGAGAGCATATGATATTCTAACATTGTTTGTGGCGTCTATGAACGTCTGTATAAATTTCCATGGCGATCCATCCAGTAATTGTTGAGGAATTTAAGTCTGGACCAAAGAGGTGGACATTCCCATCCCTCGAGCCATGTCATGATACAAAAAATATCTAGTTTGTGCATGCAGAGAGCTCACTTTGACTCTGCCCTGCATGTGACTCAGATCTTAGTGTTCCAGCGAGGACGTCATGGCTATGACACAGCATGATGCTAGTCAGATATACTAAAATCTGAACCAAGTCCATCTAGAGTTAATGTGTGGAGATGTGTAATAGATTTGGCCTCTTGGAGGACCGTACAGAGTGTTGGCACTCCTCTCTTTAGTCTGAATACACGTATTGAAACACATTGGTTTGAATTAAAAATGGACGCTGGCTCTTTTGCATAGACTGTATAGAAGAAGTGGACATATTCACTGGCTTTAAAAACTCGAGTTCTGCATTTTGGCTGTCGCCATCTTGGCTTTCGCCTTTCACCATCTTGGTTTATTTGCAAACACAAATCACACCAGAAGGTGGAGCTAAGTACAACCGAACGCTGAATAAGACATTTTAAGACATGACCCAAAATATCACAATTATCTGTCATGAACTGAAAACTGTGAAAGGGTGAACGTTCTAAGACGAAAACAACTGTCAGACCGGTCAACGCCGTGGTAGCGACCTGTCAATCACAAGGTAGCCACGCCCTAAAGCCTGCTTTATGGACGCTAAATGGGACCATAATTTACTAAATGAACATCATGCTGTATTGAAGAAGACTTGAAACTAGCGATTGAGACCATAAACTCATGTTTACAATGTTTACTGAGGTAATGAATCATGTGAGAAGTAGCATCATTTTCTCATAGACTTCTATACAGTTTGATTTCTTTTTGTGTGCAAGTCTGTGCACTGATCCAACATAACATTATCATCATTATCATTTACAAGCTTATAAGCTGATCCATCCGTCCTGACCTATCAATACTGCACGTGCACAACTCTCAAAATCAATGATGGATATGGCTACTTATTTATTAGATTACGGTTGCACTTTAATAATTTAAAGTAACTGTTATCTATTGCTAGATTTGGAAAATTATACTGTTCCTGACTGTACTCTTTAAATGTTTAATTTTACTAAATTGTGGCTACACTTTAACAATTGATTGTAGGAATTGTAATTTATTCCTAGATTTATTTATTTTTTTACATTGATGTTGCACTACTATGTACTGTAACTGTACTATTATTTTACTAAAATGTGGCTGCATTATTTATTCATAGATTTATATAGTTATTTTTTAGTTATGACGGTCAAACTAGATAATAAAACAAAGTTCTACAGCATTTATTCTCTTTATATACTGTGTTTGTTCATGTTTCACAAAGGATTTAACCTGAGCCAGTAATGATAATCAAATCACATCCATATACGGCTGTTAAATAATAATACTAATATATTTGTTTTTAATGCACTGTATTGTTATTGGGAAGGGAAAAAAGGATGGTAACACCTGTAGTTTTGACAAAGTGAGTGCAGTGTCAGATAGTGTATTTACAGTGATTTACAGGTAACCCTCATCTCTTTAAACAATGCCTCTACTGTTAGCAGATGCTGCTCAGAGTGGTTGCGAAGCAAAACAAAGATATTTTATAAAGCCCTCTATCTGCCAGAGTGAAATAAGAACAAATCTGCAGCCAAATAGCTGACAGGTCATTCATCACCCAGGTCGCGATGCTCTCTGCTGTCAGAGATCAAAAAGCTAAACAATAATGAATAGCACAAAACCAATTGTCTTTAAAGAGTTGTGTGTATGATAAAATTCAGGTCAGGATTTGTCTCCTGGATTGAGACATGAGGGGTATGATAGCCAGTTATTGGAGCACAAAGTGCTCACTTGCCACTGCAGGTTTATAGACAGGAGCCAAAACCGGCGGCATCGTATCTGAAACTAAAGGAGCTACCATTAAAGGGACAGTGTGTAGTATTTAGGGGGGGTTTAATGGCAGAAATGGGATATAACTAAATCTTTCGTGTATAATTACCTGACAATAATGATCATATTTTCGTTACTTTAGAATTAGTCGTTTACTGCATATCTACATATGGTCCTATTTATGGAGCCGACCTCCATGTTTCTACCGTAGCCCAGAGCGGACAAACCAAGCCAACATGGTTCTCCTACATGCTCGACTTACAAAGATTGAGTTGCTCGCAATCTGGAACCTCACCACAAGATGTCGCCAAATCCTACACTGCACCCTCATAATGTCCTCCCGTTTGCCATACACCTTTTGTCCTCTGGGGTCAAAATGACCCCACTTGGTTTTACTGTTATTTTAAAGCATATAGTATAAATTGTCATTCATTTTTGCGTTACACCTTTAGTCTTACTTCAGTCCAACCCATTACCACACATTTTTCCCTTCATTTTGGAATTTAGGGCCAATAGACCTTATTTACATGAAAGCATACCCTTTTCGGAGTTAAGAAAATAAATGAAATGTGGGGTCAGATTGACCCCAGGACATTATGAGGGTTAAAGGTCTGACTCATCCTGAGACTGTTGACCCCAAAATGGTTGTATTAACATCTTGAAATATTAATGAATTTCAGGCAGTAGATGTTTTACAGTGGAAACACATACATGTACAGTAACATGGCTCGGCGAGGCTTTTATCCAAAGTGCCTGACGTCACAGTTGGGTGTTTTTAGAGCCGGCAGTGGAACAAACATATATGAATGTTTGAGTGACCTTCACACTCGCTTGAAGGATACTCTCGGACAAAAGGGACAAAAAAAATACCAAGTTATTGATCTAATTTCTGCTGTCTTTCCTTTACCCATGGGATACACAGGCAGTAAAAAAAAAACTTGTTTTAGAATCTCAGTCAGATGACAAATTGAGCCCGAGAGAACGAAACGGCAAAACAGATCCTATCGTGAAGAAGTTCATTATGACTTTTGTTCCGGAAGCTCAGTAATTGTGCTGATGCTGTTGACATGCTTGTAGACATTTAGTGCAGCTTGTTCTTTCTTCACTCCGAAGAGGGCTGATCATGTGCGCCGCATGTGACACATTGTGTAAATGCCTCATTTGATCCTTATCTAATTTAGCATGCTATGAGAGCTAATTAGTGCTGATTACAAGGAGGAGATGTGTGGGGGTTAATGTGAGCCGTGTGCACCGTGGCAGACCAAACACTGGTGTCAACAATGACTTTAAAAGGAAGTTTCATTAAGCTCATACCTGATAGTGGCACCATGTCAGTATAAAAATAGCTAAATACCTGGGGATCTCCAGGGGCCCTTTTATTTCTTTGAAACATACTTATGGGGTTTTCTGTTACTCTGTGGTCCCATGGCCAGATGAACCTGCTAGGAGGCCTTGGGGGGACAAGATGATCTCTTGGGCCCCTATTGACCCCCCAATTCCTCCCACTCTGTGCAATATGGACAGTTATTCTATAATAATAATAATAAAAACATTTCATTTGGTGGCGCCTTTCAGGACACCCAAGGGCAGATATCTATGATGGGGTATTATCTCGTCTCAGATCTGATGCATGTTAATCACAATAGACTGTATATAAATGAATCTCGCTGCCGTGACTGCACCAATTGGTTTGTGGACTACCACTTGTTGTTTTTGTCATCACCATCTTGTTTTTTTGAAGCCACAAATGACAGGAGATGATGGAGCCAAGTACAACAGAACGCTGGATAAGACATTTCTAGGCGACCAAAATGTTACAGTTAACTTTCATGAACTGAACTAGACTGTGAAACCAGACAACGCCGTGGTAGCGACCTGTCAATCACAACTTAGCCCCGCCCTAAAGCATCCCCTGTTTTATGGTCTATTTGAGTCTAAATGGGACCATAATTTACTAAATGAACATCATGCTGTATTGAAGAAGACTTGAAACTAATGACTGAGACCATAAACTCATGTTTACAATGTTTACTTAGGTGATAAATAAAGTGAGAAGTAAGATCATTTTCTCATAGACTTCTATACAATCAGACTCCTTTTTGCAACCAAAGCAGTCGCCCCCTGCTGGATATTAGAAAGAATGCAGGTTTAAGGCTTTGGCTTCACTTCTCAGGGACCTGGAGGTTACCCACTGTTGTTGATGTGACAAAACACATTCATTATGGAGGATGAAAACTATGCAAAACTGAAACAATGATCTAAAATTTTTTTTTTTGACATTTAGCTTACTTATACCTTATTTAAGATAATCTAATAAAGCAGAACCCAACTTAAAATTTGCAACTAAACAAAAATGGTGTATCAAACCGGCTAAATGAGGAGTACAAGTCCATCCCTGAATCGGGCTTAAACTGGTACTTTGAACGAGTTTGGGTACTTAGATATACTGTTAATTTCTGCCCCAGCCTAAAGGCCTTTGCACACCAAGTCCATATTTTTTGTATATTTTTTTATTAACCGCCGTTCAGTATAAAGTGTAACTCACAGAAACCCTGCACAGTGAGTCTGACGTCTTTTATTACTCCATTTGTCGCGAAAATTTGCAATACAGTACGAAACTCAATTAATTATGTGGGTGTAATGGGTGGCGCTAGTCCCAGATGGGGCATTAGCGAGTAGCTATCTTTTAGCCGCCTAGAGGACCATCACTGCTGGCTAATCTGTCCAACAACATTTGTTTTGCAACCATCTCCGATTCTGAGCTGTTCTGCAATCACCTGCCACAATCTATCTTTAAATGCCACATCCTTGTATTTTTTATTTTTTTTTACTTTGTCGCGACGCGTTTTGTGCAGTGAATGTTTATCGGACGCCATTTTGTTGGCTCTGAGTGGTCAAACAACCTTCTTTGTCCTTTTGATGGATGAGCAAAAAAACAGACTGTAGCACCTGAAAACGTTAATGATGGACGAGTGTCAGAGTTGGCGTATAAACGTAATTCATACGGTGTTTTTGCGTCTATTTCATAGTTGAAGTGTCTCCTAGTTTAGGTACTGTACTGTTTTATGCAACATGAAAATATAGCCAACCTTTTGGGGTTGTTGGAGTTCTGGGGCTCCAGTTCGGTTGCCCACTTTGCTCGATTGGTAATCCAGCCCGGGCCCCTGGACTATTAATCCAGGAAATACTACAATCACACACACACACTCCCACACACAGTGAAGCAAGGTCAAAGCCACTGCTGAGCCCTACAGTCTATTCCTGTGTCTGTGATTCTATTAGGCTTGGCACCGGATTAGCTTCTCTGATCTCTGCAGCTGATTTGGGCTGGTTATTGTGACCTATTACCGCTCGCTCTCTCTCACCCTCGCATATCTAGCACATCCCTCACAGACTGGTCAGATCGCACATTTTCCATTCGTCTACCTGTGATCACTCCTCTGTGGAGACGATGTGGATTTAAGTGTTGGTGGGACATGACGTTGACTTGAATGTAACTCAGGCAGGGTCTAGAAGAATCTCATCAGATGTAGGACGTACTGGAAACCACAGACAAATCATCCGCTTCCTTCAATCCTTGATCGAGCTGTGAAAATCCAACACTGCATCCAGGCCTGTTGTGTAAAAAGGAGATGGATCTTTTTCCTCTTCGGTTATCTGATCAACCGAGCGGGGACAGACGTGCCACTTAGGGTCAGCAGTCTGCAAGTTCACTTTACCACCCAGACGCTTCAGCAGCTGGTTTCAATCATAAATTGAGCTTCTCGGTTTGAGGCGCAGAGGCTCGGATAAACGGGAACACATTTCAATGATAGTGCTCGGTATGATGTGGCCTCTCGGTGGCACATGGTAACCATACTCCTGCAGCAGCACTACACTTTCTGAGTAAATCTGATTCAGACTTAAAGGAACAGCGTGTAGCATCTAGGGGATCTATTTTAGCAACACATTGAGGGGGAAAAAAATCTGAGATTATCAGACTAAAGTCATAACTTTATGAGGAAAAATACTCGTAATATCCTCCACAACAGAGGCATTTCCCTCCAGGTCCGTGTGGTTGTTTCTTTGGAAAAAATGCAGTTTCTTGCACAATCTTTTCAAGGTCCTGATACTGATGATAATGTGGTGCTGATGTAAATTATAACTTTGTTAGATGCTCCACATTCCTCATTTTCACACAGGAAGCTGCTCTTTTTCCCCTCCAAAATAACACGTAGCATTACTGCTTTATAATATTCTGACTTTTCCTTGTAAATTTCTGACTTTATTTTCATATTACTACGACTTCTTTTCTTGTATACCTACAACTTCTTTTAATATTATGACTTTATTCTCAGTGACGCTCACTATGATTTACTGTATTCATACATTTTAATGAATGCATCTATTTGGTTATTTGCCATGACGTCTTCATTTGCCTGTAACAGCTCCAGTCAGCTTTCTGTGTCTCATGCAATGGACTCGTAGTACAAAGGGGGTCATGCTTTTCCAACATCTATTTCTTTTTTGTTTATATGTAAACAAGCCAACCAATACTGTCCATCCACACGCACTGTGGCAAGAAGTCGTGCTATTCCAAATCAAAGCGATATTATGAGGTCGGGTTTTCTTTCCTTCTGGTTTTACTAATTGTTTTACCGACCGTACATCTCTTGGGAGGTCAGTGCTGAGCTGACAGATGTGACGGTGAATTCCAACTCGTTCTGCGATTAATCTTCATTTGTAAAAAATCTGGTAAAATCTGGTTCGTTCTGTGTTTTACGGTGAACCATAACATTTTGTATTTAAATAGAAGACCTTGCAAAACCACAAAAAATGGCCATATTACAATGAAAGGTCAACACACACAAGTCTAATATTACAAAATAGCTGTAACAAATGTTGAAAGTCGGAAAAATGCACAGAAATAAGATTTGAGTTTTTTATGATTTTTTTTTTTAAAAATCTAACTGAAAAAGGCTTGTCAACAGATTAATCGTGTAATCATCTATGAGATCTAAGCAGAAACATCGGGATTCCCAACCCCATCACCATACAAGAACAGTAGCCGCGTTTACATGCGCCAAATTTCTCCAATCCGATCTGAACCTTGTTTGATCGGAAAATCCAGATCCACTGTTCACATGAAGATTAAATAAAATGATCCGATCATGACGTGCGTATACATGCGCCGAGCATTTGTGCCCCACACATATTATTTCCCTCTATTCTGGTTTTTATTCAGGGTTTTTTTTGTAATATGGACCTTCGTCGGGTGTGTAAATGCATACTTTTGCCAAAAAACGACACGCTGCCGCAAAGGCGGAAACGCGTCACGCTGACGTAGCACACATTCGCAGTGGAGGTAATTTTACCCCAACCAGGAAGACATGATCCGAATGGGTGTGTACACGGACGCCGATCGGCATAAACCACCTCTCTCATTGCGAATGAAATTTCTTTCCGATTGTGCCGTATCGGATCAAAATCTTCCAACTGACGTGTTTACATGAAGCATTTTTAATCTCATTGTGCCTTTACGATTATTTGTGTCCACGTACCGTATTTTTCGCACTATAAGGCGCACTTAAACTGTTTAACTCAGACAATGATGATGAAGGATTTGATGGATTTGTGGAAGAGGAATGAACTGAAAAGTGTATTGTTTTGCATTTCATGTGTTACAACTGAAAAATGTTAAGAGTTATTGAAGTTATTATTAAATGAATTGAATAAAGTTTGACTTATCTGACCGTTTTGTTTCGCTTAATGCACCTTATAATAATACGCCTTATAATCCGATGCGCCTTATAGTGCGAAAAATACAGTAAACAAAGCTACTGAATCAATTCTGCAACACTCCACAGCCAATACGTTCACTCCAAACTCATCAAATACCGCAGCCTGGTCAGTGGCCCTATGCTTCAAACTGTGACGCTGTAGGTACCCCTCTAGCGTCTAGTTTTGGACTCGGGGACAGCTTGTCAGTTTCCACTAGTTACAAGCATAGTGTGTTTTCAAAATAAACTTCACAAGAAACGTATGGTTTCCGTTCATGGCATGCACAGCGTCTTTTCCAAATAAACCCCCATGCTCACAGAAAACATTCAGTCTCCGCTCGCTGCATGCATAGTGTATTTTCAAAATAAACTGATGTGTTCTCAGGAAACGTACAGTTTTCAATTGTTACATGCATACAGTCTTTTCAAAATAAACTTCCAACATAGGTTTTCTTAGTTGTAGAATGTGGTTTGGGTTAAAACAAGTATGCTTGTTATGTAAAATAACTACGCTTGTTGCCTAACTGCTGTTTGTGAAGTCTGGAAGTTATGTAAAATATCTCAACATTGACGTTTCATAAGGGACATGAACAGCGGTCTTGTGTGTCCTGTGTTTGTTTGACCTGTCCGTCGTCATACGCAGACTTTCTCACTGTTTAAAGTACTGGTCAGTTCTCGGATGGATTGATATAGCAGTTAGTTGAAAGCCCGGAGCGTCCCATACAGATGCTATAGGGTGCCGTGGTGTGATGTTGCTATAGCACTATAAAAACCTAATTTGAAAAACATGTACACACCAGCAACACCAGGCACAACAGTCAAGAAGAGCGAGGATTATGAAGTCAATTCTACAAAAACCCAAACAAGGAGCAATAACACTTGTTCTTTTGGCTTTCAATGTAAATACCATCCCCAGACCTCTACACCAACACACACAACTCCTACGTTTCAGATATCAGAGCTTCTAACCAGCACATGAACGCAACACACTGGCACACTTTGCTTTCAAGTTCATTATCACCCAACATTTGTCAAAGTTACATAAAGGCAGCATGATGCGATTCTGTGGCGGATTACACATTACTAATGTCAGCATTCATATAGAGAGACCGTAACTGATTACGGTCACGCTAATAAAGCCATTGCAATTTGATTACTGGCAATTTTCGAGCAAATTTCAAGCTCTAAAATGTGACTTTGACACTGTGTATAAACATAGCTGCTACAAAGTTAAGATGAACCGTATACCTACAATTTCGGTGATTTTGAGTTTTTCGGATAAAGTGACGGATTAAAGCCCTTTCCCACTGGATAAAAAACCCCACTAACACCCATTAAAGGTTACAATTGGCATTCATCATCGGCTCCAGCTCCAATCAGCAGCAATGGAAACATGACCCCTGGGTCGAAACTCAAATTTTCGTCCATTTTCCGGCACAGTGCTACGTGACGCACATTAAAGTGAATATATAATAAATATTTGGACAGTTATTAAAATGTACTAATGTACAAAACAAACAATTCATATACTCTCCTCAAACACACCAGACTCAATTAAAAAAAGCATTAATTTTACCTCGCTGATTGTTGTAAAACACACTTTAAACTCGACTCTTAGTTTTTCTACTGTCACCTTCTCTAGTTTAAGAGTTTGAAAGAGAAGCTGAACAAGTAATAGTTATATAACCAACCACGGTGACATTTTCACTGAGAAACTGAAAGGTATATCCATCAACTGGCAATGGGAATGGAGTCTATCACCTATTTTTAGCTTGTTTTCCCATGTTTAAAAAATGCATATTTGCCCTAGTTTTGGTGGAAAAGGGGTGTTAGTGTTCCTTTATGGTTTGAGATTATCAGAGAAGTGCATCATTGTTGACAGATTTGTGTTTTTTATTGGATGGCAGCAATATGTGAATTGAGACGCCTGAAGATATTTTTCAGCTGCAATCCTCATTTCCTCCAAGGCCTTGTTTAGGGTTAAGATTTTAGCTTCGGGGTCAGGATTAAAGTTGGGATTAGTTTCATGTTAGGGTTAGAGTTGAGCCAAATGAGAGGACAAGTAGGGATTGGGTTTGTGCATGGTTTAAACTCTGAGCAGCAGGTTTCCCCCTCAGGCCGTCTGAACATCTGTCAGCTCAGATATCAAAGGTGGCCACTAACTTGACACATCAGTCGACACAGATGTCACCTATAGGCATCGCATTCTGTGAGGAGAAAATGAAGATGGCCGCTCCCGAGTATTTGAGCTGTGATTATAACAACAGGTGGTTTCAGACAAACCACCCGAGACACGCTGGAGCTGCGCCTTTTTATTACAGCAAAGCCTTAAATGCCGTTTCAAAAAAGGGAAACCGTCACTGTAAACATTCCTGTCTGCTTCTCTGGTATTGCTGTTGTGATGGAAACACAAGAGTCCTTTAACGCAAAGCTGGTTCTTCCAGCTTTTTCATGGAGGTGATGTAAAGTAAGTCAAAGGCAGTAAAACTATGGGGCCGAAACAACATCACCGTCTCCTTTCTCAGCAAAGTATACAATGGCCTTTTATTTCGCAGATTTGGAAATAGCTCAGATGGTGTTCATTTCTGTTGAAACTGACAAAGCTGAAGTAAATCTGACTTGACTTTGGTTGTAGTTTCATAGTTCTAATAAGGAAACGGTAATCCCCTAACTGGCAAAAGGCCCCAGATCTTAATCTATTATAATCACAAAATATAATCCAACAGCACGTTGGACAAGGCTGACTCACCTACCAGAGTTAATAGGAATAAGTGCATAACATTTTTAGACACATGGAACTTCTTTGGCAGATGGAATAGTTAATAACTGTATTTAAGGGCAATTTTGAGGTACTTTTTTTAATGTTTCTTTATACTTTGACTCCACTACATTTCAGAGGGAAATGTTGTAGTTTTTGTTGTATTACATTTATCTGACAGCTGTAGATGTCACTCGTTACTTTTCAGATTAAAGTCCTTTTCACACCGGGGGCCTGACGAATAAACGACTCAAAAATGCAACACACTCGCCTGTGAATATTATATGTGTAGGGCTTTTATTGTGAAGGGGGGGGGGGGGGAGGGGGGGTGTGCTGTCTTTTTTTTTTTAGGGTGGAAGAATATAATTTTTTTTTTTTTTTTTTCTCCAAAACCCCCCTTTTTTTTTTTTTTTTTTTTTATTCCTCCCCTCCCCCCCCTCCCCACATTGATTTTTTTTTTTTTTTTTTTTTCCTCCAAAAACCCTAAAAAAATTCCCCTTTTTAAAAAAAAAATTTTTTTTTTTTTTTTTTTTTTTTTTTTTTTTTTTTGTTTTAAAAAAAAAAATTTTAAAAAAAATTTTTTTAAAATTAAATTTTTTTTCACAAAAAAATTTTATTTGGAAGGGCCCAAATAAAAAATTGGAAACCACTGAAATAAAATTATTTCTTTTTTTATAAATAACCTCCCCCTAAACCACCTCCAACAGTAAAATACTACTTTCACACTGATACATCAGTTTAACGATAAAGTAATATACACATCATAAGATATCAGCCATCTTTATGCAGAACTAGTACTATTTGTTGATAACAATTTTACTCAAGTAAATGATCTGAGTACTTCTTCCACCCAGTAAACACGTAAGCAACATTACAGTTTCTATTAATGTTTTATGGGTAACTGAAATTGAATTGAATGCATAAAAGCTAAAAACATGAAAACAACAGCAGCCCCCAATGCTGAAAATCCAAACCGCCTCCACAGGTGAGGTGATATTATCTATGTTGACTACCAACTGTAGCTGTGATGAGTCTCCAGGTCATTGATAGGAGCTGCATGAACAGAAATAAACATTTTTGTATGACTCGAGCCAGCAAACTTTGAAATAAACAGGAAGCTGTTAATTTGATTAGTCACGTGCTTCCCATGAATGTATTATTAGCACACTGGTAGACAGTCAAGAAGCTACTGTCTGATTGATGGGATTAACACGAGTATTCTGCATGCATTTTGCTGCCAAGTGTAAGTACAATACAGCGGCAGTCTGGGCCAGATCTCGGCTTCAGATGTAGGTTAATGTGGGTACATATAGATGTATCAGTAAAGGCATATCAGTAAATGCTTGAATGGGAATTCGTCCCAGTCGACTCTATCGGTCATCAGCTGTATCAGGATCGGGATGATATCAGCAGGTCACCGAGTCTACCTTTTAATGTGGAAACAGAGAGGAAAGAAGAACAGACTGGGAGAGGAAAGGGGGGGTGAGGGACATAAAGATCCAGACGGCGAATGTGAGGGAGATAAAGAAAATCGTTGAGACAGAGTGGCAGATTACCGGGTCAAAACGGATAGAAGGAGGAAGGCTGAACTGTCATATGACCGAACTGCTGGGAACCTCACCTTGGAAGCACCTGATCTATATCTGCTCCGTCTCAGGGAAGTCAGAGAAAGAGAGAAACTGAATGATTTCAGTTAGGATTTAAATTTGTTTACATCATCGTAAGTATTTAGGTTACAGGTTAAAGGAATGAATTCCCTAAATGAACATCCTGCCATGTTGGTTTCTACATTGTGCCGTCTCCACAGAGCACAGGATGGCGTCTGGTCCAAGTCTTTACAGCGTGTTTTGCTCTACGACAGCCATAAGAATGTGCGGCGTATAAACACTCGGCTAAATGTGTAAACCATCTCAGAGCAGGCGGGGCCGCGAAACTGTGACCATATAGATTGAGGGAAACAGTCAGTGAGGGTAGTATCGGAAAGAAATCCAAACTTTTCCATGAAAATTAACATCTTTGCCTCTTTTGGGAATGAAGCATCACTGACCTGCAGTTTAGTTCATTTGATTTAAAGGACTTCAGTACCCAGACTTGTCACCCAATTTGGCTGTTATCAGGCCATTAAATAGGTGTCATATTTCGCTATTAGTACCACAGATATGGGTCATTAGGGGACTACTACACCTACTACGTTGTGAAGGTTAAAGTTAGAAGCGGCACTTTCTGTCATGTTGTAAAACTGAATGAAATGTCACGTTAACAAAAGAGTTAGGTTTAGGCAATAAAACTACAACTTTTTTAAGTTTAGGCAATAAAACTACAATTTTAGGTTTAGGCAATAAAACTACAACTTCTTCAGGTTTAGGCAATAAAACTACAATTTTAGGTTTAGGCAATAAAACTACAACTTCAGGTCTAGGCAATAAAACTACAACTTCTTCAGGTTTAGGCAATAAAACTACAATTTTAGGTTTAGGCAATGAAACTACAACTTCAGGTCTAGGCAATAAAACTACAACTTCTTCAGGTTTAGGCAATAAAACTAGAACTTCACAAAAAAAGCACAAAAGCACCTTTCAGTGATCTACCATGTGGATAGATGATAAAACCTACTAGTGGGTGTAGTAGGCCCCTGTTTAGCCACATTTAAGGGGCTTATAGTGACCGATGATGCCTATTTAATTGCCAGATAACAATCTAAGCACCTGGAATTCTTTTGAATGTCACTCATGTTCACTAGCCTGCTGGAAAAAGGCCCTACAAACCCTTCAAGTGCTTGACCCCAATAGTCCTGCAAACACCCAATTTGACACAAATCTTTTAGGAAAGTACTTGAGCTCCACTTGAATTTAATTACAAAACTCTTTGCTGTCATGAAAAGCACAAACAACCTGAAAGAAACATTTGTTGCAGAGGGATGTGTGAAAATGGGTGGACCTCAGGGTTGGAAAAAATGATGCTTTTGAATGGGACATGGGTCTAACTGTACACAACCGCTGTGACAATTAGATAACTCTAGCGTTTCATTAACTCTCACCTACCAACTTTTTCCTCTTTCAGCTTTTCCAGAAATGTGAAAGATCTAATTCAAAACTCGTGACCAGATGATTTGGACTTAGACTAGATTTTGACAAATGCAGCACAAATGTGACTTGAAAATAAATGTCTCTTATGAGTTTTGATCTGGATCCAAAATCAGATGATCCTTGGGTCATGGGTGTCTGGTTAGCAGTTTAAGGATAAGTTAACTTTCTTTCTCACAAAAGTTTGTCCTAAAACAGTCAGGTGCCTATCACATTTTCAATGCACTTCCAGTGTAAGCGATGGGGGAAAAAACTCTGCTGTACTCGTTCAGATCATTGCAAAGTTTATCTGAAGTTAATGAGGCTTCAGCAGTCTGAGTTGAACGAATTGGGTAATTATCTTGTAAATTTACGGTCATACAGGGATGTCACGAGGACCAATAGTCCAAGACCAAGTCAAAGCCAAAATTCTGAAAACGTGACGGTACTTGTTTTTCTACAGTACTGCAGGCACCATCAGGGCTCGAGACTAACAGCATCTAAATACGACACAGTAAACTCATTATCGATACCCTATTGAAAAATAGGGGAAACCCTGATGATGCTACATTGTGAACAACAAATCCATGTTGAAATTAAAGCGGGAAAGCTATTTAATGTTAGCTGTTAGCAGCCGGTGGACTCCAGCCGAGCTAACAGCTAAGGTTAAAGGTGCTAAATGCGAGGTTGGGAGCATTTTTGTTTCCTCCGCACAGCTCTCAACATGGCGACGGCTGAGCTGGTGGCTCGCAGCTAGCAGTGAAACCAGTGCTGACAGAGCTAACGGTGTTAGCCTGAGGGGGAGGGTGGATGCTACGCGACGGCATTATCCTCTGTAACCGCCGTGTGAGAGCAGTGTAGAGCAGCACCCGTGAGCTAGCCAATGGGGCACGCTCACACATACAAACATGCACTAAAAGACACGTGTTGCCAGCCCGGCTATGTCAACAAAGCACAGAAAAGCTCGGATTACAACACACACAGGGAGACTGACTTCATTCTCCGCTCAGGTAGACATTACTCCTCTATATCGTTACATAGACGATAGTTGTCTGCTGCTGTATTAATGCTCTGGATGTCATATAAAGCACCTTTAATGGAGGATGCAGTGATGATGTGTTCAAGCTCTATTCAGTAAAATAAGGAAAATGAAGGTACGAACAAAGGTAAATTCCAACGTGATGTGTAAAAAATAATCTTGTAAAATGTCGTTTTTGGTGAGAAACCAGAAATCCAGTTGTTTGAAGATGTTTTCACAGCTTTAAGTATTTCTTTTAATGTTTTATTGTTTTAATTGTATTGAATTATAATCGAGAATTTGAATAGTACTGTAGTGAGTACTGAATTTCTGGTATTGTGACATCCCGACTGTTATGGTCACTAAAGTTCATCTTACCATCCCGTCACCGCAACTCAGCACAGAAACACTCTCCAGGAAGCAGACGGAGAAAGTTCTGTTTTAAAAACACTAACAGGAAGAAATCCACTTGATTTGACTGACCATAAGTTTAGTTTAAATAGACTTGGGAACATATTTAGTTGTGAAATCCATTTTCTCATCCTCATGTCTATTGAGTAATTCCACGGCTTTTGTTATGTTTACATGTGTAAGAAAAATTTGTCCAAAGAGTTCAGGTTCCAACATAAGTGGTCTTTTCCTGAACTAAGCTGTTGGGCTGTCTTGTATTTGGTGATATATCAAACTGGATTTGCTGTTTTGGGGGAGATGTAATTGTAAAAAAACATCTGAAATGTCAAGTGTAAATGGAATTACATGCAGCATGGTGGAGCAATGAGAAACATCACATGCTGACTGATCAGATTTCATATTCAGGGAGGTTCCAGGACACTAGAAGTTCCCGTGAGTCCCTCTGGAACCCAAATTAATGAAGACCGCCATTTCCTCATCAGTGACATTACAAGTTTACCAGGACAAGGGAAAGTTACCTCACATCTATCATCCGTTTGTTTGTTTATTCAAACCTTTAATTAGCGAGTGAAAGTATGGTGTGGTGTATTCGGTACGCCTTTTTTACACGACTCTTCCAAGCACACAACCAACACTACACCACAAAACTAAAAACTGAGTGACAATATTATCGTCATTTTCTCCATATCTCTGGGAATTTGAACCAGCAGTGCACTCCGTAAACCTTGAGGCTAAGATTGATGTTGTTTATTTGTGTCATTTGGTGTTGCCAGTCCAGTCCTGCAACATAAATGCAAAAAAATTGGGGCAACAATCGAAACAGGAAGAGGAGAGGAAGAGTAAAGCAGATAGAGGCGGGGAGTTGGACACAAAGCGGTTGGAATGCAGAGCCAAAGGGGACAACAGGAACTCTCCATAGTAACATTATCAGTCTATTAAACGGCCTGGGAGCCATTTTGGCTCCCTTCTACCCTTATCTGCTTTATGTTCTCCCCATGAGCCCAGCCTTTAATCTGTTCTCACTACCTTGCACCTCTTTTCTCCTGCAGTAAAACACAAACCAGCGTTATTAAACTGACTCGTTGCAGCTGCACATTACCCAGAGCTCCAACAACAGCCCACAGCTGTAGCAGAAAGCTTTTCTCGGGGCGCATAGGAGGCCTTTTTTTCACTCAAGTGCCCTTATAGGAAGTTGCAGAATGGAACCAGGTCCCTCTCTCTCGCCTCCTTCCTTGCGTCCTAATTTCCTTATTCCTGCTGTGTGCCTCCATGTCAGGAGCGTCAAATCCGCCGCTGCCTGCAACAGCTGCTCTGGCAGCGGCCTCTGAGCGCACGCACACACATAAGCGGACTCCCCGCGCAGCAGGAAAGCATCCACCAAAGGTTCAAGACGCCCACTGATGCGCGCCATTACGCAAAGCTGCCCAGACCACATGTCATATCACACATGGCCAACTGCACCGCCGCACTGTTGAGGCCATTACGCAGACTGTTATCAGACATGCACGCACGCTCGCAGCATGAGTATTTTTGGGTTACTGGGCTATTTGGATCTAATCCCGTCAACATTCAAATTCCGGTGTCTGAGGGCGAAGTTACCCCTGCGCGGTTGAGGGAATCTAACGAGGTATACGTGGATCCACGTGTGCACTCACGCAATGCAAAACACACATCATAACCCAACATCTGCACGTTAAAGTTAAGCTCCATAAACTACGGGAAACGTCAATTTTCACCTCTTGTTGGCTCAACCTAAAACATCTTTTACAAGACACTTACTTATTGCAAAAATATCAATTATTTAGTTGCATTTGTTTAAAAAAAACAGAGCAATGGACCACACAAGAAGTTGGAGTGGACCTTTGCGCGCACCGATGCGCACACAGGTTATACTTTACATGCATACACAAACAAATTTGCACGCGTGTACACGGGGAAAGGAACGCACAGGAAGGGAAATAAGACATTCATCGCATAGTCCGCCTTTATGTTGCGGAGTCAACTGTGGCATATCAGCTTTCACTCCCACTAACAGCGAGTCGAGGCCCAATTAGCACGTCGGTAATCCAAAGGTACAAGCTGAACCACATCTGAACTGTCCCCGTGCGCACTGAGCCAGTTCCGCTCCCTCCTCCAACACCGCCGCACACGCCTTTGAAAAGACTCCCGAGTGCATGTGAAAACAAACAGCAGGAGTCTCTAATGTTTGTGTGCGTAAGCAAGCCAGACCCAACCCTTCTGTCTACCTGTGCGCGCAGAGAGAGAGAGAGAGAGACGGGTAGAAGAAGTGGGTTTGTCCGCACTGGTTCGCCTTGACGCGTTGCGCCTCACAATCTACTTTTTTTTTGCCTGAGGTCTTGAAAAAGAAATAAGTCCTAAAGCACATCATGCGGATTCTCTGTTGTGCAAAAAGTAAATATTTAATCTGGATCACTTAAACCAATTTAGACGCTTCAGTGGTGCCAAATCTTGCTGTTTCCAAAACTTTTGAAAGCTATTCATGCAACTCCAGCAGCTCCAAAGCGCTTCACCACACAATTTAAAGCACAACGTTGTGAGTCATCTTGTAGCATATTGAACACTTTGGGTCCGTCTCTGTCACTCCACTCGTGTCAGATTCTCCAAGAACCACGAAGTTGTTCTTAAGCGACAACAACAAAAAAAGCTCCACGAAACGCCAACATTAAAGCGAATAAAGAAGCACTTCCTACCGTAATAAAGGTAACCATAGCATCGGCGGGTTAGTATCCAACAGAGTCGACATGAAGGTGATTAATTTTTAGACAGAATCCTTTGGCGAAAACTTCCCACTTTGTGAGGGCTGCCGCCTGTCTGTGCGCCACACTGGTTCTGTGTGGAGAGGATCAGGGTGTGCGTAATGCTCTCTCTCTCTCTCTCTCTCTCTCTCTCTCTCTCTCTCTCTCTCTCTCTCTCTCCCCCCCCCCCCCCCCCCCCCCCCTCTCTCTGGACAACATAATCTACGCCGCTGTTACTGTTACGGGACAGATGGCTCTTGGCGCATGTTGCCGCAAAGACCTGCATGCATGCTGCCACTGTCTGTCAGCGGAGCGAGCCTGCTGACATGAATTAGGACAAAGAATTAGGAGCGTGTGTGCGCGCGTGTGCATGCGCATGTGTGACTAAAGCAGCCCGTCTTTATGTAGTGCTGGCTGACATTTGGCAGGTTCCTTAAAATTTCAAGTCAAACATGTATGCCTTTAAGAACAGAAAACCGTAATGAACTACAGAGGCCTTATTAGTTTATACTTACTGATGAACATACATGAGCTCAAAAAGTATATTTAAGATATCATAGGCGCAAACAGCAACGCTATAAAGTTGCTGTAAAGTACAGACACCTTAACCTTCAGAGACCCACAGAGACGCCTTTAGGGTAGATAGCAGGTCAACAGTAGATGTCACCTAGAAGTGGTGCACATCATCTGAAAGCTGGGAACCTGAAGATTAATTCGGCATGCAGCTCAGCACTGTGCGACAAATCTTTCTCGTCATAAATTAGAAATAAACATCAGTTAATCAAAATAAATTGTGAAAGTGTATAATGACAGAAGTATATGATGGCCTTTCCAATGCTCACTCATCATAAGTTGTTGCAGCGGTTTTTGGGTTGATACCATTTGTTACACAGATTTGGTGCTAAATTTAACCATTTCTTACCATTCAAATTAATAAAAATGATCAATAATTTTTCCAAAATACCACATTAAGACCTTGAGGAACACCAGAGAAAAAGTCTTGCTGTAATTTGGTATCAAAAAATTTTGACATTTGGATATTTCTGCAAGAATTTAGCTCAGGGCCGACACATGACCTGCCTGCCTGCCTGCACACGCTCTGACCGTGCACTCATTGCACATCGCTTGTTGTTTACGTTCACTATGATAATTGTGGGAGAGTGGCTTTGGGGGAAGCTAGTGGTGCTAGCATAGACAGTACACCGTTTAAGATAAGATACTCCTTTATTAGTCCCACAGTGGGAAAATTTGCAGTGTACGGCGGCAAAGTGGGTAGTGCAAAAACAGAAGCTAAACAAAAGTAGATAGACCTGAAATATGACAATTTAAATAGAAGGGAATATAAAAAATAGGAACAACAGAAACAAGATGAAATATTACAAATAGGATCAATATATACAGTATTGACACCAAACAGACTATTAACACAATTGCATAAATGGAAAACCGTTGCACGGTTATTGTAATGAAGTTTCATCTGAGAGTACTGCACAGTATGAGTTGAGGTTTACACCTGAGTAGTAGTGATATTACACAGTCTGTGTACAGTATAGTGCAGTTACTGTCAGTTTTGGTGTGATGTGTATGTGGGTATGTGGTATAAGAGGTGGATGAAGTCACGGTGACATCATCCGCTGGTGTGTGGACTGCCGTTTTGAAGCCTTGAGTCTGGTATTTGGCTGTCGCCATGTTGGTTTTTGTAACCAGAAGTGACACTAGAGGGTGGAGCTAAATAAAATCGAACGCTGAATAAGACATTTTCAGACAACCAAGATGTTATAATTCACTTTCATGAACATTGTGAAAGGCTTAAAGTTGTAAGATGAAATGAACAAGCACCAAGACCTGACAATGCTGTCAGTGGCCTGTCAATCACAAAGTAGCCCGGCCCTAAAGCATCTCCTGTTTTATGGTCTATTTGACTTTAAATGAGACCATAATTTACTAAATGAACATCATGCTGTATTGAAGAAACTAGTGATTGAGACCATAAACTCATGTTTACAGTGTTTACTGAGGGAATAAGTATAATTTCAAGTGAGAAGTAGGCTCATTTTTTCATAGACTTCTGTATAATTAGACTTCCTGTTGCAACCAGAGGAGTCGCCCCCTGCTGGCTGTTAGAAAGAATCCAAGTTTAAGGTGCTTCAGCATTGGATCCACTTCTCAGACCCTGATGCTGCCCTCGGCTGCCAGCTACTTCCATTGAAAAAGAGCTGGCAACGCTGGGCTCGGGTTTCCAGTTGGATCATTTTTAAAATCTAGCGCACTCTTGCTGGTTTCTCCACCGTTGCCGACCCCAGCTTTAACCATGACCATCAACTTTTTTTAACCTTAACAAAATCCAGTAGTTCTAGTTGTCTAACCTTAAGCATAGTTCAACCATAGACGTTGCAGATAAGAAAACAGCATAGTAATCATTTTTTCTAACACCATATTGGAACACACTGACTGATATTGTCGTTTAGTGTCTGCTCACCGGATATCGCTGTGTTGTTGGGATCACAGCTGATTCTCCAGCAGACACACATGGTTTATTTCCATGGATGCGTGCACCCTTTTGGACAAACTCGTCTGTTTCTGTCTGATCCAATTTTAAAACCCAAGACGTCTAAACAGACTTGGTTACATTCTGTGCTCTTAGCCGTACAGCTGATCTTCCTCCTCCACCTCTTGTCAATCTCAACAGCACATCTGGTAAAGCTGATTTCTTACTTATTGACCAATTCTCCAGATGTTAAAGAGACCCTGTGGAGTTTTTGACCACTGGGGATTTTATGTATGAGGGGTGGAAGTAACAGAAATTAACTGATAAAAATGAAGGGGATAATGCAGGTGAGTTGATAAATAGAGCCGTAAAAATGAATGTGAAATGAAAAATAGTGTGAAATCATCAAGTGATTTGATTCATTTAAAGCCGATTGGACTAAAACTGTCATGATATGATGTAAACGGAGCCATGTGTCATCGTTTTAACCATCTTACATTCATCACTCACAACATGAAAATGCTGTTTATCATTCAAGGAAAGTGGCCTCAAGGGCTGAGGTAACAAAAAATAACTGAAGAAAAGGGAAGTGATGAAAATGTACGAATAGAAAAATAGTGATTAACTGTCGAATGATTTGATAAACTTGATTGAAGTTTTATATGAAAACAATGATGCTCTGATCAACTGTGGACCATTCGTCATTCACATCCCAGAACTGACATTCATCGTTTACATTTTCGTCACTTCCGCTCTATCAGGAAAAAAAGAACAAGCCCACTCAGCAAACTGCACTCTTAACATTTTCAGACGTGGTTTTTGATTTGAAAAAGGGCTCAAATCACAATCTCATGCACTTGACCATTTGTTGTCTCTAACACTGAGAGGTCTGAGAAGCCAGTTTGCTTAGAAAAGCGAGAGTGTGTATGAAAGGGCAAATATCCCTTTTGGTGTCTTAAGTTTTGCACTTAACATTTCATATTTGTTTGAATGAAACAGAAGAAAAACAGGGTAGGTAGTAAAAAAGACAGTACACTACACTGGTCCCTTGTTGGAAATGTTCATAGTGATCCTTCAAGGCACCTCTGAGGAAACACTGAAACAGTTGGCATGTTTGAAACAAAAGATGACTAGAGCCTCTGTGGTTTAAGGTGACTCATAACTTTAACCATTACCTGGTTTACTCTCATGCCTGTAATCTGATTTGCAGCGAGCATGTTACAGTGGCGGAAACACAGAACGCAGCATTTCCAAAAAACTAGGTTCAACCACAGTCAGTATTTGAACTCAAGTTGAATTTTCCCAAGTTAGTTTTGCACTAAGTTGTGCAATTTACACGTGAACTTGAACTGAATAACGGTATAAATATGAACTTTCAGACTGTTACCGACGAGGTGTCCCTTCACATCTCGAGAGCAGGAAGCAAAATGTGAATTTCCCCCGACAGTCAGAGATAAAGCATCATGACGTCTGCCCTCACTGCATGTTTTTCACTTATCTCTATATGTTACAAAGTGAAGGACATACTGTATTTTACTATTTCCCCTTCTGTGACTAAGCATTAGTCATACATCATAAGAGGTCCCTTAATACCAGCCGTTGGTTCGGCATCATCACTGTAAAGGATGTGTTCAATTTTTAACAAGCACAGTGGCGACGCACATCTCCAGCAGGTCCCTCTGGCTCGCCACGTGATCCGACGGCCGTGTGATAATTAGCCTGGACGGCGGTGAAATCATCAAATATGAAAGGAGCGGGCGAGAGGGGGGAAGTTTTAGAGGAGAAAGTGGGGATGAAGAGGCAGAGGACGAGAAAAGAAAAGGAGTCAGCTGAGAGAGGGGAGGATGACGATGGAGGGGAGGATGACGATGGAGGGGAGGATGACGATGGAGGGGAGGATGACGAATGAGAGTTGAGGAGAGAAGAGGATCATACAGGGGGAGGAAAGGTAGAAAGTGAAGGAAGGAGCGATATAAGAGGAAATATAGAAGAGAGGTTTACAGTTAAAACATCTAAATAGAAATGGTGAATAATAAGGTTGCAATTACAGAACAGATGCTACTTTTATTTTCAACCTCTGTTTTGTATTGGTCACTATTGGTCATCATTGGCAGTAGATGAGGAAGAGAACTGAGGGGACCACGCCAGTGAAAAAGGCAGCATGCTGCGTTTTCGGCCATCGCCATCTTGTTTTTTGGCCGTCGCCATCTTATTTTTTGGCCATCGCCATGTTGGTTTTTGGCTGTCGCCATCATGTTTTTTGGCTCTTACTGCCTTTGTCTTTGGTCATCGCCATGTTGGTTTTTGGCCGTCGCCATCTTGTTTTTTGGCCGTCGCCATCTTGTTTTTTGGCCGTCACCATCTTGTTTTCTGGCTGTTACTACCTTTGTCTTTGGCTGTCACCATGTTGGTTTTTGGCCGTCGCCATCTTGTTTTTTGGCCGTCGTCATCTTGTTTTCTGGCTGTTACTATCTTTGTCTTTGGTCATCGCCATGTTGGTTTTTGGCCGTCGCCATCTTGTTTTCTGGCTGTTACTGCCTTTGTCTTTGGCTGTCACCATGTTGGTTTTTGGCCGTCGCGATCTTGTTTTTTGGCCATCGCCATCTTGTTTTCTGGCTGTTACTACCTTTGTCTTTGGTCATCGCCATGTTGGTTTTTGGCCGTCGCCATCTTGTTTTCTGGCTGTTACTACCTTTGTGTTTGGCTGTCACCATGTTGGTTTTTGGCCGTCGCCATCTTGTTTTCTGGCTGTTACTGCCTTTGTCTTTGGTCATCGCCATGTTGGTTTTTGGCCGTCGCCATCTTGTTTTCTGGCTGTTACTACCTTTGTCTTTGGCTGTCACCATGTTGGTTTTTGGCCGTCGCCATCTTGGTTCTTTGCAACCAGAAGTGACATGAGAGGGTGGAGCTAAGTAGAACTAAGAATAAGGCATTTTTAGGTTACCAAAATGTTGCTCCCAGACGGGACAACGCTGTGGTAATGATCTGTCCATCACACGGTAGCTACGCCCTAAAGCATACCCTGTTTGTAAATAGAACCGGTCACTCATTGAAAACTAGCGATTAAAACCATAAACTCATGCTTACAAAGTTTCCCGAGGTAATAAACCAAGTGAAACATAGGCTCATTTTCTCGTAGACTTCTCTACAATCAGACTTCTTTTTGCAACCAGCGGCGTCGTCGCCTACTGGATATTGGATAGAATGGAAGTTTAATACCCTTTTCAGACCCTACAGTTTCCCATTGGTAACTACGTGTCACTACCACTTAACTACTTAACTGTAAGTGGAGACAACCTTACACCAACATACTTTAATCTTGTGAAAAAAATATGACATTACAGTGCATCAACCTCAACACAGACACATCATGTTCACACTATGCACAATCATAACACAACACTTTGAGTTTAGCATCATCTGTCAGCGTCTGCTTGACGCTGAAGGACTCCATCAATGGCCCCGGGGGCTTTTGGTGGGACTGGCTGTGAGGCCCCTCGTAAGGGTCCTCCTTGGGGATTTTACAATCAAGTGTGCTTGTTTGTATGGTGAGCTCGGCCATACCCTCCTCTCCTTACTAAAAGAGAGATTACTTGCTTGTTAGTAGTTATCCCAACTACATTGGTGGACGCTGGCTCCAGCTACCTGCATCTTTATAGACAAATAATCACTGGAGCAGGTTAACCAGCCAGACGACATTGACATCTTTTTGTTTTTCTGTTGTCAGGAGACTAAAGTATAAATGGTGATTTGATAGTGACTCATATCCTCTTAACCAAGATGTGCAATAATTCTTTCACTGTTATACTGAAACTATCAATTGAAGCAAAGCTTTCAAGCTAGTTCAGGCAGATAACTCAACTCTAGCAACATTTTCTCTCCATCTCTGAAACGCTTCCCTGATACTGACGCTCGATAGAGCCTTGAATCACAGTATGTCATCTCAAAGGGATTTACAAGCCTTTTTCTTTGCAAAGAAAGCAGGATGGTACTTTCCAGAGAATTGCTGCAATATTACAGCATCAGGTCACAATCAAAACCGAGATTGAAAGTGTAAAATTAATGATTAGTACTCATATCGTAGAGATGCATGGACCGGCTCTGGCGTCATCCCAATCCGATCATCACATATATCATCCACCCAGTGCCTTATTTATATCCCAATACACTGTGGGGAATAACAAAGTCATCCAAAAATCATACATCGTGGAGACTTGATTTATTTGCACGGGAAACAAATATATAATTTAATAATTAATTAAATAACATAATATAATATATAATGTGAATTTAAAAAAACTACATAGTTTTATGAAGTCATCTTACCAAAAAAGAAAAAAATGATTTAATTAGATTTTGTCATTGAAGGAAAAAGAAAGACAAAACCTATGCAAGTTATATTATGTTATATGACAACTTTTTTAAACAACAATATTCAAAATTCTCTGTTTCTACATTACCTGTGCGTGGCAACTACAGTGTCGTTGATGTAAATGAAAATGGTAGTTATGGTAAATTGCATAGTGGAGGCAGCATGTTAGCGGAGCAGCAGCAGCTTTGCCCTTCACTGGATGTGTTCAGACAGCAGAATGCAGGTCGCCTGCCTTCTGAGAACGCTTCAAAGTTTTTCCGAGTGAAACGCAAGTCATTACACAGCCTGTGCAGACAGTGGTATTGATTAAACTGTGGCTGCAGCGCTTCCTGTGCAGACGACCCTTTAGGCGAGAAAATCACCTGTTGAAGGTTAAAGGAAGACTGTGGTTACAGTTAATTGCAGGTGCATTAAGGTCTGACATCCAAAATCACTTAAATCAGAGTAGGCTGTGTATTTTTGGCATCATTGGGCAAATATTCCATCGACTTGTTGATGTTGTAATTGTTCTGAGAGAAAACTAGACTTCTGCAGCTCCACGTGGCTCTGTTTCCAGGCTTTAGAAAATCTAGCCTGTGATGGTAGACTTGGCCAAACACAGGTCATTTCAGAAAGAGGACGCTCCTGTTGGTTGTTCTACAAGTGCAAATGCATGTGTACGACACTTCAGATGGTGAAAGCCTGATTCAACAGCAGTATTCTGTAGGAAAAGTTGCTATTCCAGCATTGGCAACTGGCTACACTGTAAAACAACCCAAAAGAGGAGTAACTTTCATGGTTAGAGAGGGTGCTTTCAGTAGTTAAGGGTTTCCATTCCCACAGTAATGTCACTGCAGCATCGTGGGAGATTTAAGCTGTAAAACTAAAAACTGCTGTTCTTCATGTGTAAATGTAGACAGCGTCTCTGTTAATGGGGACGCACCTGTCTGATAGGGTCCGATGCCTTTTGAGTCCCGCTGGGGTACCAACTGAATTATAAGGTGCAGTGGTGCCAAAAATATATTACCTACCCCGGCTTTAAGGGGATAAACCAGCTTCCTGTGGGAATTACGCACCTTCACTGCTCTGCTGTTGTTTTGTCTGTCTTTATATTTGTTTAAACCTCCTCATATAATAAATATGACTTGTATTAACCTGACTGACTTCCAGATTCAAAGTGTGGAGTCGGTCCAGCTTGAAACATGACTCCATGTTAGGATACCCCACATAACCTCAAACAAGGAGACTTAGTCTTTTCTGACAGACTAAATCCTGATGCAATCACAGGCAACATCCTCAATTACATGAACCAGATTAGATTTGTTTGCACAGTAAATGCCATATTTAAATCCGAGATCCGAGCACGCCCGCTCAAAGGCGCCGCACGCTTGTGTCTTTGTTTGCGCTGCGATAGGCATCGGCGAACAATCCCGACCGCCAACAGCAAACACTGCTCCTGTTACAAATATCAACACGGAGCAATTGACGGGACCGTGTTTTCGTCACGGCGCTTGCGTACCGTGCGACTCTCGCGTGCTGACGGACGCGTGAATATTAAATAGCGATGAATGCGGCACACGCATGCTTATTCATACTGCAGTGGGAAGACTAATGCAAACACGTAGTCAGAATTAATAGACAGATGTGTGCTGGCACAGAGCAAACACACCTGTGAGAGGGAGGACGGTTTGACAGGAAGTGAAAATAAAGAGGAGGAAAGTTGTGGAGAAAGAGGGCAGGAAGAGAAAAAGAAGGTGAAGAGGGCTTTGCCACTGCGCTCTGCTGCCTCCCAGACATTTAGGCAAATAAACAGAGTGTGTGTGTGTGTGTGTGTGTGTGTGTGTGTTAACTGATCATGCAACCTGTAGCTTTGACAGAGTGGAAGCCTTCCTCCATGCTGAATGAATGAATACACCCAGACCTCACAGGGAGAGTGTATTAGTGTTGACACAGGCACCATGTTGGACGGACTACTGGTGTTTAGTGTGAGAGACTGTGTGTGAACATGTGTGTGCATGTCCGTGTAACAGCGTTCAATCATTTTGTTTTCTTGTTAGTGTTTTGTCAGCGTGTGCGTTCCAGAGGTCAGAGTTTATGCATTAATGTAATTCTTTGAAACACCATAAGCATAAAAACTTTGTACTACATGAATATGTAGTCATACAAAATGTGTTTTTATTTACAGTGTTATTCTGTAAAAATCTGATATATAAATTATAGATATACTATATATCAATGCATTCAATTACAATTATTTATTGATATAATGGACATACTTCTGGCTTTATTTTTATTTTTCTGTATTTTTCTTTTCTTTTTCTATTATGTATATACTAAATTATTATTTTTTATTTGTATGAATATTGTTTTTAAATCTATGCTTGTCTTCTATTGCACTATCCACTTGCTGCTGTAATGGGTAAATTTCCCCACTGTGGGACTAATAAAGGAATATCTTATCTTATCTTATCTTATCTTATTACCACCATAGTAGTTTCTGATTCGATTAATTGCTATGAATTAAACACCGCTGTAGTTTTATTTTCTAAAGGGTCAGTTCACCCAAATTACAAAAACACATAAACCAATCTCAGATACCGACGTTTGGTCAGAGACCGACACGTTACTTTTGGACGGACCAGGGGCGGCGTGTCAATATGCACTTTCTACTTGGGTAGTGTCCTTTCAAAATAAACTTCCGTTTTCACAGGAAGTTACGTTTAGTAAGCAACATTGCCACTTAGTTAGGGTTAGGAAACGGTCGTGGTAGATGTTTATTTCACTAACGACTCACGCAACTAAAGACTGACTTGACAAAATAAGTCAATGTTACACTAACAGTGGTCTCGTGGTTGAAAGTCTGTATTTGTATTTACCCATCCACCACTGCTCCCGCCCACCCTTAGCAGACTCTGGGTTTACATTGGGGTCAAGAGCCCGGTTCGTCACTAAAGGGTACCTCCGTTTACCAGTTTCCAATACCAATGGCAGTATTTGATAAATTGGGTGTGAGACTGGGTTTCTCTCTTCGCTACTGGTGTCTATCCAGTCAGATAGTTTTGGCATTATTTTGAAATATGTCAATAAAATTCACCTCTCCACCCCAGTGAAATGAAACTGGAAATTAGTTTGTGATGCTCACAGCAGAAATGGCATTTTAAAAATTTAACAGCCATGTGCCTCTCCAGAAATATAAAGAGACAGAAAAACCTGGACGCACACACACATCATAACGCTGTCCGTACCACATGCCCATAAAACACAATATCTACTGTAAACTTGAGGAGTCTAAACTAGAATAAATAATCCCAACTCAGCAGAGATTGCCTTCAACTTTGCGTCATCAAACCGCTCTCGTTTGGCAACTTTAGAGTCACCACCTGAAACAGGTTCACATTTTTTTCCGTTGTCAAAGACGTTTGTCTTAAAGGGCTTTACAACACGTTATGTGACCCCCAGTTCAGACAGGAAATAAAAACTTACTCCAATATTTTACGATTGCTTCGATAAAAGATTCAGTGGCTTTTTGCTGACAAGTAGGGCCAAAGAAAGCAAGAAAAAAGAGAAATCAGATGAAAGACCAATGATGATTATCAGAGCAGAACACTGCATTATTCATCCTGGTCTCTGGGGGAAGAGACGGGAGCAGCAGGAGTGATGGAGTGAAAGAAGGTAGAAAAGTAGGTGAGGGAGGAAAGGAGGAGAAATGAGCAAAGAACACGAAGGGGAGAGAGAGGGAGGATGAGGAAGAAGAAGTGGACAAGTGGAAACAGGATAAGTGTGACAGGAGGTGAAGCAGAGGAGAGATTAAAAGAAAAGAAGGGCACTGGAGGACAAAGGAGGAAGGACAAACAGAAGTTGAGGAGGTGAATGAGGATGGAGAGGAGGCTAAGATGGAGGGAGGAGGTGCTGCATTCATCCACAGGAAAGTGCTCCATGCATCCTGTCTCTTACCTAGACTTAATGTTGGTTTCTGTTAACCTTGTACACAGTATTTCTCTAACCATAACCAAGTAGTTAGTTGTTGTTAGTTAACCCTGGCAGGTCAGAACACAGGTGGAGGTTATGAATCGTTTCTGGCGTGGTGAAATGAATCAGCACGTTTGCAAAATGTTGGGCGCGAGAAGCTGGGTAATGTTGTGGCTACTCACAGGGCTAGTTGGTGAACTGGTGTCGCTGACGAGCTAACAGCTAACATGCAACCCAGCTGTACTGGCGCTAGTGAGTCATTTCCTCTCCACCGCTGTTCTGCATTGTTCAATAAAAAGTTATTGGAGAGGGAAAATAAAGCTCTTCAAACAAACTTGCTAATGGTCAGTTCGCAAGCTTGTTGGCTCATTGGTCTAGCTTGGTCTCTAACAGGACGATAAGCAAATAAAGTATATTCCCAGGAAGTGAAAGTCTCAATGGTTCGTTCCATTGCAACATCAGCACCCAGCAGCAACGTTACGCTTCTGCCATTTTGGACTGAAACCGACTTTTGGACGCTAGTAAAATATCTACCTACAAAGTGCTGTACAAAAGTAAAACAAAATTTAGATTTCTATCCTACCGAAATGGCCTGTGTCGAACAATACAGTGTATTATGAATTTGTGTTTTCAGTCCAAAATGGCGGCAGCAGTAGCAAAAAAAAAAAAAAAAAATACTGGAGTTTCATCTTTTTGATTCAATGCTATAATAAGTTCACATGGTTCATTTGAAAGACCTGAGGAGGGACCAAGTCATTGTTTTCATGTCACAAGTACACTGTAACAAATTTCTGTAAATTTACGGTGAATTTAAAACAGTATCTCACTGTTTTTTATAATAATTGTAAAATACTGTTAAATATTCATCCACAGCATGTAAATTAACAGTTAAATCAGTCAGTTAACAATAACAGTAGATAACTGTAATTTAACAGCATAAAACTATGGATTACTGTAAATTTCCGATGTCAGAACAGTATGTTACCGTAATTTAAAAAAAAAATGTTCATCCCCACATCTAAATTAACAGGTAATGCTTGGTTAAGAATAACAAACTGTAATTTAACAGTATAAAACAGTATTTTCTGTCAAGCGGTGGAGAAAGGCAGGCGAGCACATGGCAGGCAGTTCATGTGGACTTCAAACAAAGAGGTAAAGTTATTTTTTATCTCCCAATACTGTCAGTGTCCAGTATTGTTTAGTCTGCATGATTATTGAACAGTTGACATTATAATAAATTTCATTAGGTCTGTTTCACCTGGTCAGGCTGCTAAAATTGGCAAAGTAAGCTCTGTAATTTAGCAAGCTTGAACTAGCTAACATTAGCAATCTGGTGTTGTTTCTAACCTTAATGTGTGTTAGCATCTTATCATTTACTCATTTAATTTCATTTAAAAGTTCTGACAAATATAGGCCAGCCTATTAACAGTAAATCTGAGTTACAGCCTTTCATGAAATAGTTTTGTAAATAAGGTAATGTTAGGGTATCCTTAGACTCAATTGAAGCCAGCTGAAAAATAGACAGTAAAGGTAACTATGTTGAAGATCTGCATTTTATTCTCTGTGGTGGCACCTGTGGTGATAAATAGTGGTTCTGGACCTCACTCAACCTGAGGATCCAAACAGTGTTGCCTGTGAGATTTCGTGCTTGCAGAAACAAAATGTTAGGCCAGGCTGCTTCACATTCACACATCAAATTGAAGTCTGTTGCGGTAGCTCTGTCTACCTGGTTTTGCAGACCAACTGCTGAGTGAAGTAGAAATATCCCTTATGTAACATGCAAGAGAAAAGAAAGGGTTGTTTATATTATATCTGTTCATTAATTTCACCAAAATCCTTCCCATGGTGTTTTTGATCATTTCATTGTTGTTGTTTTGCCCTCAATCCGACACGTTTATTTATCTTGGCTTTATATTTTGTATTTCCTTTAAATTCACAGTCAGCGCTTTTATTTTGAAAGAGGATAACAACAGACCGGAAGACATAGGTTGGACAGATGGGAAGTTGTTTTAGTGTGTTACGGCGCAGAGCCGAAATCAGAGACTGTGATTTAACTTCTGATGCCGCACGGACCAACGGACTTCTTCCCCAGACCGCCGAAGTCTCCGAAGTCTGTGCGCAACCTCCGGTATCGGTTGCTGGCGCTGCTGATACCTACGGACTGAACTGTTAGCCGTTAGCCAGTGTTACGGAGTGTCATGGCGGCGGGAGACGGAGCGGCTTCTGCTCATGTTGGTGACCTTGAAGAGGACGTTTCACAGTTGCTGTTTCCTAAAGTGTGTTTTTGTTTTTGGCTGCGAGAGGAATAAAAGCCTTGGCAGACAGCACCTTCTGTTTCCATCATCCCTCTGTGTCCAGTCGCCTATTTTGCACCAGAACACAACGCAGGGTAGTCGGAGTGTGCGGCCCGCCCCGGCTACACTTATTTATACATCCAACATTAAAACGCACTACCTGTGCTCAGGATGCCTTTGTGGTAGGCTTAAGGTAGAAGCACAAGCACAAGAAGATACACAATTAAAGTAAAATACAAGAAAAGTCATGTCTTGCATATTAATAGTAGGACTTGTGAATGTATCCTGCTGATAAACATGAGGATGGACATGGGCCCAGATTGACTTGCTGTTCAGTCCAGAATTTCAAAAGCCCTGTATGATGTTATAAGCTACTTTTTAATTTGTGGGGATTTATAGGAATTAAATGCAAAATAGCAGATTTCATATCATTTGTAAATAAAATGGTGTATACTGTAAAATTATCATAACACAGTTATCCTACTGTCATGTACTGTAATCCAAAATACGGTAGTATACTGTTAAAATAAATAACCGTAGATGTGCTGTAAAATTACCATACCACCCACTGTTATCCTACAGTAATATACTGTAATTCAAAATACAGTACTATACTGTTAAAATAAATTACAGTAGGTGCATTGTAAAATAACAGTAAATTACTGGCGTCCCTGCTGCCAGTAATTTACTGTTATTTTACAGTGAAATTCTTTACAGTGTAGGTCTCAAGCATTTGCACTCAAGTCCCAAGTAAAGTCTTAAACTTTGAGTTTCGAGCGGCAGGCAACTCCAGGTCTGAAAAATGAAGCCAACGCTGAAGTGCCTTAAACTTTGCTTTCTTGCTAATAGCCAGCAGAGGGCGACTTCTCTGGTTGCTAAGAAGTCCGATAGTATAGAAATATACGAGAAAGTGACCCTACTTCTCACATAAGTTAACTCAAGGCTTCAAAACGGCAATCCACAAATCAGTGGGTGGCTTCACTGTGACTACGTCCACTTACATACAGTCTACGGTTTCGAGTCTTAAACACGTAATGATGTGCAACAACGGAGGAACTGGCGCCAGCTGAAGCTCAGTAACGTTATTTCTTCATGGTTTTCACCTGTAACTTGATTGGATGGCGTCGGACTGGTTCAAATGAAGTGGCTCATAAGATAATCAAATACAAATCCCAATATTATTCATCTAAAATAGAGTCCAGAGTTCAACAAAAAAAGCACCACTTTTCAGTGATTCAGAAATAAATACCAAAAGTTCAGTTCTGTTTTCCCCCCTCGAGTAAATCTTCTTCTAAACAAATAAAGGGTCTCTGTTCAGTTTGTTCAGTTCGGTTATTTCCCATCAAAAAAATCCCCTTTTCAAACAAATCAATAACCTGAAGGATCTTTCAAGAAGCAAATAAACCCAATATTTTATGTGTTACCGAGCAGTTGATAGTCTTCGAGCACACACTTTTTAAATAACATACTTTTTAATCTTTGGGCTTGTGGGAAGGTATCAAGTATTTTCAAGTCAAAAGTTTGAAGTCCTAGTGAAGTCATGATGTTAAAATCCTACTCGAATTGCAGCACTTCTAATCATCTACGATGGCTTCCTCTGCTTTGGACTCTCCAGCTCTCTGTTTCCTCAAATGTCCGGACTGTCGAGTATTTGCTGTTGGCCACTGGTGCAAATTTGCACGTAAACCAAGTAGTCAAGTAACTGAAAAATTTGTGCGGATTTACTTTGACCTCGCGAGCAAAGGCACAAATTACAGCAAGTCCATTGGAAGTAATTGATTTTGCAACAAATTCCTGTCATTTTAAATGCTGATTGTAAAACTCCTACGTAATCAAAACATAATTTTGTTGGAGAGGGTTTGGTTATTTTCTAAATCCTAACCAAGTACTGTTGTTGCCTAAACCTAACCAAAACCATTTATTTTGGTGAATGTGTATTCAAATTGGAGAGCTGCAACATCCTGACGACCCTGTGACGTTAATATCTTACATTTAAATTAGGGCTTTCAAACTTAATGCAATAATAATGCGCTAACGCACATTTGTTTTGACACCACTAATTTCTTTAACACAATAACGCAACTTGCGATTTTTAGGTTGTAGTGGGCTCAGTTTTAAAGCTGGAGTAGAGATACTGGTGTCATATGAAACTAGACCTAAACCTAAAGAATTCACTGGTATCAACCATGTCATACTAGCTTGTTGGGAAGGAGGCTAAACACTCCAAATTTATCCTAATTTTAGTGATGAAAAACTGTCATGGTCATTTTCAAAGGGGTCCGTTGACCTCTGACCTCCAGATGTGTGAATGTAAATGGGTTCTCTGGGTCCCCACCAGTCTCCCCTTTACAGACATGCCCACTTTATGATAATCAAAGTCAGTTTGGATCAAGTCATAGTCAAGTCAGCACACTGACACACTGACAGCTGTTGTTGCCTGCTGGGCTGCAGTTTGCTATGTTATGGTTTAAGCATATATTTTATGCTAAATGCAGAACCTGTGAGGGTTTCTGGACAATATTTGTCATGTTCATGTGTTGTCAATTGATTTTCAATAATAAATATATACAGACATTTGCATAAAGCAGCATATTTGCCCTCTCCTGTGTTGATAATAATACTAATTATTTGACAAAGAGATTAAAAAAGTGAGATTATTTTGTGATGAATCATTTTTAACTATAGATAATCTTGCAATTGCAATGCTTTTTCTTTTCACCTGTAAAAAAATAGAAGCTCAAATTCACAGTGGACTGAAGCGTAGCAGGCAAGCTGTAAAATCATTATGTGCTTTCTCTAGAAGAAAACGCAGATTTTCCCAGAGCATCACCGATGTGTGGAAGTGTTTAGAAAGAGTTTGGCACTCCACTTATGTGCAGTACAAGTTGGTACAGGAATAATTGGAGGTGTGAAGACGGTTGTCTTATGATAATTTAGCATTTGAAAGACTGAAGAAGGGAAAAGCGGAGTAAGGACTGGTTGAAGGCTATTGTATTTTCTGTACAGTCTGTGATTGGATGCAATCACGACACTTTAAAAAATGAAGGTTGCATTCGAAGATGTGCATGGTCCGAGCGAGGTGGTCGAAGAGGCCATTGGCTCCCTCACTGTACACCCCTGGTCTGATTTGGCATCACGGCTGGTGTGATCCCATCGTAAGATGAAGTATTCTGCTTATTTCCTGCATTCTCTTATTTTTTTGAAACTACTCTAGATGGTTCTTTAATACACACATTTTCATTTTTTATTTATTTATACATTATGTCTCTGTGCTCTACGGGACTATTTATTTGGACAACAGGGATTCTAGTGTCCACAAGCAGAGATAGTATCACTGCTAACAAATGTTTTGTTTAGAAGATTCATTATCTGATTAAGATTGTTAAAATGGATCCAGCACATCTTGATAATTTTCCATCTTATCTCGCGACCTCAGGCAGCACAACTGGTATTCATAAGTAACTCTGGCAGAAACAGGAACAGTTGATGTTTAAATTTGATATCCGAACAAGCTTTTCACACAATTTCCCCATTTAATTAACAATTAATTGATTTAAGACATAGTAATATATTTTTGAAAAGTAGCTAATAAGAGTCTTGTCAGTGCTAAAGGTTGAATCTTGGCCTATCTGGGCATGTTTTAATGAATCTTATCAGCTATAATAAAGCCAATTAAACTGATCCTTTCTTTACCGTACTCTGCTGTGTTTTCCATTTCACAAACGTTGCTCGCAACCCATCATTTCGGCTTCCATAATAAATATTAACGTTAACGAACCAGGGGAATGTAACCAGAGAAACCGAGTTACGGCTTGTGAAAAATGTAGATTTTGGTTGCAAAATGCACGAAAATATAAATGAATGGTGTGGCCATATCCTTAGTAGGTGATGAACACTGGAATAGCTTGAGTCAATATTAATATACATGTTGTCTTTCAGACTGTTTCTAACACCCTGCAGCCTCGACAACAAAACAACCTTCAGCCAGTCTGAGCTAAGACTAAAATTAAAGGCCTGGTCCTGTCAAAAACATTTTGAAGACTATGCTTATACTGTATATTTTAAGCCTCAGCTGGTGACATCTTCCAAATAACACACTATTGTGAACTCACTGAAATGAACCCCCTGGCTCTCCAGCCGCGGCAGCAGATTTGCATTTAAGGCCGGACTATTTGCTGAGTCGCTTACAGCTGTCAGTCAGTGTTTGACGGTAATGACAGTTTAAATGGACGACAGCGAAAGCATCGCTGAGAAGGAATGTACTGGGACTGAAGGGGACACAACAGTAGTTTTTAATTTATAGGTGAACATGTCTTTGTTTCTCTTTTTTCTATAGTTTTGTTTTTCAGGAGAAATTATAACAAATTCTCTCATTGTTAATAAAACGTTACTCAAAAGACATTTTTTAATGTCTTAAAAACACCATTTCCACCTTCATTTTTGTACACAAATATAGTAACATTATATCAAATGCAGTGACATTATACGGTATAATACTGGTACAAATATAGGTAAATATTGCTTAACGAATACACAGTAGATGATCTTGGATCTAATGCATCATCCTCTATGGTGCTACGTTCCACGTCTTTCCACATGTATGTTTATATGATGGAAGCAACAACTCGTAGTTCACCATGTCAAACTACAAGTCAACATTCACTTATCTTAATTCACAGCCGTAGCTTAATAACATAACAAACTTAGTTATTTCAAGTCAAACTAAGATGATTTTGTACGACGCCAAAATAAGTAGTTAACAAAGTGGTTTTTGACCAAAAAAAAAAAAAAAAAAAAATCCCCTCAAAACCTAATAGAGAATTTTGGAACATAATTTTGTTGGAGACAGGGTTGGTTATTTTATGTAATAAACATACTTATTTTAACCTAAAACACAATATTTTCTAAAACCTAACCAAGTGCTATTGTTGCCTAAACCTAAACAAGTAGCGTATTTGTGTAAGTAAACCTAAAAAATAATCAAACCTACTTTGGACATTTATTTTGAAAAAGACGCTGCATGCATACATGTAACAAGCAGAACCTGTACATTTCCTATGAATACGGACGTTTATTTTGAAAGGACACTATGCATAAAATGAGCAGAAACTGTACATCTCCTGTGAACACAGAAGTTTATTTTGAAAAGACACTATGAATGCAATGAGTGGAAACTGTATGCTTCCCTGTGAGCACAGACGTTTATTTTGAAAAAAACACTATGCATGCAATGCATGCAATGAGTGGAAACTGTATACTTCCCTTTGAACATGGAAGTTTATTTTGAAAAGACACTATGCAATGAGTGGAAACTGTATGTTTCCCTGTGAACACGGAAGTTTATTTTGAAAAGACACTATGCAATGAGTGGAAACTGTATACTTCCCTTTGAACACGGAAGTTTATTTTGAAAAGACACTATGCAATGAGTGGAAACTGTATGTTTCCCTGTGAACACGGAAGTTTATTTTGAAAAGACACTATGCAATGAGTGGAAACTGTATCCTTCCCTGTGAACACAAAGGTTTATTTTGAAAAGGTACTGTATGCATGTAACGAGCAGAAACTTCCCTGACCTGTTCAAAACTAGCACTAGAGGGTAGCTAGAGCGTCATAGTTTGAAGGGTAGAGTCACTGACCAAACGTCGGTATTTGATGAGTTGGGAAAGAGAATATGATGATGTAAAACCATATATTTGGTGGAGATACATGGATGAATTTCACTTTTCCACTTTCTGGTGGGACCAGACCTTTAGTCATCATATTTGTTTAACAGTTCATGCAAATATGATGCCACTGTGTGAAATACAGGGAAGAATACAAATAAAAACATGCAAAAAAACATTTCCAACCTAAGAGTGAATGCCTACTGAGTTCCCCTCATTCGATGCCCAGGGTTAGGGTTCCTGTGAGCAAGGCACTAAACCTCCAACTGCTTCAAGGAAGCAGCTCCAGTTGCATTAGAGTGTGGGCACACTGGGCTGCAGCCTGTATGTGTGAGTGAAACAGGGCGTTGTTAACGGAGCGCTGGTGCTAAGCAAACCTTCCCTGTGTAAATAAAGGTTAATTTAATTTAATAAGACATGCAAACACACACACACTGTACATAAAGGGTGAACCAGAGATCAGAAGAAAGATGTTGCCTGGAAAAACATGATACCACTTTGCTCCCTGATAACCATCACGAAGGCCAGTACTTACAGCTGTCTGTATACTGACTGCATGGCATAGTGTGTGTTTTGTGTGTGTCATTGATTATTTGGTCAAATAAAACACGCGTTTGATATTAAAAAATCTATAGCACAGTGTACTCTGTACACTGGTGTCCTGCCAAAGGTGTTTCCCTGCCTTTCACCCAGTTCATACTGGGAGAGGCTCTTGCAGGAATACCCACAAACTGAACGAGAAACCAGTTATTTGTTGAGTTCATGTTTAGGACATTAAATCTTATATTGTCCAAAAATGTAAAGACAGCACAACAAATCCCAACATACATAATCAGGAACAAAACAAGCAAAGGTCATAATTTTACGTTTGCTTTGCTTGTTTCTTACCAAAAAATGTCTCATGTCCCAGCCCCCACTTAACAGAAACCAGGTTTCTCATTTAGGTGACCTTTATGGAATCAAGTTACCACTGAATATGGACAATGCGATGATTTAAATCTATATGTAACAGATCTGTTAAGACTCATTTCGCTATTTTGTTTTGTGTCTCATGTGGTGACTTAAAAGACATTGTATGAGCAACAAAAAAAACTGGAAGCTTAAATGAGGTTCATGGTAATGCCAGTTTTTAACACAGCAACATTTTGTGGTGAAATCACTTAATTCAATTTGCCAAAATCAGTGCATTTGCTTGTAGGGGTGAAGTGAGCCTGATTACAAATAGCAAACCGTTTTGACAGTGCTGATCTTGAGGGGCATGGAGAGCCAGAAAGTCCAAAATGGAGGAAGCAGGGCTTAATTAAATCCTGCCAGAACATGATCCGGGACCTTCCAGATTGGGGCCGGCACCTATTTGGTTGGATCCATCACCTCGTTTGTCACTATCAAAATCTGTAAATACATTTGGTGTAATATTTGATGTTATCTGTTCTGTCATTCTCTGTGCTTTACACATCGTCTCTCATGCAGTGCCAGGCTAGAACTCGTTATTAACCCATCTCACAGGAAGGGATATAAATATGGCTGTTATGGGTATGCATTTTGGCATTTTAGCTTGTCATTTGTACATCGCTTTTTGCATGTTATTTGTACACCACGGAAATGTTCGCAGTTAGTTTTATGCAAGAAAACCACTTAGTGAGGGTAAGGGGAAACGTCATCGTTGAGTTTAAAATAAGTAATTAAATTAAGTAAAACACAACTATGGAAACATGTGACAGTCGTCACTAGGGTAACTTACGAAACAAGACACTGGGCAACAGTGGTCTCAAACACAGGTCTCAAAGTCCAATGTTTGTTGGACCCATCCACCCACCCACCATAAGCGCTCTTTCTCGCTTATTGTACTACATAACTAACTCTTACCATAGCATTTATATGTGGATGCATTTACATTGCAGTCTGTAAAGGATACCTGGTGTACAAAAGACACATGGAAATCAAGAAATGTGCACTTATTGGACACTTAACACCCTGCAGATTATTGTGGTAGTTCTACACCTTCTTGTGAGAACTGGCTTGCGTAATGCAGCGTCTGAGGGCTTCCAACCAGCCCTTTCGGCTTGAGCCCCTGTGGGTTTCATCGGATAATGACACAAGCAACAGGCTCTGGCTTGGTCTCACTCGGCTCCGTGACATGACTCGAGAAGGACTCAGCCAGATAGTTCTTGGCTGGCATAGCGATGTGACGTGTGTCTCGGTTTACTTAAAGGCTTAAAGTCTGTCCCTTTAGGAAGCACGAGTGATTGTGAATCACTTTCACCTGCTTTGGTGCAAATGAAAGTGACAACAGGTGGAATGGAGAGACAACAGCAAGACAACCCCCAAAAAGGGGATAGGTTTATATGTGGTGGCCACAGACAGTCGCTCTCTCCAGATCCTTGCTGACGGATTCTCTAGTTTTGTGTTCTGCTAGTGTCCTTGTCACTACTTGTATAATGAGGCAATACTTGCAGCCCAATCAGGTTGCACAGATAGTCCATCTCCTCCAGGATGGCACATCCATATGTGAGGTCTCAAGAAGGTTTGCTGTGTCTCCCAGCACAGTCTCAAGAGCATGGAGGAGATACCAGGAGGAGGGCTGGACAGGGCCGTAGAAAAGCATCAACCCAGCAGCAGGACTGGTATCTGCTCCTTTGTGCGAAGACGACCAGGAGGAGCACTGCCAGAGCTCTACAAAATGACCTTCAGCAAGCTACTGGTGTTCATGTTTCTGACCAAACTGCCAGAAACAGACTCCAGGAGGGTGGCATGAAGGCCTGACATCCTCTTGTTGGACCTGTGCTCACAGCCCAGCACTGTGCAGCTCGATTGGCATTCACCAGAGAACACCCGAATTGGCAGGTTCTCCATTGATATCCTGAAGTTTAGCTGACTTGGTGTTATACTGTGACGATCAAGTGTTCCCTTAATATTTTTGAGCAGTGTATATATAGGCCTATAGCCAACTGTATTTACTATATTTTACTATATTTTGCTACTGGAAGTTAAAAAAACAACTGCCAGTCGAAATCATGGCCATCTTTCAGCCCTTGGGTCACATGGTGTCTTTGGAGGTCTTGAAGTATTTGTGAGAATGCAAGAAAGTAAAAATGTCGTCCAAGAGGCTTTATTTCTTCAATAAATATTCGGTGAGCTCTAAAATCACAAAGATGCCTGGGAGTCAGTGACGAAATAATAAACTCAGACAGCTTTGTAATGGAATTATCAAGTGGTTGGAATCTTCATCCAGATTAACTCCCATCAAAACACCTCTTCTGATATTATTCATCATCATCATCTGATATTATTAACGGCCTGGATGTTTGGGTAACTGGGTTTCAGCGTGTGCGCTTGCAATTTTATCATTTGTGTTCAGCCCAACCTGCTTTTTGAATGCGTGTAGGTGTTTTCTTTCTTGTGGTTTGGCGATATGGTAGATGTTTCCTAACAGTCAGCATCTGCAGCCAATTAAAGGATTTAAAACAGACGCTTTTTTGATAGATAGATATCTGTCTGTTGGGGTGTTGTGGAATTTGAATGTGGTGGGTGGACCAGAACTACAGGAAGAGGAAGACACGGTGGAGGTTTTCTGCCTTGAAAGGATGTAAACTGTCTTTGTTCCAACAAGTCCTCCACAATAAACAATAAAATGTGCAGTTCGTCATCCTCCCTTAATAAATCCATGAGAGTGTTTTCTGATCTGGCACTGCTACCAGTAGAGCGTCATAACCACTCGGTTAAGGTCAGGAAAAAATTGTGGTCATGGTTTAAAGAGGTTAACAACAGTCAGGATGCAGACAGCAGTCTCCCATGTCAGAGTCACATACCGTATTGACCCTACCATCAACCTTGTCTGGTTTTACAACATCGTCACCCAGTTTCCATGATTGCTCTTGACAGACAGCAATACAAAATTTGTATGACCATGCGATACCCTTGTTGAGTAATTGTAAGCATGGGCCGGTAACTCAACTTTAATGACGAATGTTTGTATCTGCCCTCTAGAATCACTCATTGAAGTGTTTTCTGACCAGGACATCATATATCTGTGCCTTCCAAAACCATTACAAGTCGGTGCCATGCTATTGTTCTGACGGCCCATTATTCCCAATAGGAGCACATGGCTACTACTAAAACCACGTCATTGCTTCTTCCCCATTGTGATAATTTTTTTCCTACCATGGCGAATGCATGACCCACCCTCATATTCATACCCTAAACCTAACTAATCTCTCTCCTCCAGTGAAGGCGTTCAAGGCAAGACATCATTCTGCATTATAATTAGCCATGTGCTTCTGTTTGTTGCACCGATAATGTCTATTTTTGGGGTAGTGGGCTTTCAGAACAATTCACAGATGCTTTGGTGGAGGTTTGGTCAGGTTCAGGCACAAAAACTACTGGGTAAACTATTAGGTTTGGGTTAAAAAGTACTGTAAGGTTAGGGGAACATAGCTTTTTGTGGTGAAATTACTTCTTCGTAAAGGTTTGGAGACCTTAACGAACCGTCATGGTCACAAAATAACAACATGGTAAAGGTTAGGGAATGATCGGGCTATAACGTGTTAACGCAAATTCATTTTAACGCCTCTAGTTAATGCAACCTATGGTTGTGGCAGAGGTTGTAGCAGGCTTAGTTTTCAAGCGTGAAGCGTTTAAAGTTAGAGAATGAAGATCCTGGCATAAGGAATCCATTGGTACCAACCATGTCATACTAGCTTGTCATGAAAGAGGTTAAGGTTAACACCCCAACTATCATGGCCATTTTCAAAGGGGTCAGCGAGTCTCCCCTTTACAGACATGCCCACTTTATGATAATCACATGCAGTGTAAATTTCCCCACTGTGGGACTAATAAAGGAATATCTTATCTTATCTTTTTGGACAAGTATTAGTCAAGTCAGCACACTGACACACTGACAGCTGCTATTTTATGATTTGAACGTATTTTTTACGCTAAATGCAGTACCTGTGAGGGTTTCTGGACAATATTTGTTATAGTTTTGTGCTGTTAATTGATTTCCAATAATAAATATATTCATACATTTTCATAAAGCAGAATACTTGTCCACTCCCGTATTGATAAGGGTATTAAATACTTGACAAATCGATTTTTTAAGGTATGTTTTGAATAGATAAAAATCAGTTGACAGCTCTGAAATGTAAGCGTTTTCAGTCCAAAATGGCGACAGAGACTGTTGTTAAAAAACACTGTTTTCTCTCTTTGCTTCTATAGTCTTTGCCCGTACTGTGGTCCTTGTCGCTGCTACCTCCAGCTGGGGGCACATAGATTTCCAAGGAGTCGCAGTAGAGCATTTTCGCTCTCTGGCTTCCCTGTAAACTCTCAATCTTCTGTTGTCTTCGGGGGTTTTTTGTTCCTGTAACAGTTTCCACAACGGTTGCTTTGACTTTTTTGAGCTGTTTTCGTGAGAATGTTATTCTGTTCACTCCAGACAAGTGGAAAATTTCAGACATACCAATTAATTTGTCAATTACAGCTGGAAAATAACAGCAATGTTATTGCGTTGCTGCCTTTAATTGCTGTCAGGCAGAATAAAAATGTGAGCGAGAGATCTGAAAAACATGCAACAAAGGTCGCTGACTGGAATTTAACCGGGAAAGTTGTGGTTTACTTGGTATGCGTCTTAGCCCCTAGGTCCCCATAAGCCGAGCTTCAATTTTTTATCAAAAAGCAGATGATATGAAAGAAGTCATCTGACTGGATCCATATTAGGGTTTGCACAACGTGTAATTCCATGTGCCATAATTTATTGTAGTTATACTGGCTCACTTGTTTGCCAGTTCTGCACAAATTTAGCGTGTAGCACATGTTAGCTTGCTATCTATACAGGACAGAACCCGCCAAAATCATAAATAAATAAACTAAACATGCCATTAATTAATTGATACAGTATGACATAAATTGATATTTCTGTTTTAATTTGCTTGTTTTAATTTTGCGTTTATTTATTTATCAATTGCTTACTAATGTTCCCTTTTATTTGTTTGGGTATTATATATTTATTTTTTTTATTTCTTCTGCAGTACTATTTACTTATGCATTTATTGTTTTATAATTTTTTTATATTTATTTATTTTTCCATTTACATATTTATTTTAGCATTCTTTTGTATTTATTTCTAAATTTATTTTATGTATTTATGCACAATTTTCCCTTTGCATTTCACCCCTTATTTCCCCAAACTTATTTATATTTCTGTATTCTTTTCTTGATACTTTTATTTATGCTTTTCTGCCTCAGTATGCAACTGAGTGGACAAAAATAAAAATAAATAAATGCAGGAAAAAAAATAAATACACGTGAATAGAACAGAAAAGTAAATAAATAATGGAATTAATACAATATATTACAATAAATTAATAAGACATTAAAACAGCACTATCAATTTATATCCCATGTTATCATGTAACTACTGGCGACATTTATTTTTAATTATTTTGCCACATATATTGACATTTATTTATTTATCAAGTCATTTATTTATTTATTTATTTATTTATTTTCTGTTTCAACATGTTCTGTTCTCAATAGATAGCTAGCCACTGTGCAAAAATGACATGTAGGTTCTGAGTTTTATATATATATATATATATATATATATATATATATATATATATATATATATATATATATATATATATATATATATATATATATATATATATATATATATATATATATATATATATATATATATAGTATTGTCTACTAGTGTCTGTCCAAACTATAAGCATCAGAGCAGAAATAGAAACAAGCGACGCAGCCAACATTCCATCACACAACGTGATACAACACGGCCAAGAGATAGTTTACCTTAAATTACACTTCTTAAAAGTGAGAATTACTTACCTCAACCCTCCTCTCCCCTTACTGCATTCTTCTATCTATGTGTGTGTGTGGCAACGATCCGTGGCCTGGAGCTGAATAGGACAGGAGGAGCATGAGAGGAGAGGAGAGGAGAGGAGGAGGAGAGGAGAGGAGAGGAGAGGAGGAGGAGAGGAGAGGAGAGGAGGAGGAGAGGAGGAGGAGGGGGGAGGAGAGGAGAGGAGAGGAGAGGAGGAGAGGAGGAGGAGAGAAGGAGGAGGAGGAAGGAGAGGAGAGGAGAGGAGGAGGAGGAGGAGGAGGAAGGAGAGGAGAGGAGGAGGAGAGGAGAGGAGAGGAGGGAGAGGAGGAGGAGGAGGAGGAGGAAGGAGAGGAGAGGAGAGGAGAGGAGGAGGAGGAAGGAGAGGAGAGGAGAGGAGGAGGAGGAAGGAGAGGAGAGGAGAGGAGGAGGAGAGGAGAGGAGAGGAGGAGGAGGGGGGAGGAGAGGAGAGGAGGAGAGGAGGAGGAAGGAGAGGAGAGGAGAGGAGGAGGAGGAAGGAGAGGAGGAGCATGGGAGGAGGAGAGGAGGAGGAGGAAGGAGAGGAGAGGGGAGGAGAGGAAGAGAGGAGAGGAGGAGGAGGGGGAGGAGAGGAGAGGAGAGGAGAGGAGGGAGGAGAGGAGAGGAGGAGGAGGGGGGAGGAGAGGAGAGGAGAGGAGGAGGAAGGAGAGGAGTGGAGAGGAGGAGGACGGAGAGGAGGAGGAGAGGAAGAGGAGGAAGGAGAGGAGAGGAGGAGAGGAGGAGGAGGAGGAAGGAGAGGAGGAGGAAGGAGAGGAGAGGAGAGTAGAGGAGGAGGAGGAAGGAGAGGAGGAGGAGAGGAGAGGAGAGGAAGGAGAGGAGAGGAGGAGGAGGAAGGAGAGGAGAGGGGAGGAGAGGAGAGGAGGAGGAAGGAGAGGAGTGGAGAGGAGGAGGAAGGAGAGGAGGAGGAGGAAGGAGAGGAGAGGAGGAGGAGGAAGGAGAGGAGAGGAGGAGAGGAGAGGAGGAGGAAGGAGAGGAGGAGGAGGAAGGAGAGGAGAGGAGGAGGAGGAAGGAGAGGAGAGGAGGAGGAGGAAGGAGAGGAGAGGAGGAGAGGAGAGGAGGAAGAAGCATTGGGATGGAAGTGGAAAAAGAAAAGATACTTCAAGAAAAAGTGAGATGGGGGAAACAGATGAGGGAACGGAGAGATGAAAAAGGAGGAGAGCAGCGTTTACTCTGGTCCGGATCAGATTTCTACCCAGTTTGATGGGTCATTGCTTAGCTTTGCTTAGCTGCACACACAAGATTCACACACTTGCACATTAAAACATCATGATGAAGACTATAAAGAGGAGTATTTTAAATTTTCTGAAGTATAAAACAAAGTGGGCTAATTAAAGAAGAAATAAAACAGAATATTACAGGGCTGCTCGGTAGTTTTCCCAGCGAGTATTTTGTGAATTTTCCTTCGGGGCCTCTCAGTACTGCAGCTCATATTTACACTCCTCCAACACACTCTCTCGCTCACACACCGCCTTTATCACTCTATCTCACTCCATCTTCTGCTCACACACATGCTCTCGCTTACATGAGCAACACATTTAATCTGTGTGTGGGAAAAAACACACTCTTACACACAACATGTCATCAAAGGCTGAGAATACATCACTCTGCTGCTGTCGGCTGTATAGTGACCACAAACAGAAACACATGCAAATACCCAAAAACGAAGCTTTTGGCGCGCAGTGACACATAAATACAGTGTATAGATTTAGCAGAAAACCACACGCCTGAATGCATCCGTGGGCGCCCACTCATATGATAGTGACAGAGGGATCTTCCACCCCTGGAGGGGTTTTCTGGCTTCCAGGTCTGCATGTTTGCACACAGTGTCTGTTGTGTCTCTAAGCCTCACTCTGGAACATACTGCACACACTCTCAGAAGCAAAACTTTCCATGGATTTTGTGGGTCCAGACGAATCTATCCATATACAGCACGCCCATTTTCCTCAAGATTGATTTTCCACCATTTCGAATTGCGTCCAAATCTGTTTTTTTCACCTGTTCTTATACAAATTTTGAGCAATGATCATCAAGTTTTGTACAGAACATGTCCGGACCAAGCCAAGATTGTTGATGTATAGCTGTTCCTCAAAGTTGGCTCAAAGTCTGTGGGCAAAGCTTATAATACAAAAAATGTCTCCTGAACACTTTGCACTATTGCAAACACATTGACCATGACAAATTTGGTGCCATTCAGCCAATAGTTGGGACTGTAGCAGCAGCATTTAACTATAAATGAAGGAATCACTGTCACGATTTGGTGCAATTTGACATATGGTGGCATAATAACAACGACCTTTATGTTTTGGTCTGTAATTCTTGAACATTAAGTCTCATAAACATTTGAATTATTTTCAAATCACTTTTACTTTGCTCGTCCTACAAGTTGAACAATCATCGCCAGATTTGGTAAAGAACATCTCTGGACCAAGCTGTACTTTTCTGGATATTTGTTGTTCCACACAGTTTTGCTATACATGGCCCTTAAATTTACCTCAAATGCTGTTGGCAGGGCTCATATTACAAAAGATGTCATATCTCCTGTGCTGTCGTGACCATGAGATTGGTGCCAAATGGCTGATAGTGGCGCTGTTGCAGCATCATCTAACTAAAGGAAGGAGTCTGTCAGTATGACTGTCCTTCGCATATCTCAAGAACCATTCATTCAATCAGTTTCACACTTGGTGGGTGCAGCATGCCGTGTTTTTTGGCAACGCTGCAAGCAGAACTTCTGAGGGCCATGCAATCAGCCCGCAATTCCTTGTCCTCAAACTCCGCAACCGATGCAGTGCTAAAGAGCAGCGAGGCAGACTTTTGCCCGGGTGAAAACAAAGTAGCATAACTGCGTTTGAACAAAAGCTCAGATGGTTTTAATAATCCTGTGTGAAATGCTTTCAACACCGAACAAACAAAGCAGACCAAAATATTCTTGCGACATCCAGATTTTCACTCTGTGTCTGCTGCAGATGTGAAAGTTTGTTAGCTAACTGAGTGACCCTTTCAAACAGGATGAGATTATTAATCACCGGGACCTTCACGTTCTCTACAATTATCCTCCTTCGCCATGAGCCTTGAATGCAACATCCCACAAATCCCATGAATAGCCTCTAAAAGTTGTTAAAAGTGAATACAGCACAAAGTGAGGCACTCTTAGCTTTGACAAATAATGACGATAACTTCTTTCTGTTTCTAAGTTTTCTGTAATAGTATTAATTTTTTAAATTAAGGCGGCATTTCTCAATTTACATAGTTGTCTAAAAGCCCCCCTCCAGTGTATTTTGACATTTCTGTGATATTTCATAATTATTTTATTCGTGTCCTGAATAAGTTGATTAGTCACACTGTCAAAAAAAACTTAATTTTGTGCTCAAAGTTAACAAAAAAGGTTGTTAAAATGGCATTATGACTTGTGACTGTGGTAGAAGTTGGATATGACCTCATCCAAGCGATAAACCTGTTTATCTGTCAGTCCCTAGATAGTTAGGTTTAGTTAGGTAGCCCAACGTGTTGCCTTAGCTAACTGAGTGCTTTCATTTTATTATTATTAAACAAATTCCCACTGCTACGATTAACACAATACACCGACTTACTCGCTCTCTTATTTACTGTCTCCAGCTGGAGATAAATTAACATAAAGCAGCCAATCCTATTTTGGTGGTTTGTTGGGTCTGGACAGATGGGGAGCAACTTTCAGCTCAACAGAAAACCAGAGAAAAGTCGCACTAGAGAAATAAACCAACCACAGTGCAGCCAGGTGTGGTGGAGCTGAGACGAGAGGACTGGTGTACGGTGCACCTCCAAAAGGTCCCGAAATGGTATTTAAAGCAGCGAACCCCTGCGATCCGTCTATACGTCCTCCAGTGTGCTGTGACCGGCGTGCGGAGATGCGTTTCGCCTCGCCGGGAGGAGACGGCGAAGAAGCGAGGGAGGGAGGGAGTCGGTGTGTTGCGCTAATTCTTGTCTCATTTGTGATCTGATAAGCATCTAAACTTGTTTCAGCAAAACCGGGCTGAAAAACAATGCCATCCGGTTGCCACGGCAACGAGTTACATCTGACCTTTAACCGCACCTCTGTTCTCTGTTCGAGAAGGAGCATTAACCAAAAAACAGGAAGTAAAACTGGTTTGATTCGTCGTTACTTCAAACCCCTAAAACCAGAGGCTCGCTCAGCAGCTCGCCTCGGCCTCTAGAAACGTTTCAGTTCCCTTTTCAATGAAGAGAAGCCTTTATTTATTCCAGGAGGACCACTTATTCTAGTGTTACCTGTTGTTACCTTCCTGCTCCCATATGGGAACTGCAGACTTATCGGACTGGGCAATCTAACCCGACAACTCTCTTGTGCTCTTGTACACACACATAAACCTCTTTCCCTCTCTTTTATCTGGCAGAGTGATCTAATGCAGCAGCTCTCCTGCCGTCTGGCTGCCACGACCGGTAAACTACACCTGCGGCCTTGAATTACCCTCCTCTTTCCCTCCTCATCTTCCTCCACCTGTCTTCTCCTCCCCTGCCCTCCATCTCTCCCGTCCTCTCCCTCCTCGCCTCCCCCTTCCCCTCCTTCCTGTCCTCTCCCGTTTCTATGTCCTGCCGCATGGTCTCACGCTTTAGCTTGGCGATGCGTGGTATTGGGCTCGCCCTTACGACAGATGGTCTGTGTGCATGTATGTATGTAAATGAGGGAAAGAAGGATAATGGTAGCTGAGACAAAGCACATCCTCACTTTTCTAAAGCTGCAGTAATCAAGTGTACTCCTCTTGGAAGGAGGTTTATTGTAGCTCCGCTCTCCTGCACTCTGTTGGTCGAGTTTGTGCCTCCAGCAGCTGTAACTCATCTAGATACGCTGTCATACGCTTGAAACATCTTGTGAAGTCTCCAAATCAATGTGTCTTATAAAGCTTTCCAACACGATGCCCCATTCATTTCTATGAAAGCTGCTGCCTGGGCTTCCACATTTTTGAGCCCATGTGCACGAGAGCTTGAGAGCATGCACGTCCGGAGACTGTATATATAGATGTACGATGCGTCTCCACTTCCTCCCACTGAACAAAAGTGAAGCCAAAATATCCCAGATGTGAGAGCTGCCATCTTGAGATTTTGATGTAGTTGATGTAGTGATCAGGGGGGGCTGGAGCTGCTGTATCGCTGTAGCCGCCTAGCTGCTACGTTAGCACAGTAGCTTTTTGGCTGGAAAGACACAACAACTAACAAAAATAGTATATTTATGATCAAGTTGATGCATGTTCTATTACACAGACTGGTGACAATTATGGAAAGTTAAATTTACATCTCTCTCGTACAAATCCCCAGCCTCGGGCTCCACGACTGCTTCACCGAGCTGTCAATCATGACGTCTCACCCCCTTTTTATAGCATCAAATAACTGATTAAAACCAAATTTATCAGAAAAATTAACTCTTGAACATACATCGGCGTGATAAGAACTACCTAAAGTGACAGAAACCATCTCTGGAAAATATGTATTTGATGTGCACTTTGACTTTTTAGTTTGGCCCATCCACTATTCTTCTGATGTCATTTGGGCGTATTTGATCTGTAAAATGATGCAAAAAGTAAAACAGTGTTCTTGTTTGAGGACAGTGCTGTTTGTTTGTAGCGGAATCAGACGACCAATTAATCCAATGCAGATGTGAATCTTAATAATCTTCCCACACACATCTTTGTATTTGTAACATGGGAGCGTCATTTTCCAAAAAAGACATGAACCGGTCTGTTCTGATTAGATGGTGGCTTGGGATTTCAGCCGTTTATCCTGTAAAACCGGGGCTACATATGGATCAAAGCTTGTGTGTTTCTGAAAGCAAGATGTTGGGTGGGACAGCTCCAAGAGGAATATCATTTTAGAGGAAAAAGGGATTTGAGGGAAGGGCCGGATGAACATTTTAGCACCAGTAATGCTTTCTAATTTCTTTCAGTTGAACTTGTTTAAGTGTCGAGTGTCAGAGACTTACATACACGTCAGCAGACTAAATTAACTGTGTGTTACCCCACAACACCCAGATATGTGTTACATTCACTGACACATTTACTGGGTGGAAATTGGAAGACTTATTTACTGCAGTTGTAAACTTGTCACTGGGCTTCAGGCCTCTGATCAGCTCTGATCAGACATATGGGAACAAAGTCATAGCCAAACAAGAAAAGCTTTATTCAGGTGAGTTTCACTACTTCAAGTGTTTGTCAGTCAAGGCTGATAACAGACAGCAGTCCTGATTTGTGTCTTCATGTTTTGAAGTTCAGTGGTTATTTTTTCAAGAGGTGGACCATGGCAGATTTTATACAGAGGAAAGTTTGTCATTTGCCAGCTGGCACCATGACCTACAGCAGTTAATATAAATGTAAATGTTGTTGAAAGGCTAAACGCCCACAAATAGGGACGGAAGCAGAAGATTTTGCTACAACATAGCACAAAAAAATCTTTTTAATTAGTTTTATATGCAGACTTATAAACATACATATACATTTTCCAGTAAATGTGTTATGATTTTAGTGAGCAAATCTAATTTTGACAGATTCAGAGCAGCCAAATCCTGGTGCACCCTCTGTGATCTTTTGGGCCCTTTTAACGGGGGCCGGGACCACAGGTTGGGAACCAGTGATTTACAGTATATTTTAATTAAACCAAGCCATAACATGTGTTCCAGTGACGTGGTTTCTCTTATGAGCTTAGGAAATGTTTATATTCTTCAACCATTTCATGGGAAAATGCAGTTAATAAAAATATCAGTACTGCTTAGCCACCATATGTGAATAACCACAAATACATAAAGAGGTTATAAATGTATCATGAAGGCTTTACTGAGTAAAGTTTTGTTTTAACCTGGAGAGAAAATATGATTTCTCACTTACTGACCTACCATTGGTTGAATGTGTTTTAGTTCAGTAGGAGCTCTGAGGGGAAGTCAGACAGATCCTAAACATAGTCTGTGGGATTTTACAACACAGATATGAATCTTAAAGTGACTCTGTTGATGTTATAACAGATTGAATCAAGCGAACCTATGCAGCGCTGTTTGTGTTGTGGTGTTTCAGTTTTGTTCAATTCAAAATGTTATTGACCCTTAAGGGAAATATGTTTTCAGACCAGGCTCATGGTGAAAATACAGAATGATTTCACATATTAAAGCAACTACACTGTAGTATAATCCAGTGATTCTGAAGGGGGGATCCATGGCACTCTGTCAGGGGGTTCGTGAAATAAAAGGGTACATATCTACAGATGGGGACCATTTGCACCAATCAGCCAAGCATAATGGATCCACTCCTCCCACCCATGTTAGCATTAGGCCAGTAGAAACTCTGATATGACTATGACACATCATGTCAGTCTGTCATGAATCAGAAACGTTCTGGCTGCTGCTTAGCATCAGTCCATATTGTCATGTGACGCTTAGACCAAACTAGCTAAACTGAGAAAATATGGAGACAGTTATATCAAGCGACGGTGATGGGAGACCAAAATGCTTGAAGCCATGAAGTCAGCCAGGCTAAAGCTACATCTGATTATAAATATCAGGGCAAAGCAAAGTCGTGTTAACATGATTCAAATTCAGATGTTTCTGTTTATTATTACCAAGCAGGTCTGAAGTATTTAGGCTGAAAGGTTTTAGAATACAAATGTTTCCAGCGGCGTCTAAGACTAAAAATGGTAGTAAGCTTTAGGCTTATGATTACGAGGGCGTCCCCATTAGGAGCCTGGCCGCAAAAGGTTTGAGAACTCCTGATGTAAACCATGAAACCACATTACATCCAGACATCCACCCATGTACAGTCCAGACCAAACACTCAGCCAGTAACCAGTGTAATTAAAGGTCAAACACGGAGCACCTCGGACTGCACCGTGCTGTTTTTCACTGCACTTTTATGATTGAAACAGAGCGGTTTTATTACCCAGCATTCACACACGCAAACCTCCGCTCTGCAGAGAAAAATCTTGGCTCGTAAAACATGCAGGAAACATATTGATGCTGCACAGAAGCTGAGTGGTTTTACATGCATGGTGATTAAGATAAGGTTTCATTTTCTGTCCCTTTTATTAACTCATTTTTATTGTTGTTTAATTGTTGCAAATAATTAAAGAAACCTTACATAATCCTAGAAGCCTAAAATAGCCTTATATTAGATGTGGTAAAATATAATCATGATTAAATTTACAGTTTAATTTGAGAAATTGTTCCTTTTTATTATGGATCTTGAATATAACATCCATGGGAGCGGAGAGTCCGGCTGGAAACGCAGCCCTATAAAACCAACCCGCTGCTTTACGCCAGCATTAACTGCATTAGTGTTTACAATCACCATAACCGCACAGCAGCAAGCTTTCATACAAAGACACTGGGTCTCTTTACGCGACAGGCCATAAAGTACATGCTGAGAACGGGGGAAACATACAATGGAGAGGAAAAGGGTGTTGTCTGTAAAGAACTACGTGGGAATTGAGAGTGCCAAAACAGTAGGCAATCAACAGCTGAGGTAAATGCAGACAGGAAGGGTGTAATGGATGAGGACAAAGTATGCTGTGTAGCCTTGACCCTTAAGAACAGACAGGGAGGGTTTTATTCATTTATTTATTTATGACCCACCAATCTGTTTTTTTTTTTTTTTTATTACACTAAGCTGTAACAAGCAGGACAGCGTGGGCTGGTCTTTGCCTCGACCTCTGACCCCACAATGCAAAAAGTAAGTCCATATTTTTTAATGCCCAAGTTTGGAGAGAATTCAGCAAAACAACTCTGCATGAACCACACTCGTACATGAAGCACCTGTCGTCGTGTCCCGTTGGTGTGTCACCTCGGGGTGAGTGATGTCGGCCATCTGGGGTCCGTTGCAGGGTGTGGCTGGGTGGGGCGTCACCCCGGGGGGATCGTGACAGTGATGGGCTGCCATTGTGTTAGAAAAGCCTGTAATAGTGTTGCTCATGTAATATTTATGTCCGCTAAGCTTAGTGAAGCTCATTGAACAATGACAGAAGAATAAGAATCAGTCCAGTGCTAATAAGTTTCAGAGCCTGTGGGTGGACGTGTCCCATGGCGGCGGTCAGAGACAAACTGTGAACGAATATCAGTCCAGGAAATTTTGGTGCTGCTGCTCATCTGTAAATGCTAAATGGACTTTCATTTACAGTATATAGCATTTTTGTCGTCTTCCGACCACTCAAAACGCTTTACACTACATTTCACACCGCTGGCTATGCCTTGGGGAGCAGTTTGGGGTGTCTTGCGTCTCCTAGTGTCCTCACCAGACCTGGTGGACGTGTACCATTAGATTAAACATCATAAACATGACCACTGACTAGTTGTATCACAGTTTAACCACAAATTCACTGACCACGCTGACACTACGCAGCCATATACTCGGTTTTGAGTCTTGCTTTTTCTTTCTTTCTGACATTTCACACTCGACCTTTTCCCTATTTCAGTTCTTTATTATCCATTTCATTCGTATTTTCATTCAACGTCACTCTTTCTATCTTGATTTCATTTGATTATTTCCATTTATTATTATAATTATTGACCTCTGACATCACATGGACAGATCCACCTTGGTGACGACGGTCGGTACTACTGCACCTGCCACATAGTCCTCATTTGGGACTGTGTAACCCCTAATCAGATCAGAAGGTATATTTTCTTCCTCTGGGTTGACTGACATCTCTCAGCTTCAGTATGGTGATACAAGACGTTTTCCTTTCTGTAACAACTCGCTAACTAGTGTCCACAAGTGTAAGCTAGCTCGCCTATAGGTTCCAAGATAACTGGACCAGCTTGCTCACATTAGCATAGATCCCCACTAGGCGCTGCTGATGTTATCAGTAGCAGTGGCTCAGTGTTGTGATTGATGACTGACGGGACAAGACTTTGGCTAATAAATTGGGCCTTTGGAGAGAATTAATTCCAGTACGACAGAAAAATATAGTGTATAAAACTTCAAAATAAAAGATACAGTGATATTTAGCAAAACCTAATTTGGATATCTGCTCTTTAAGGTGTTCACTTGTTTAACATGATGATAATAAAGTGTTACTGTAATGCTATTTTTCACCTCAAAAGTCAATAACACCAGCAACAAAAATGGTACTTATTTATTAGTTGATTGATGAAACATAAGATAAGATAAGATAAGATATTCCTTTATTGGTCCCACAGTGGAGAAATTCACACGTTACAGCAGCAAAGTGGATAGTGCAATAAACGAGAGGCATAGATTTTAAAACAGTATTAATACAAATAAAAATAAAGTAATATATATATAATAGAAGGTAAAGCCAAAATATGTCCAGCATATCAATAAATAATTGTCCAGTTGCTATAGTTGAGCAGATGATATAATTGCACATGAGTTCTTATTGCACTTATACTTAACATACAGTATATCATTGGGGAAAAGTCTGTTACATTAATATATTCATATAATCAAAATAACCTGTCTGTTGCAATGTCATTCACCTGACACCTTCACCATTCACCTAATAGTTCTGGCAGCCTGGATGAACAGAGGAGAAGAAGTAGTCGACTTTATTGGTGATGGGATGTCTTCTTGTGGGATAGTATGTCCACAACAAGCCTCCTAACGTGTTATTACGTTTCCCAACAAACACGTGACATGTAGAAACCTCAGGGGGAAGTTTTGATAAAGTTGCTGCAGTGCAGGTAGAGCTAAAACTGGCAACAGCTGTGCATGTTTCCAGATAACACCGTAAAGTGATCCAGTGAAAGAGAGACGCTTCTACTCTGGACATGGACCTCCGGGAGAAAAGAAGAGAGAAATGAACAGGCTTTCATTGTCGACTTGACTTTCCGTCTCTTGTTCTCACGGCAGTGCGCTGTTTTCACCTGCCGGAGGGTCAGAGGGTGCAGGAAGTTTCCTCTCAGGGTTTAGGAGGAGGTCACAGGGTTGAAGCCAACGCCCAGATTGTTTTATTGCTCAGACCTTTTCGATTTATCTGCTTGGAGTTGAGCAGTGCAATCAGCTGAATTATTAAGGTCATTCATCTTTGTTACGAAAAGCTTGTGGCTGTGGCGTGTCTGCTCTGGACTTCTAAGAGATTATTATTTAAAAAGTATGGTGAATGAATACCTAAAGATAATATACACAATAATTTCTAATAGAAGTGCATTTTCAGTAATAAAGCATTAAGTATATTTACTGAAAAAAGCTGTGTGACAGAGACATCTGTAATAAGAAATATAGCATGTCATGTCAACAGATCTTCAGACCATGTTTTGGACATGATTGCCATCACTGCAGAATTTCTCTCTGTAATGCCAAATGCTGCTATTGTTATTATTATCAGTCAAAGATTATTTTTCCAACAAGTTATTTTTGAATTGAATGCTAATAAACTGCATCTGTAGGGTTTTTGGGGGGGTGGTTGAGAGTTAGATGATGGTCCTCCCAAATGCTGAGTTATGTCTAGATGGTAACCCACATGTTGGTTAAGGTCAGGCACTGACCTTCAATAGTTAAGGTTAGGTGTTGACCTTAAATAGTTAAGGTTAGGCATTGGCCTTGAATACTTAAGGTTAGGCGTCAACCTTCAATACTTAAGGTTAGGCGTTGACCTTAAATAGTTAATGTTAGGCATTGACCTTAAATAGTTAATGTTAGGTGTTGACCTTAAATAGTTAATGTTAGGCGTTGACCTTGAAGAGTTAAGGTTAGGCATTGACCTTGTATACTTAAGGTTAGGCGTTGACCTTGAGTTAAGGTTAGGCGTTGACCTTGAATACTTCAGGTTAGGCGTTGACCTGAATAGTTAAGGTTGGGCATTCACGTTGAATAGTTAATGTTAGGCATTGACCTTAAAAAGTTAAGGTTAGGCGTTAACCTTGAATAGTTAAGGTTTGGTGTTGACCTTGAATAGTTAAGGTTAGGCGTTGACCTGAATAGTTAAGGTTTGGCGTTGACCTTGAATAGTTAAGGTTAGGCGTTAACCTTGAATAGTTAAGGTTTGGCGTTGACCTTGAATAGTTAAGGTTTGGCGTTGACCTGAATAGTTAAGGTTTGGCGTTGACCTTGAATAGTTAAGGTTAGGCGTTGACCTTGAATAGTTAAGGTTAGGCGTTGACCTTGAATAGCTAAGGTTAAGTGTTGACCTTGAATGGTTAAGGTTAGGTATCGACCTCAAACAGTAAAGGTTAGGATAGGTGGTCTGGAAGCGGGTGCAGGTTTTTGCCAGATTTTGCATTTTGTGGGCTAATAGTTGATGAATACTATATGGAAAAAACATATTGTACCAACATTCTTATGATATTCACCATGACGTGGTGTGCCACCATGCCACCATGCCACCATGGTACATGGTACATGGTAGGTGACAGCGCTTCTCCTGGCAACACTGGCTCTCAGATATCAATCAAACACTGTCATGCCAGCCAGACGTTTGAAGCTTAGGCCTACATGATATTTCCACTATTGTCCAAATTTTTTTTTCTTTGTTGAGAAATGCAAAATCATTCAAGTTTCACTTGTCTTTTAATGTTCAGAAATCAGCAATCAATTTATAGCTAACCCGACTTTGTCTATAATAGCTATTTTCTGGCAAGCCCTCCCTCCAGACAGATACTGACATACTGAACTCTACAGTAAAGTACTCATGTATAATAGCAGTGTGTGTGTGGTGTGTGTGTGCTTGTGCACACTGTTTGGCAAGTCCTAACAGAACACGCAAATTAGATAAATGATACAGTCGACATCTAAATAAAAAAGCACATCCTGTTCTTTGGATTCAGGCTGGTTCACTTTGAGTGGAACTGCGAGTGTTTGCAAACCCTCACCTGCAACATTAACCCTGTCAGGGACACGGTACAAACAGTGCTGGGTGTTTATTACAGAAAGGTTTAAAGCAGCTATAATCAATATTTTTAACAATTAATAATGGATCACATGACATACTGTATAATATCAAACCCAATGTATGCTACAGGTTAAGAGCCAGATATGTTTCTCAGGAGTTGGTGGAGACCAAAACAGAGATTAAAGGACACAACTTCAAATGAAAGCTAACGTTGCTCGATGTCCGATGGATGTGTAAATATAGGCAGCGGTTTGCTAACAAGTTTACCATGTCTACTTAATTTAATAGAGAATGTGTATATCAGACAAATTCTCTTTCAAACAGATCTGATAAATCTTGCTGGGCTAGTTTGGGATTAGTAACATACTCTGTTACTTACAAAACACAATAAATTCGTTAGAAATGATAGCCTCCAAATTTGAGTTAGACCAAACATATTTAAAGTTTTTGCAGGTGAGAAGTTATCTTGTGATTAAAAAAAAAAATGATTTAATTCAATGCATGATTTAAAATGGGAAAAAAAGAAAAGACAATATTTAAATTATTTATAAATATAAAACAAATACTGCAAAAGCTCTCCGTTATTGATAATAAAGAGAAATAATGAGAAATTAACATATACTTTACACATACTTTAAGATATCACAATCAAAATGCTGGAGGGAATTTGCTTAGAAAGTGAGAAAGATATATTTTTATGCCTTATAGGTATGGGAATTGTTACCAATTAACAGACTAGTTGTTGGGCACCAAGTGGCAAACTATTAAGGCCTGTGCACACCAAGTCTGTAATTTTTGTATGTTTTTTTTAATCCGTCATCCGACTAAAAAAATCTTGCACACTGATTCTGATTCATTTTATTATTCTATTTGTGTGTAAAAATTCACAATTTAAGACAAAACTTAATTAATTACAGGGCTGATGAATGAATGACATGAGCAGAAACCTATTGTTTAGTTACCTAGAAAACAATCACTACTGTCTAATCTGTCCGACATCATTTGTTTTCCAACCATCTCGACTCCAAACTGTCCTGCAATCACCTGCCACAATCTGTAATTACAGTTTGCATTGTTTTTTTGTGTGCATTATTTTTTGAGCATTTTAAATTTTATTGACACGCAAAACACACAAAAATTAAACCTGTTCTGAAAACTTCAAAAACAAACAAAACTTTTGGAGTCGGTGTGTAAATGTGATTGACATGACGTGAGGTTGTATTTTTAAGCGTGCGCAAATTTTGGACAAAAACTATGGAGTTCGTGTGCAAAGGCCCGACTTGAAAGAACCTCTGAGTCAAGTATGCCAAAGCTAAATTCATGGCTAGCAACATGAGAATAGTTTGGACATAGAAAAAAGAGATCACCTTTATAAGAGGAATTAGATTTACCTCAAAGATAAACTAAATGCCTTCCATACAAATCCAGATTCCCCCTCCTACGCTACACTACACCTCCTCCTTTTGGGGGTTTGGTTGAATTTTGTGTCTCTTAGTTATTTTCAGCTCTTTTTAAAGTTAATTTATATAAAAATATTATTCATTATTAATATTGTGTAATGGACTCTGAAGTAAACAGTTTTGTGGAAGATGAAAAGAAATGAAAGAAGATGAAAGAAAAAAATATTTGTATTATTTGTGTGTGTGTGTGTGTATGTGTCTGTGTGTGTTGGTTTAGGGTTAGGTATGGTTAGGTTTAGGTGTTAGGTATTTTTTTTTTGGTTAGGGTTAGGTATGGTTAGGGTTAGGTATGGTTAGGTTTAGGTTGAGTTTAGGGTATGGTTAAGTTGAGGTTAGGATAAAGTTTAGGATTAGTTGAGGTTAGGTATGGGTAAGGTTTGGTTTGGTTTAGGTTTGGGTTTTGGTTTTGTTAAGGGGAGGGGAAGGGTTAGGTTTAGGTTATGGTTAGGTTAAGGTGAGGGCAAGGTTTAGGTTGAGGTTAGGGTAAGGGTTAGGATTAGGTTTAGGTTGAAGTTAGGGTATGGTTGGGTTAAGGTTGAGGTTAGGTTTAGGTTAAGGTTAGGGTATGGTTGAGGTTAGGTTTAGGTTGAGTTTAGGGTATGGTTAGGTTTAGATTGAGGTTAGGGTAAGGGTTAGGATTAGTTTGAGGTTAAGGTATGGTTAGGTTTAGGTTAGGTTATGGTTAGGTTAAGGTGAGGGCAAGGGTTAGGTTTAGGTTGAGGTTAGGGTAAGGGTTAGGATTAGGTTTAGGTTGAAGTTAGGGTATGGTTAGGGTATGGTTAGGTTTAGGTTGAGGTTAGGGTAAGGGTTAGGATTAGTTTGAGGTTACGGTATGGTTAGGTTGGGAGGTTAAGGTATGGTTAGGTTTAGGTTTTGTTTTTGTTAGGTTAAGGGGGGGGAGGGTTTGGTTTTGTTGGGTTTGGGTTAGGATTTGTTTTGTTTAAGTTAGGGTATGGTTAGGGTATGGTTAGTTTAGTTGAGGTTAGGGTATGGTTGGGTTTAGGCTGAGGTAAGGGTTAGGATTAGGTTGAGGTTAGGGTATGGTTGGGTTTGGAGTTTAGGGTATGGTTAGGTTTAGGTTGAGGTTAGGGTAAGGGTTAGGATTAGGTTTAGGTTGAAGTTAGGGTATGGTTAGGTTTAGGTTGAGGTTAGGGTATGGTTGGGTTTAGGCTGAGGTAAGGGTTAGGATTAGGTTGAGGTTAGGGTATGGTTAGGTTTAGGGTTAGGGTTAGGATTAGGCAAGTAACCGTTACATTTAGGGTTAGGGTGAGTCTCCAGGAAATTAATTTAAGTCAGTGTAATGTCCTCCAAAGTGAAGGAAACCCGACTGTGTGCTTGCGTGTGCGAGGAATCCTTCGACATATGATTCACCTGTTGACTAAGTCGACAAGCATCTTCACTGTGCTTTCATCCAACCAGAATGTTTTCTTTCTGGCTCATTATCCGTCACTTTGTGTTCTCTGCAGTGTTTTTGCTAGAGATGGCCTGTAGTGCTTTTTAAAAGCACTCTGACGGTTTATTTTCTTTGCGCTGTTCTTTAACCCTCCCGTCTCTGGCAGCGGTCGCTCCCACTCTTTTTCTTCTTTGCTGCTGACAGGAGCCGGCTGGAGCTTCATATTCTGCCGCTGTCATCCCGGCCGTGTTCGCCTCAATGGAGAGCTTTTATGTCACATCGTCATATGTCTTCAAGCCTTATTTACTCAGCAAGTTTTTTCCAGCACCGCCCTGCTGCTCAGTTTATTCACAGTCCAACCTGTGTGAACAGCATGTAAGCCACACATAGCTGTCTTTTGTAAAGGCCCTGACGCACCGAGCCTACGATAGGCCGTGAACAGTCTGCAGTCGTCGGTGAGCATCTGTCGTCCTAGTTTTTGTGGTGTGTCCTACAACAGCGGCTCTAGTCTGTCCAAGATGGAGGTTTTTGCAGCCGACAGAATCAGAATCAACCCAGTATTGTTTCATTAATATGATTGTTACTGTTGACATACCACATAAACAATACAACCTTTAGACTTTAAAACTAAAACATCATATTAAGTGAGCCCTAATCACCAGTAACATCATTTATTTTTCAGATCAGCATAGATATAATCCCTGAAAATGGTCAGTCAAAGTCTAAATCGGTCTTCTGTATGTCTTGAAAATGTTGCTGAAGATTTGCTGAAAATCATGCAGCGTTGCCAGGTGACAAAACCCAAATAGTAGTACAAAGACGGTAGTTGTACAGTTGTGTTCAAAATAATAGCAGTCTGTTTAAAAAATTGAGTAAAGCCCAAAATCCTTATACTGGTTTTTATTTCCATGCATTGGGAACACTGCACATTATATTCTAAATCAAAACATGAAAAAGCAAAATTCTTGATTACTTTACAAAAATAAAAAAATAACATGCTTCAAAAAAATAGCAGTGTCTCATTTACTTACAAACCAAAATTTACTGTAAAACACATACCATCAGCATCCTATAATCACAAACAATATTTATGAACCACTGTTCTAACCCTCCATCTTTTCATAGTCACCAACTTCTGCATCTTACAGTCCACCCATATTTACAACGCCAAATTCCTCTCATTTCTTGTTTTCCTCACAGCATTTAATTCACCCCACAAGTTTCATCGGATTAAGGTCCGGATTGGGCTGGCCACTCCATACTTTAATTTTTTGTCTACCAACTCCCTACTGTGTGTTGGTCGTTGTCTTGTTAAACACCCATTTCAAGGGCATTTCCTCTTCAGCATAAGACAACATGACCTCTTCAAGTATTTTGATGTATCCAAACTGATCCATGATCCCTGGTATGCGATAAATAGGCCCGACACCATAGTAAGAGAAACATCCCCATATCATGATGCTTGCACCACCATGCTTCACTGTCTTCAGAGTGTACTGTGGCTTGAATTCAGTGTTTGGGGGTCGTCTGACAAACTGTCTGCGGCCCTTAGACCCAAAGAGAACAATCTTACTCTCATCCGTCCACAAAATGTTTCTCCATTTCTCTTTTGGCCAGCCAAGGTGTATCCTCTTCAGCACATGTCTTTTTTTTAACAGTGGGACTTTGCGGGGGCTTCTTGCTGATAGATTAGCTTCACACAGGCGTCTTCTAATTGTCACAGTGCTCACAGGTAACTTCAGACTGTCTTTGATCATCCTGGAGCTGATCATTGGCTGAGTTTTCACCATTCTGGCTATTCGTCGATCCATTCGAATGGTAGTCTTCCGTTTTCTTCCACGTCTCTCTGGTTTTGCTTTCCATTTTAAAGCATTGGAGATCATTTCAGCCGAGCAGCCCATCATTTTCTGCACTACTTTATACGGTTTCCCTTCATTAATCAACATTTTAATCAAAGTACGTTTTTCTTCTGAACAATGTCTGGAACGACCCATTTTTCTCAGGTTTTCAGAGAGAAATGCATGAGCAACATGTGCTGGCTTCATCCTTAAATAAGGGCCACCTGATTGACACCTGTTTTTTCACAGATACTGCTATTTTTTTTAACACGCCCCTTCAATTCATTATTCAATTACGCAGACTCAGAAGCATACATATCATGAATGTTGGCTCTGTTGGTTTTCTATGACCCTACTACAGCAACTGGTAAATTATTTGCCATGCAGTAATATAATTTCTACCAAAAACAGGTTATTCATGTTGGACTGCTATTATTTTGAACACAACTGTATATCAGGGGAACAAAATCATACAATCAGCCTCAGTTTGCAAACTAACATGAGTTTGTGCTGAAGGTCTGTGCTGAGCAAACTATGCATCTAAGCTAGTTTACCAGTGTAGCATTTTAGCTATGCTAGCAGTGTGGCTCTATGGCAAGAATCCCGAATTTCCCTCCGGGGATTAATAAAGGTTCATCTTATCTTTATCTTATCTTATCAATATCAGCCGGTCGGTCCACCATTTGAGAGATGGATTAGCGGACAGTTTTTCACAGGCATTCATGGTTCCCAGAGGATAATCCTAATGCCTTAAGTGATCCTTTTACCGTTCATGTTCCTTTCATCTCTAGTCATCATGAGATCAACATTTCATTTTATCCAATTCTTCCATTTATGACCAAATACCTGCCAAACTAATCCCATTCCCATCAGCCTGTACTTTGTGCTTAGTGCTCGTTAGTACCTGTTAGCATGCTAATACGCTAAACTAAGATGGTGAACATGGTAAACATACCTGCTAAACATCAGTGTGTTAGCATTGTCATTGTAAGCATGTTAGCAATTAGCTCAAAGCACTGCTGTGCATAACAGAGACACTAGCATATTGTTGACTTGGTTAATATTTATGGTAAAAAAAAAAAGTTGTTGCTTGCGCTGTTTTGCATTTTGACATTTTAATATGTTATGGTTACAGCGACCTGACGTCCCATTTTGTCCGGGACTGTCCCGGTTTCAAGCTGACATGTCCCGAGTCTTGACAAGTATCTGTAAAAAAACCCCAAACTGTCCCGGTTTTCACTACAATTAAAATAATGTTATACTTAGATATTCATCAGGTTCTGCTCATTGATTAATTTGAGCACAAGAGATAAGCGAGCCGACACAGCGCACTGCTGCTGTCTCTATAGAGAGTGATGCAAGGACCTCTACACTGGTGAAACCAAACAACCCTTAAACAAACGCATGGCCCAACATAGAAGGACCAACTCCTCAGGTCCAGATTCAGCTGTTTATTTACACCTAAAGGAAAAGGCTCACTCCTTTGAGGACAGCAATGTTAAAATCTTGGACAGAGAGGACAGATGGTTTGAAAGAGGAGTAAACAAAGCCATCTATGTTAAATTGGAAAAAAACATCCTTAAACAGAGGAGGGGGTCTGAGACACCACCTATCCCCCATCTACAATGCTGCACTTTCAGCAGTACCAAGAAAACTCAATATCAAAGACAGTCCGAAACTAACCTCAATTGAATCCCCATTGAATCCTTAACAACTGTCGTTCACTAGTCGTTCACTAGTGGGACTCACTCACTGAAACTCCACTAACGAACTATTGTCTCAGGAGAATAAGGGGCGGACACCTCCACAGAGGTTAAAAACCTGGGTCTTACTCCACTGTTTGTCAGACTAGTGGGGACTAGTCAGACTGCAGCGTTCGAACTGATGAAGCCACTTGGATAAGGGGCGAAACGTCTTCAGGGACAAATCTAAGTCCAGTTGCCTTCGATTCAAGTTTTGCCAGAATGAATATGACCTGGATGAATGAGAACCTTCACAGACTTATAGAGAGTGATGTTGCACACTGTCACGCCACAATTAGTGATAAATCATGACTGTCACAGCCTCTAATGCAGCCACCTATAATAATGCCTTCTTTCTGAGCCCACCCCATGCGCAAATGCGCCACGTTAGCCATCCTGATGAAAACACCAACGAACGTGCACATGCATGAATGTGTGCGAGCATGAACGTGTGGTACATTCAAGGGTTTCGGTTTGGGGGGTTGAATATATAGTTCACCTTGTGTCGTAGGTTGGGTTGTGTGTTGAATATTGCTGTCTTTTGTTGCTGTCGCTTTTGTTGTTGTGGTCCATCCATCTGCAACCGCTTATTCTGTTAGGGGTCGCGGGGGGCTAGACCCGATCCCAGCTGGCATTGGGCGAAGGCGGGGTACACCCTGGACAGGTCACCAGTCCATCACAGGGCACATAGGGACACCTACAGGTAATTTAGAGTCATCAGTTAACCTAAGCTGCATGTCTTTGGACTGTGGGAGGAAGCTGGAGAACCTGGAGAAAACCCATGCTAACGCAGGGAGAACAACACCAGACAGAACTGCCCCAAGCCGGACTACCGGACTGTTGTGTTCAAGAGTTCACTGTGCTTTGAGTGGACTCAAGAAACAATAACTGGGCTTCAACCACAGCTAATGGAGAGCATGGTGGCTAATGGAGCAGAGGCTATCCAAGAGGTCTTAATGGGACTCCACTGGTTGACCACAACTGAGTGTTTTTATGGTGACACACTGAGTTATTCAGGTTTGAGAGCAGTTGGCTTCTATAAATATAGTTATTATTCAAGATTTACTTGTTTTTTTGCAATTGTGCAACACAAACGCAGCGATCAAAGCTGTACGTTCACCAGTGTCACCGTGACAAGTTCCTGTCTGTTTGTTTTGGGACAACAAAGTGATTGTAATGTCTGATTGCTACCAGGATATGACAGCACGATATCTGTGACCTTAAGCCTTAACGACAGGTGAATGCTGTGGGAGCGTCGCCGTTTTGAATTACCAATAGATTAGTGGGAAGATTTAATTAATTGATACACATCTGAATGTCAGTTATTTACTGTTCGGTAACGAGAGCAGAGCTAGAGGTGACAGAGTGATCGACCTTGAGCTCACACAGCTGCAACACTGGTCCTTATCAGTGATTAAGGGCGATGAGCCATTGTGCATTAAATTGCGTCATCATTTCCCCCTTCTCTCTCTCTCTCTCTCTCTCTCCTCTCTCTCTCTCTTTTAATCAGGGGAAGTCACAGCTGACGTTCTCTCTGCCCACACAGTAGCTTCCCGAACGACCCAGATACACTTACTGGCAATACCATGTACATTATGGAAATTGACCTCCACTGAACGTGCAGGGTCACATGTCTCATTTGATACAATACAGCCTGAGCCTGCTTATTTGCTGGAGGAGTCTTTAAAAACTCATATCCAAAATACAAAATGATGAATATCACGTGAGAAAAGAAGGCATTCACTTTAAATGTTTACATTTTGGACAAGGTTATTAGTGGAGTCAAATATTTAATCGTGATTAATCGCATGATTATCAACACTTAATCATGCTTAATTGCAAATTAATTTTTATCTGTTCAAAATGTACCTTAAAGGGAGATTTGTGACATATTGGGAGTGGACAAATGTGTTTGCTTTATGTAAATATAAGTATGTATTTATTACGGGGAATCAATTAACACGAACTAGAAACCATAGCATAAAGAAATATATATAATAACAATATGTGTCAGTGTGCTGACTTGACTATGACTTGCCCCAACCTGCATGTGATTATCATAAAGTGGGCATGACTGTAAAGGGGAGACGGGTGGGGACCCAGAGAACCCATTTACATTCACATATCTGGAGGTCAGAGGTCAAGGGACCCCTTTGAAAATGGCCATGACAGTTTTTCTTGCGGTTTTCTAGTTTCAAATGATGCCAGTATCTTTACTCTTTAAAACTGAGCCTGATACAACCTAAGTGGCGTTTATGCGTTAAAAAAATAGTGGCGTTAAAACAAGTTAGCATTAACACGTTATTATACGTTATTATAACTTTGACAGCCCTAATTCTAGAGATATAATACTTCATAACCCAGTGCTTCTGGCTTAAAGTGGCTATAATCAATATTTTAATATACAAGTACTCATATGTGGAAGGGGTAACTCATAAAGTGAACCAGATACAGTAGTATTTCCTTAACAGTTGGTAGGAAAAGGAAGGAGACTGAACATAGGGAAAAAGCAACAGAAAACAGACAAAGCAACTGGTTAATATCGATTTAAATTTGCCACGTGGTAATAAATATAACTCCAATGAATGTTAATGTTGCTCCCTCTCTGCTGGGTGTGTGACAGTATTGTCTGTTAGTAATTATGGGTTCTGTCTTTTTCTTATTTTTTATTTTTGTAGTAGACTACAGTAAGTCAATAGCCATTTATTCCGTATTTTTAAATTTCCACACTGGATTTCAAAGTATTTTTTACAGTAAATTATAATATTGCAGCTTTTTCTTCACTCGACAAGATCTGATGTAAAACGTGAGGGTGTGTCATGTGGTAAAGACTTTCAATTTGTTCAAATTTTACAAACAAAAGTCTGAAACTTGTGTAATTTGATGAGTGAGGGAACTTGTGTTGGCTCAGCACAGTCTCATTCCCAGGGCATCAAATACCGTCGCCGTTAAATACTGCTCTACGAGGCACCCTTGGACACGGAGACGCACCGGGTTTTCCTTTAACACAACGTAAACCAATCCGCGGCAACAGTTAAAACGCAGGGAAAGTGCTGCAGTGACGTAGTTTAGAGTTAAAGAGAGACAGTCCAACAACACACATCAGCATATCTGGCTCATTGAGGACAGCATGCCTCTGCTCGCAGTACATTTCAGCTGAATGTTATCTGCTCGTTTCCATCTGTAAACCAGGACAAGCAGAGGATATCTGCGGTGCCGCTGAAGGCTGCGTCTGCTCCCCTGATGAGGCGGAAACACTTTGAGAAACTACTCAAGCACTGATCCAGAGCAGCGTACCTGTAGCGCAGGTGTAGATAAGATGTTTTGAGTCCGGGAGTTCACACCTGATTACAGACAGTCATGAGACAGGAGTCAGTGGTACAAACACTTTTTGGAGTAAACTGTGAACTTATAGCCCCAGTAGCAGAACTTTTAGCTGTTTGCTTTGTTTTTTTTGGCCATCAGTGGCACCACAATCAGACATTTTAGTATTATTTTAGGAATTAAGCCAATGCAACAATCTACTATCACTCTTAATGCATGAGTAAGACGCCATGTTTTACTGGTCACATAATGAGGAAAACCTCTATTTGTCTTTTCAGGTCTGTTTAAGTCTGTGTATTGCTTGTTTATATCTCCACTTTGCAGTTTTTGAAGATACTGCATCATCAGTTCTTCATCACAGAGCTGCAGGGATGACTTTTTTGTTGTAGGCCAACCAGGAAGTTAGCGTCGCACTGGTTCCGTCGACGAAAAGCCGATGGGATTTTTTTTTCCTTTGGGTTTTAGATTATTGAAGTAAATAATCTCTGTGGCAAACAAACGTTACTTACACGTTTTTTGTTCAGCAAGATAATCTTTTCTGATTTTTGAATGCAATCACAAGAGGTAAAAAGCAAACCTTAGGCTATAAAACAAACACTACGGTCGCACGACTTCACATCACCACCACTAAGATAACGGTGGACTAGTGCTCAGCGTGACGACGTGTTTATGTTGGAGAATAAAATGTGAATACCTCTTAAGCTTATGTTAACCACAGACCTCATTTTGGGCATCTAACCAAAAACCCATTGGCTTTCATTTTACGGATAAACATTAACGTACAGTAACAGAATATTGATTCATATTTAATCTGCCTGGTTTGACCGATTGGATTTCATGAGTGATTGACAGCTGATCAGAGACGGCGGGCTCCAGATCAGCTCTGGCTGTTTTCCTCCAGTCTGTGAAATCTTGCGATGCTGTTCCACATGAGTTTTTTGTCAGATTACCTGTCTCATGCACTACTGTCAGGATATAGTGACCATTTTATAACCTACTTTCCCTTCCCCTGCTCTTAATCGTGGGAGATATACAGTGGAGGCTAGAGTAGCCAGAAAATGTACAAGTAAAAGTACTCAAGTAGTTAAAGTACTCATTAAAATAACTACTTGAATAAGAGTAGAAATGTATTTAATGAAAAAGTAACTTGAATTGCAAGTAAATTAAAAAAAAAATTAAAAAGCATCAGCATACTACTGTAAATATTAGCTGCTAGTGCTATTTGAAAGCCATAATATTAATGTTACTCCTGCAGTAGTCATGTGATGTGGCTGCAGTAAGATAACAGAGCTCCAGCAGACCTGGGACCAGCTGAGCATCTGCCTTTAAATGGATCATGAATGCATTAATTTAATATACAGGAGGAACTGTATATACTAAACACATATATGGTGATAAGATTGATTGGATTGGAAGTATTTTATATAATTAAAAAGAAAAAAATACCACTAATTTGTGAGGGAAATGTCTTTATTCTAGTCTAGTGTTGCAGAAATGGCAATAAATCATAATATCGAAACAAAACAAGTATTGTGATGGTATTGAATCAGGAAATATGTGTATGGACCCTCCATAGTGATTTGCTCCATCTCCAAACCAGCAAAGGTTTGGCAACACCTGATGTTATTTATTCCAGGAGTCAGATGTTAGTGGAGATGGTGACTGGCTGTTTCAGGACTGATTTGTGTTGTAATATAATGGTTTGGCTTGTAACACTTGGGAACAATTGAATGCAGTAATAAAATGGGATTGATTGAGGATAAATGCATGGGGGGCTACTACCTACAGTTAGCATTTTATTATGTGTCATTACAGCTGGCAGAGCGGGAGACAAACAGATTCCACTCAGGCAGAGAGTAATTTTTTTTTACAATATGGAGAAGGAAGAAAAAATGCTTGACTGGCCGCCACCTCAGTCAGAGCTAATTTAAGGGAGACCATAAAAGTTAAAAAGCCGCCAATGACAATAAAAAGAAATAATAGTGGTGGATAAACCTGTATGAACTTGGGGGCTGTTTTACATTAGAGATTTCTATGAGCAACTACCTCATATTTACAGCCTTTCTTTTCACTTGGCAGTGAGCAGAGGCATGCTGCCGGCACAAAATGCCACCATGATGTTCAAAAATATCTAGCTGTGGTGAGTTCAGCCCGGTCACTGATATTAGGCTTATTAAAGAATAAGGCTTTTATTTTAGTCTTATCAGTAGTGTCAATTCCCCTACAGAGAACAAATCTAACTGTGGCTTTGACCCACTAACAAGTACTGACTGTGTAGCTACGGAGCTACTTGAAAAAAATAAGCCAGTGTAATATCATGTGACAAAAGCCTGTGCTATATACTTCAATAATACTATATTCTATTTAGTATACTCAGATCAATAAGCGAAAGACAGATGTTAATTAGTAAAGTAAGTGTTTTTTTATTTTCTGAATTACTAAAGTAACTGCAGTGTTGGGGAGTAGTTAACTATATGACGTTCGATGGATATATGGAGTAGCCAGCTAGGCTAGTCATTAGGCTTCATCCTCTGGGGACCATGAAAACCTGCACAAAGGAAACAATAATAGAAATCCATCCAATAATTTCAAGAGATTTTAATGTCTTGGTAAGTCATCCTGAATAAAAACTTTGCCTGCTAGCCTATAATGCCAAATATCTATCTTTTTTTTTTTCATTTCTCTTTAAAGCACAGCCTTCATCAGGGGAACACATATGTATTTAGTTTTCCAATATGGCATCCTTATGCAGTTTTTCTGATATAAACCCAACATGTTCTCATCCCAACTCGTCACATATGGCTGCTTTATCACTGCCTTGGCGTTACGTCCCTTGGCGTCACTTTAGGATTAGGCAACAAGACCCTGATATTTAGGTTTAGGAAAGAAATACATGGTTGGGGTTAAACTACAACAGTGAAAATGACACTGACTGTTGTGAACACGGTACACGAACAAACAGCTGTAACATGACACACAAGACACGAACAGCGGTCTCCCGGATGAAAGCCTTGTGTTTGCTGGTTGATTTTTGTTTGTCGTGGTTATGAGACCTTTTATAAGCATATGAAGGCATTATTATTTAGTCCAGAAGGCAGAACCGCTCCCCAGTGCCACAGTTCGTCGTTTTCCTCTGACATGGCTGCTGAATAAAGACGAGGGAGTGGTGCTCGGAGCAAATGGCCCCAGTGATCCGTCATCTCTGAACAATACTGCCTGAATGATATTCTAAGTATTAATAAATAAATTACTGCACTGTTTTCATCAAGTTGGCTGCTGTCCTACCAAGCAACAATAGCCAGTAATCTCATTCCAGCAGACGCTCACACAGGGTGAGATCAGCTCTGCCACAACAAAACCAATTATGAGGGGTCACTGTGGGGTCAGTCTGCCTCATTTAACTATTTTTGTAATGCAGAAATTAGATTAGAGTTGATAATCTATGCTGGGATTACACAATAGGAAGTTGTGTGGCTCACTGCTGACAGGTTTTGCCTGATTGAAAGAGATCAGACCTGGGTCATGTGGAGGTTAGAAATCCAGTTTATTCCCAGTTTGATTATCTCACTGTGACTTGTATCAATCTGTTGTTGTCCTCTTATCTCTAAAGTGACTGCAAGTTTCATTGTTCGACATGAGGAGGTCGACAAACTGAGGCCTGGAGTCTCACTAGTCCAGTATATCCAAGTCTATAAACTATAAATACGGAAGAAACCCGGGATAGCGAGAGTGTTGGTAGGTACAATAAGCTAAAGGCTCACCACCACTAACGTCATCCGGCGATATAGTGATTTAACAGATATATATATTTCATTGAAAATCTTTGAGATTATTACTTCAATTAGTAAAAATTAGAGGTGCACGTAGGCCGAATACAGAGTCTGGTTACCTCTTTCTCTCTGTTTCTAATCTTTATGCTAAGCTAATCGTCTGCTGGCTCTAGCTTCATATTTAGCTGAAAAACGTGTGGCATCGAGCATCTCTCTGGAAGACGAGCTGATTTCCCATGAAGTACTATTTTCAAACGTCTTTAAAGTGCAAACGTGAGCCTTTGAACTGTCAGCAGGCTGAAGCTATTAAAGGGGAGCATGCCTGACTTGATTGAGCTCAGTTTGAGGCCTTGTATGGAATTTAACTTTCGGTGCATAATGATGATGATGATTATAGTGCATTAAACAAAAAATGCTGCATTTTTATCCCAAGCACCTGCATCTAAAATGTGAACGAGCTACAAAGTTATTTCACTTTTTTCTTTTACTCATTCTGACTCTTTCTCGTCACTGATCGTTTTGCGAAAGCCGTCATCACTTATGTAAAATCTGCCCCGGTTTATTTCAGGCTCGTTGCTCCTGTCGGATCTCAGATCTGCTCGGTGGGAGCTTGTTGCTGATGATTTCTCTCTACTGACGTGTTACACTCGGTCCGGCGCTGAAGCTTTGCCTGGGTCGACACTCAAGCCGAAATGATGAAAAACAGGTATTTCTTGGATCGGGGGCTTCATCAATCCAAAACAGACAGACTGGCATCTCAAACTTTTTTCCACCATGTGTCTGCCTTTCTGTTCTCCTCATAAATCCTGTTTCAGATCATACAGCCATACAAGGACATGAATGATGAGGACTTTTAGTCCACAGTAAAACCTTTAAAACAACACACGCTTTTCTAAAATGACTGATGGCAAGGAGTTAACATTATAAACATAAGTTAAGACACTGGTTGATAAAATCAAAGCATACTTTCAGACACTGGTTGCTTGAATATGAAACCCAAATGATGGTTTTCAACTCTGACCTCCATGATGACTTTGGCTGCCTGTCATGATTAAGATTTTTCTCAATCACGCACACACATGTTGGCCAATACCAGAAACCAGATTTCTCAGCGTCGATAGATTGAAAGCAGAATTATTGAGTCATCTCAATAATTCAGTATTGACAGCCCTCCTGCTTTCTTTTCAATTACTTTCACATGCAGTTACTTAAACCAGATCACATACAGAGAATGCATCATGAAGAACACTCAGGGTAAAGTACGAGGAGTCTTTATTTAAATATGGTGTCATTTTATGCCCCCGCAGGTGACCATAGACCTCCACTAACTCTACTCCGACCCCGACTGTGACCGCCGACCCCGACGTTGACCCCTCCAGGGACTCTAGGTGAGCTCAGTAACTCTTTGACCCAAGATCATGTTTCTGCTTTGTAATAATCTGCTGTTTTGTGCTGTGGGGGTGTGATACTGCAGCATGTTAAGTAGAAATAGTCTGCAGTGGTTTAACCATCTGAGTATCAGGGCTTAGAACATTATATATATGATGTCCGTCCCCATGCTCTATTGTGACTCATAAGTTGTTTGTTATACAGATTTAGTCCTAAATTCAACAATATCTTAGCACTCAATAATCCAAAATAGCACATTAAGACATCAAGACCTCGAGGAACACCAGAGAAAAAGTCATGCTGTGATTTGGTTTCAAAAACTTTCTGCAAGATTTACGTTTTTCGGCAATTGGATAGCAAGCATTTCCATTGTGGAAACTGCTCAGAAATCCCCGTATTGTCAATCTACCTCATAAAGCCATCCATCCTCTGAATGCTCTCGGTCTCTAGTTTGTGGCTGTAAAGTTTCATGAGGCTGTGATTATCCTAAAGGTCACCACAGGTCATTTTATACAGTGAGGTCAAGTTATTATTATTATTTTTTTTTTTAAATGGTCTCACTGCAATGAAATGGCTACTATGGCGACTAACATCATCACACATGAATACAGTTGGGCTCATTGGATCCATCTCTGCTCTACAGTGATACCCAATTTATGTAATTCAAGACTGTTTAAGGACCCCAGTATGCAGAAATATTCAAACATTATTTTAAAATAGCATAAAATATAAAGTGGTCATGTCTGTAAAGGGGTGACTGGTGGGTACCCATAGAACTCATTTTATTCACATCTAGAGGTCAGAGGTCAAGAGACCCCTTTGAAAATGGCCATAACAGTTTTCCTCAGCAGAATTCAGCCTAAATTTGGAGCTTATTTAGCCTCCTACCGTCACTCTAGCTCTAACTGAACCTGCTGCAGTCTTCAGTTCTCAGGCCTACCTGACAATTAGCAACTGCTTATATCAACGTGCATCAGCTCATAATATTCGCATAACAGTGGTGGATGTAAATGCATATCCATCTGCATTTTCCATCACAGATTTTTCTGGAAATTCAATTAAAATTTAAATTGTAAAAATTATCATTTTGCAATAACAATGGAACAAATGGTCAAGTGAAAACAACACGTCAAATGTTTCACTTGCAGACACAGTGTTATGACTTGAATCTGTAGTTCTCCTTTGCTTTACAGAGATTTATAGTTTCAGCTCATTGTTCAGCTGTCTGATCCTTAATTTACTGTTTTGTTTCGCTCTCACCACGGTTTTAATGGTCGCAGCACTGACAGCAGGCAGCTGTTTTCAGTGAAAAAGCTCTAAAAACCCACTGGACACCTGCTTTGCAGCAAACAGACAGTTGGCGACTAGTGAAGCATTTAGCACCCGAAGAGCCAGAAAACACCAAAAACAGAGTGAATACTGGACTTACATTCATCAGGTGGACACACAAACACAACTTTAAATGAATGATAATGTTTCTGTTTAAATAAAAGGGGTGTCAAAGTTAACATGATAATTAATGCAACTTTGTTTTAATGCCACTAATTTATTTTACACATCGATCTCTGAGGATGTAGTGGGCTGTTTTAACTGGCATATCGATACTGCTGTCATATCAAACTAGAAAAGCTCATGAATCCATTGTTACCGAACATGTCCTACTAGCTTGTCGTGACAGAGGTTAAATAAAGCTTCAGGCGTGCGCCAAATATTGGCGAGGAAAAACTGTTATGGCCATTTTTAAAGGGTTCCCTTGACCTCTGACCTCATTCTATGGGTACCCACAAGTCTCTCCTTTCCGGACATGCCCACTTTACGATAATCACATGCAGTTTGGGGCTGAAAATGAAATTGGGGTTCCTTTTTAGAAATAAATCCTGTTTCTCCCTCCCCCTAGGTGAGGAAATACCTTGTTTCAGCAACATTTTTACCTGTATTGGATTATGGTGATCTGCTCTACATGAATGCACCTGACCAGAGAGGCTGGATACCGTATACCACTGTGCACAAGTTTAGTTCCTGGCTGTGGAAATCTGGTACACCATTGTACCCTTTATGCTGCTGCTGGATGGACATCGTTGTGTTGTTGTTTTATTTATTTATATATATATAAATATTTATTTATTTATATATATATAAATTTAAAATTAAAAGTTGTTGTTGTGAATGTATATATATATATATATATATATATATATATATATATATATATATATATATACATATGTATATATATATATATACATATGTATATGTATATATATACATATGTATATGTATATGTATATATATATATATATATATATATGTATATATATAAATATATATATATATGTATATAAATATATATGTATATATATGTATATTTATAAATATATATATATATATATATATATTTATATAAATATAATATATATATATATATAATATATATATATATAAATATATATGTATATATATGTATATAAATAAATATATATGTATATATTATATATATAAATATATATATTTATATATATAAATAAATATATATATATACATATATAAATATATATATATATATATATATATATATATATATATATATATATATATATATATATATATATATATATATATATATATATATATATAAAAATATATATATAAATATAATATATATATAAATATATATATATATATATATATATATATATATATATATATATATATATATATATATATATATATAAATAAATACATATATATATATTTATTTATTTATTTTCTTTTTTTAATCTCAATGAGTTTCTCACCTGGTTAAATAAAGGATATAATAATAATAAGTCACTGTTGTCATGTTATGATTTGAGCATAGTTTTTATGATAAATACAGTACCTGTGAGAGTTTGTGGACAATATTTGTCTGTTTTGTGTCATTAACTGATTTCCAGTAATACATACATTTGCATAAAGCAGCATATTTTCCCACTCTGATCTCCCTTTAAGGTGCATTTTGACTACTTGCCATTAAGTATTTTAATTGACAGCCCTAATAAATAAGCAACCGTTCGCCGTAGCAACTCATAGCTGATGATGTGTCAGTGTGTTCACAATTTGTTTCTGTTGCCCCAAAAATTGATTGCAGCTTCATTGAACTGTTATGTATGTAAAAGTCTGACGGTTAAGCCAGATCTGTATCACACCGAAGGCTAAAATAGTGATAGGCTGAAAAACAACATTGGAATCATCTTTTAAATCCCTCAACCATCATATCCCATTTATCAAAATATTAAAAAAAAAAAAATCTTTTGTCATGAAAAATATACTGTCTCTGTTGTTTAAATCATTTAATTTTAATACATATTGCATTGAATTTGATCTGACACCATGTTTTTTTTTCATAACTTTATTTCGAACAAATTACAATAACAAATATAAACAAAAAAAGTACAAACAGTAATTACCATTTGATAATTGTATCAGTATACCTCCAAAGTTCAAAATTAATCCTCAAATCAATATGAAATATACTGCTTTGTCCAATAGTGACTAATAATGATATCAAAATAGAAACCCATTAACAAAAAAAAGACCTCTGTTCAAAATGGAATAGGATGAAGCAGAAGCTTATCCAGTCCTATCCCAATGTTTTACGTCCAATAACATCTTAAATAATCAGTAGTAATTGCCCCAACAAACATTTTTATACATTTTGCACAATATATGCACAATATTTGCACTTTTTTAATACCTTCCCGAAGTCCATTCCATAAAACCACTCCACAGATCGATATGCACATACTTTATTTTGGTTCGAGCATAATGCTGCTTAAATTTCAATTCCCCTCTTAAACAATAACCCCTTCTCTCTCTGTGAATAATTTCTGCATGTTGCTGGGTAGTGTTTTATTATTTGCCCTATACATTATTTGTCCTGTTTAGAAATCTACCAGATCCATAAGCTTTAATGTTTGTAATTATGTATTATGTATTATAGTATGTTGGTGTGTTCGTTGTATCCTATGTGATTTACTAGTCTTATGGGTTTTTTTCGTAATGTGCATAAAGATTGTAATGTGGTTTACACAATAATTCAAATATGGTAGCACCAGTGAACAATACAAAATATACATTGATATGTCATTTGAAATGTGTCTGGCTTTTCCCATCAGTCCGATGCTGCGCGCTACCTTCGCCCTGACGTGTTTTATGTGGGGTTAACAGCAGATTTTGTGGTCGAGAATCACACCCAGAAATTTGTTTTCATATATTTTTTCTATTTCAACATCCCCAATTCTCAGATTTATCTCATGTAGTCTCCGGTTTCCAAACAGCATCAGTTTGGTTTTGCTCAGATTTAATGAAAGTTTGTTTTTTGGTCAAACCACATTTTAAGTTTGCCGATTTCAATCGTGACCTCTTCCAGAAGCTGCTGTAGGTTTTCCTCAGAACAGAAAATATCTGTGTCATCTGCGAATAACACACATTTCAATGTATTTGAAACCTTACAAATATCATTAATATACATAATGAACAATTTTGGTCCCAAAACTGACCCCTGTGGGACACCACAAGTAATAACCAGTTGTGTGGACCGATGTATGTTTTTCTCAACGATGACGGGAAGCAGCATGTGAAGCTGTGGAAAGACGTCTCAGAGTCCCGGACCGTCGGCACTGATTCCCCTCCACCACCAGTCGGAGAAGCTCCTGCCGCTGGCGGATGATGGATCACTGGATGCATCTCTGGCCGCGATGAGTCCGCCTACAGGTGGGAGACCGACTGGAAGTACATACTGTATTTTGTATAGTATTCTTCCCTGTTTTTATTGTAATGTGCTTCTATTCTATATTCGTGTTTCTATGACTTTTTGACATACTATACTTTGGTTCCTTGTATGGCTTTGACTTTTTACATTTTCAGCATAATGTACTGTGACATTATTTTTTTTGGGCATCTTTACGATGACTTTTTCCTTTTTTGACATACTATATTGTGTACCATGTTTTTTTTTCCCTAAAATGCTATACGATGACTTTTTAATTTTTTCAACAATTAACTACTTTTTTTTATTTATTTTTTTTTTGACAAACTTCAATAAGACTATGTTCTGACTTTATTTTTAAATAAACATTTACTTTTTGACATGCTATACTATGACATTTTTAGCATGTATTTTACAATATATTCATTTTTTACACTGTACATATTGCATGTCGTTTCACTACCTGTACAATGACGAAGTTTAATCTAACAATTTAATCTGAACACATTTTTTTATGATACTATTCTGACTTTTTTTCCTAAAGACTGACGTTTTGATCAGTTTTTCATGACAGGCTATACTATGACTTTTTTTTTTTTCGACATACTACACTATACTACTACTATGCTGATTTTTACATTTTTTCAACAGTGTACTATGATTTTTTTAAAACATACTACACTGACTATATTTTGTAGACATACGTCTTTTTTTCAACATTATACTATGCCAAGATATAATGTATATATGAAGTATAATAAATTATTATATATATAATAAAGGAATATCTTTCTTTCTTTCTTTCTTTCTTTATAATCAGTATATATAGAAATAGATAGATTTGGCATTTTCTAAACTTTTTGACCTGGTCATTAAAAAGTAGCCTGCGAGCCAAAAAAGTGTCGGCACCCTTGTACAATACATGACTTCTTATTTCGACATACTAGACTATGACTTTATTTCTCTACATACTATTGTAAGACATTTTTTCTACATACTAAAATTACTTTTTGTTCGACATACTATACTCGGACTTATGTTTTATTGACATACAGACATATGAATTTTATTGTTTTCGACATTCTAAACTATGACTTATTTTTTTCGACATGCTACGCTATGTCTTTAATTTTTAATATACTATGCCAATATTTTGTCTATATGCTATACTATGACTTCAATTCGCATTTTCATATGCTATGACTATTTATTCAACGTGCTATGATTGGACTTTTTTTGACAATACCATACGGTGACGTTTACTGTGACTTTATTTTTAGCATCCTATAATATGACATTTTTACATTTACTATACTATGACTTATTATATTTTTTAGACATACTTTACTATGTTTTTTTATTTTTTTCAGCATACTATACTATGTCATACTATATTTTTTTGACATACAATACTATGATTTTTCAATTAGCATTTTCATATGCTATGGCGTTTTATTTATTGGACGTACTATAATTGGACTTACTTTTTTGACAATACTATACGATGACGTTTACTTTTTTGACATGCTATACTATGACTTATTTTATTGGCATACTATGACTATTTCTCAACATACTATACTAGGACATTTTTTCTGCATCCTATGATTACTTTTTTCGACATACCATACTATAACTTATTTTTCGACATACTAAAATTGCTTTGTTTCAACATACTATACTATGACGTATTTTTGCACATTCTATACGGACTTTTTTAATTTTTTAGACATACTATACTACGACTATTTCTGGCATACTATATTTTTTGACATACTATGTTATGAATATTTATTCAACGTACTATGATTGGACTTTTTTTGACAATACTATGACTTTAAATTTTTTGGCAATATTACATTTTTCTCAACATACTATGACTTTCTGGACAAACTGTACTTTTACATATTTTGTCCACACACTATTCAATGACTTTTTATATTTTCGACGTACTATATTATGACTTATTTTTTTGACATACTATACTGTGACTTATATTTTTGACATACTATATATTATAACTTGTTTTTTCTACATACTAAAATTACTTTTTTTCAACAAACTACACTATGATTTTTTTTTTCAGCATACTATACCATGACTTAATTTTTTTGGCATCCTATAATATTACGTTTTTCTCGACATACTATACGATGATTTTTTTTTTGACATTCTATACTATGACTTTTTTCGAAATACTATACTATGACATTTTATCGGCATCCCATACCATGACTTTTTATTCTATCAACATGCTATACAGAGCGTTTTATTTTTCGACATACTATACTGAGACTTTATGTTTTGACATACTGTGACTTAATTTTTTCGACATACTATATTATGACTTTTTATTTTTCAGCACACTGTACCATGACTTAATTTTTTTGGCAGCCTATAATATTACGTTTTTCTTGACATACAATACTATGACCTATTTTGTTGACATACTATACTATGACTTAATTTTTCGACATACTGTACTATGACTTTTTATTTTTCGACATACTGTACTGACTATTTTTCGACATACCATACTATGACTTTTTATTGTTTATACATGCTATACCAAACCCTAGCATACTATTCTCTGACTTATTTTATCGACATACTATACTTTCTCTTTATTTTGTCGACATTCTATACTTTGACTTATTTTTTCGACATACTATACTTCATCTTCATCTTCAACCTCTTATCCGGGGTCAGGTCGCGGGGGCAACAGCTCCAGCAAGGGACCCCAAACTTCCCTTTCCCGGGCCACGTTAACCAGTCTGACTGGGGGATCCCGAGGCGTTCCCAGGCCAGTGAGGAGATATAATCTTTCCACCTAGTCCTGGGTCTTCCCTGGGGGCCTCCTCCCAGCTGGTCATGCCTGGAACACCTCCCTAGGGAGGCGCCCAGGAGGCATCCTTACCAGATGCCCAAACCACCTCAACTGGCTCATTTCAACGCAAAGGAGCAGCGGCTCTACTCCGAGTCCCTCACGGATGGCTGAGCTTCTCACCTTACCTCTAAGGGAGACACCAGCCACCCTCCTGAGAAAACCCATTTTGGCCGCTTGTACTCGTGATCTAGTTCTTTCGGTCATGACCCAGCCCTCATGACCATAGATAAGTAGGAACGAACATTGACCGGTAGATAGAGAGCTTTGCCTTCCGGCTCAACTCTCTCTTCGTCACAACGGTGCGGTACAGCTACTACAATACTGCCCCCGCTGCTCCGATTCTCCGGCCAATCTCACATTCCATTGTTTCCTCACTTGCGAACAAGACCCAGAGGTACTTGAACTCCTTCACTTGGGGTAAAGAGTGGGTTCCCTACCCAGAGCAGACAATCCATCGGTTTCCTGCTGAGAACCATGGCCTCCGATTTTGAGGTGCTGATCCTCATCCCAGCCGCTTCACACTCGGCTGCAAACCAATCCAGTAAGTGCTGGAGGTCGCAGACCAATGATGCCAGCAGAGCCACATCATCTGCAAAAAGCAGCGATGAGATCCTCAGCACACCAATCTGCAAACCCTCCTCCCCCCGGCTACGCCTCGATATCCTGTCCATTAATATCACGAACAGGATTGGAGACGAGGCACAACCCTGGCGGAGGCCAACCCCCGCTGGAAACGAGTCCGACTTATTGCAGAGAACCCGGACGCAGCTCTCGCTTTGGGAGTACAGGGATTGGATGGCCCTGAGAAGTGACCCCCTCACCCCATATTCCCGCAGCACCTCCCACAGTATACCCAGGGGACCCGATCATACGCCTTCTCCAAGTCCACAAAACACATGTAGACTGGATGGGCATATTCCCAGGCCCCCTCCAGGATCCTTGCGAGAGTGAAGAGCTGATCCATTGTTCCACGGCCAGGACGAAATCCACATTGTTCCTCTTCAATCCGAGGTTCAACTATCGGCAGAATCCTCCTTTCCAGCACCCTGGAGTAGATTTTACCAGGGAGGCTGAGTAGTGTGATACCCCTGTAATTGGCACACACTCTCTGGTCCCCCTTTTCGAACATGGGAACCCCCATCCGGTCTGCCACCCTTTAGGCACTGTTCCCAACTTCCACGCAATGTTGAAGAGGCGTGTCATCCATAACAGCCCCTCCACACCCAGAGCCTTCAGCATTTCTGGGAAGATTTCGTCAATCCCCGGGGCCTTGCCACTACTGAGCTGTTTAACTACCTCAGTGACTTCCGCAGGGAAATTGACGACGACCCCCCATCAGCTTCCAGCTCTGCCTCTATAAGAGAGGGCGTATCAGTCGGGTTCAGGAGTTCCTCAAAGTGCTTTTTCCACCGCCCAGTTACCTCCTCAGTTGAGGTCAACAGTGTCCCATCCTTACTGTACACAGCTTGGATGGTTCCCTGTTTCCCCCTCCTGAGGTGACGGACAGTTTTCCAGAAGCACTTTGGTGCCGACCGAAAGTCCTTCTCCGTGGCTGCTCCGAACTCCTCCCACACCCGATACTTTACGGCAGCAGCTGCTGCCCTATGGACCTGTCGGTACCCTGCAACTGCCTACGGAGTCCTCAGAGATAACATATCCCGTAAGTAATCCTTCTTCAGTCGGACAGCTTCCCTGACCAACGGTGTCCACCACGGTGTTCGAGGGTTACCGCTCCTTGAGGTACCTAAGACCCTCAGGCCAAAGCTTTAGCAAAGGAAACTTTGAACATCGCCCACTCCGGTTCAATGCCCCCAGCCTCCACAGGGATGGTAAAAAAGCTCCACCGGAGGTGTGAGTTGAAAATCACTCTGTACTATACAATGACTTAATTTGTCGAAATACTGTACTATGACTTATTTAATTTTTTTGACTTACTATACTGTGACTTAATTTTTAGGCATCCTATACTATGAGATTTTATTTCTTCGACATACTATACTATGGCGTTTTTTTGTAAAATTTTCCAACATTTCACGAAATTTCTTTTGCTTACAATAGATCCATTGTACATGCTATAATACAACCGTTTTCATAGTTTTTTTCAACATCAAAAATTTAACCTTTTCAGCGAAAATTTCGACATACTATACTATCGTGTTTTTTTTGTAAAATTTTCCAAATTTCACGAAATGACTTTTGTTCACAATAAATCATTCTACATCTATAATACACCATTTTCATGTTTTTTCAACTTCAAAAATTTCGTTTTCTCAATTTCACTACTATACTATGCTTTTTTTTTTTAATTTTCCAATATTTCACACTTTTCTCACATAATAATTCTACATCATAATATACCCTTTTCATTTTTTTTTCACATCAAAAAATTCCTTTTCATCAATTTCGCATACAACTATCTTTTCTGTATTTTCCAACATTTCACAATCTTTTTCCATTTCATTCTACATCAAAACCCATTTTCTGTTTTTTCAATTTCTTTCCTTTCATCAATTTCCAACAACTCTTTTTTTTTTTTTCCACATTTCCATGCTTTTCCACCATATCATTCTACATCATAAACCCATTTTCATGTTTTTTTCCTTCAATTTCTTTCATCTTTCACACAACTCTTTTTTTTTTGATTTTCCAACTTTCACCTTTTACCCTATCTTCACATCAATCTTTTAATTTTTTTTCTCTTTCTTTTCTCTTTTACATTAACTATTTTTTTTTTGAATTTTCCAACATTTCACGAATCTTTTTCTTACCCAATTCATTCTACATCATAATACGCCATTTTCATTTTTATTACAACTTCAATTTCTTTTCATCATTTCACTACTATACTATCGTTTTTTTTTTTTTCCAACATTTCCTTCTTTTCTCACCATAACTTCTACATCATAACCCTTTCTTTTTATCCTTTTCTCCTTTTCTCCTTTTGGTAAAATTTTCCAACATTTCACGAAATGTCTTTTTCTTACCATAGATCCATTGTACATCTAAAACAACCGTTTTCATAGTTTTTTTCACATCTTTAACCTTTCACTTTACCTACACGTTTTTTTTTCCCTGCTTTTTCATAACATCTACATCAAACCCTTTTCTGTTTTTCCTCTTTTGTCATCTTTCCACCTTTTTTTTTTTAATTTTCCATTTCCACTTTCTCACTAATTCTACTCAAATCCTTTTCATTTTTTTTCACTCTTTTCCTACTCTTTCACACATCTTTCTTTTCCCTTCCCTCATCATTCTACATCATAATACACCATTTTCATGGTTTTTTTCAACTTCAAAAAAATTTACGCTTTCATCGAAAAATTTCGACATACTATACGATGGCGTTTTTTTTTTGTAAAATTTTCCAACATTTCACGAAATGAAATTTCTCACCATAGAATCATTCTACATGCTATAATACAACCATTTTCATGTTTGTTTTCAACATCAAAAAAATCTGACGTTTTCATCGAAAAATTTCAACATACTATACTATGGCGTTTTTTTTTTTGTAAAATTTTTCAACATTTCACGAAATGGGTTTTGCTCACCATAGATTCATTCTACATGCTATAATATGACCGTTTTCATGTTTTTTTTCAACTTCAAAAAATTTGACGCTTTCATCGAAAAATTTCACATACTATACTATAATTTTTTTTTAATCTTCCAACATTTCACTGTCTTTTCTCACCCTTCTACTCTATAACGCCTTTCATTTTTTTTTTCCTTCTTTCTTTTCTCTTTCATACTATACTATGCTTTTTTTAAAATTCTCCAACATTTCACAATCTTTTACCCACTCACATCAAAACCTTTTAATTTTTTTTCTCTTTCTTTTCCTTAACCAACTCTTTTTGGTAAAATTTTCCAACATTTCACGAAATGTCTTTTTCTTACCACAGATTCATTCTACATGCTATAATACGACCGTTTTCATGTTTTTTTTTTCAACATCAAAAAAATTTGACGCTTTCATCGAAAAATTTCAACATACTATACTATGGCGTTTTTTTTTGTTGTAAAATTTTTCAACATTTCACGAAATGGCTTTTGCTCACCATCGATTCATTCTACATGCTATAATATGACCGTTTTCATGTTTTTTTTCCAACTTCAAAAAAATTTGACGCTTTCATCGAAAAATTTCAACATACTATACCATGACTTTTTTTTGTAGAATTTTCCAACATTTCACGAAATGTCTTTTGCTCACCATAGAATCATTCTACATGCTATAATACGACCATTTTCATGTTTTTTTTTTCAACATCAAAAAAATTTGACGTTTTCATCGAAAAATTTCGACATACTATACTATGGCTTTTTTTTTTTGGTAAAATTTTCCAACATTTCACAAAATGACTTTTGATCACCATAGAATCATTCTACATGCTATAATACAACCATTTTTTTTTTTTTTTTTTTCATCGATAAATTTCAACATACTATACACTATGACGTTTTTTTGTAAAATTTTCAACATTTCACGAAATGTCTTTTTCTTACCACAGATTCATTCTACATGCTATAATACAACCGTTTTCATAGTTTTTTTCAACATTAAAAAAATTTTACCTTTTCAACGAAAAATTTTGACATACTATACTATCGTGTTTTTTTTTTGTAAAACTTTTCCAAATTTCATGAAATAACTTTTGTTCATGATGAAATCATTCTACATGCTTATAATACGATCGTTTTCATCGTTTTTTTTTCAACTTCAAAAATATTTGACGCTTTCATCGAAACATTTCTACATACTATACTATGGCGTTTTTTTTTTTTTTTGTAAAATTTTTCAACATCTCACGAAATGGCTTTTGCTTACCATAGATTCATTCTACATGCTATAATATGACCCTTTTCATGTTTTTTTTCAACATCAAAATAAAATTCTGACGTTTTCATCGAAAAATTTCGACATACTATACTATGGCGTTTTTCTGTAAAATTTTCCAACATTTCACGAAATGTCTTTTGTTCATCATGAAATCCATTCTACATGCTATAATACGACCGTTTTCATGGTTTTTTTCAACTTCAAAAAAATTTGACGCTTTCATCGAAAAATTTCGACATACTATACGATGGCGGTTTTTTTTGTAAAATTTTCCAACATTTCACGAAATGAAATTTGCTCACCATAGAATCATTCTACATGCTATAATATGACCGTTTTCATGTTTTTTTTCCAACTTCAAAAAAATTTGACGCTTTCATCGAAAGATTTTGATATTTTTTTATTTCGTTCTTTTTTTTTTTTTGTAAAATTTTTCAACATTTCACAAAATGGCTTTTACTTACCATAGATTCCTTCTACATGCTATAATATGCCGTTTTCATGTTTTTTTCAACTTCAAAAAAATTTTTTCATCGAAAAATTTCAACATACTATACCATGACTTTTTTTTTTTTTTGTAGAATTTTCCAACATTTCACAAAATGTCTTTTGCTCACCATAGAATCATTCTACATGCTATAATACGACCATTTTCATGTTTTTTTTCAACATCAAAAAAATTTGACGTTTTCATCGAAAAATTTCGACATACTATACTATGGCTTTTTTTTTTGGTAAAATTTTCCAACATTTCACAAAATGACTTTTGATCACCATAGAATCATTCTACATGCTATAATATGACCGTTTTAATGTTTTTTTTGAACTTCAAAAAAATTTGACATTTTCATCGAAAAATTTCGATACACTATACTATGGCGTTTTTTTTGGTAAAATTTTCCAACATTTCACGAAATGTCTTTTTCTCACCACAGATTCATTCTACATGCTATAATACGACCGTTTTCATGTTTTTTTTCAACATCAAAAAAATTTGACGTTTTCATCGAAAAATTTCAACATACTATACTATGGCTTTTTTTTTGTGGTAAAATTTTCCAACATTTCACAAAATGACTTTTGATCACCATAGAATCATTCTACATGCTATAATATGGACCGTTTTCATGTTTTTTTTGAACTTCAAAAAAATTTGACATTTTCATCGAAAAATTTCGACATACTATACTATGGCTTTTTTTTTTTTTTGGTAAAATTTTCCAACATTTCACGAAATGTCTTTTTCTCACCATAGAATCATTCTACATGCTATAATAGGACCGTTTTCATGTTTTTTTTTCAACTTCAAAAAACATTTGACGTTTTCATCGAAAAATTTCAACATACTATACACTATGAGTTTTTTTTGTAAAATTTTCCAACATTTCATGAAATTTCTTTTGCTTACCATAGATCCATTGTACATGTTATAATACAACCGTTTTCATAGTTTTTTTCAACATCAAAAAAATTTTACCTTTTCAACGAAAAATTTCGACATACTATACTATCGTGTTTTTTTTTTTGTAAAATTTTCCAAATTTCATGAAATAACTTTTGTTCATGATGAAATCATTCTACATGCTATAATACGACCGTTTTCATCGTTTTTTTTTCAACTTCAAAAATATTTGACGCGTTCATCGAAAGATTTTGACATACTATACTATGGCTTTTTTTTTTGGTAAAATTTTCCAACATTTCACGAAATGTCTTTTTCTTACCATAGAATCATTCTACATGCTATAATATGACCGTTTTCATGTTTTTTTTCAACTTCAAAAAAATTTGACGTTTTCATCAAAAAATTTCGACATACTATACCATGACGTTTTTTTTTGAAAATTTTCCAGCATTTCATGAAATCACTTTTGATCACCATAGAATCATTGTACATGCTATAATACAACCGTTTTCATAGTTTTTTTCAACATCAAAAAAATTTAACCTTTTCAGCAAAAAATTTCGACATACTATACTATCGTTGTTTTTTTTTTTAATTTTCCAAGATTTCACGGAATGACTTTTGCTCATCATAGAATAATTCTACATGCTATAATATGACCTTTTTCATGTTTTTTTTCAACATCAAAATAATTTGCCGTTTACATCGAAAAATTTCGACATACTATACTATGACGTTTTTCTGTAAAATTTTCCAACATTTCACGAAATGGCTTTTGTTCATGATGAAATCATTCTACATGCTATAATACGACCATTTTCATGGTTTTTTTTCAACTTCAAAAAAATTTGACGTTTTCATCGAAAAATTTCGACATACTATACTATGGCGTTTTTTTTTTGTAAAATTTTCCAACATTTCACGAAATGACATTTGCTCACCATAGAATCATTCTACATGCTATAATACGACCATTTTCATGTTTGTTTTCAACATCAAAAAAATTTGACGTTTTCATCGAAAAATTTCAACATACTATGGCGTTTTTTTTTTTTGTAAAATTTTTCAACATTTCACGAAATGGGTTTTGCTCACCATAGATTCATTCTACATGCTATAATATGACCGTTTTCATGGTTTGTTTCAACTTCAAAAAAAATTGACGCTTTCATCGAAAAATTTCTACATACTATACTATGGCGTTTTTTTTTTGTAAAATTTTCCAACATTTCACGAAATGAAATTTGCTCACCATAGAATCATTCTACATGCTATAATACAACCATTTTCATGTTTGTTTTCAACATCAAAAAAATTTGACGTTTTCATCGAAAAATTTCAACATACTATGGCGTTTTTTTTTTTGTAAAATTTTTCAACATTTCACGAAATGGGTTTTGCTCACCATAGATTCATTCTACATGCTATAATATGACCGTTTTCATGGTTTGTTTCAACTTCAAAAAAAATTGACGCTTTCATCGAAAAATTTCTACATACTATACTATGGTGGGTTTTTTTTTTATTTTCCAACATTTCACGAAATGTCTTTTGTTCACCATGAATCATTCTACATGCTATAATACGACCGTTTTAATGTTTTTTTTCAACATCAAAAAAATTTGACGTTTTCATCGAAAAATTTCAACATACTATACTATGACGTTTTTTTGTAAAATTTTCCAACATTTCACGAAATTTCTTTTGCTTACCATAGATCCATTGTACATGCTATAATACGACCATTTTCATAGTTTTTTTCAACATCAAAAAAATTTAACCTTTTCAGCGAAAAATTTCGACATACTATACCAGGGGTCGGGAACCTATGGCTCGCGAGCCATATGTGGCTCTTTTGATGGCTGAATCTGGCTCGCATCTCGGCGAGGGTCACTGTTTAGCGTTGCCATGGCGACTAGAAAACCGGTTCGCTATGAGGCAGCGATCAGAGGAAGTCCGGCTTATATAGACACAGACGTTTGTCTGCTTTGTTTACCGCTTCAACATCACGTTGAAAAGAACACTGGCCATCGCAGAACTCGCTTGCTCGCCATTGTTTACTTCCTTGAATTCTGTCGCACTAAATATATATATATACAGCGGCAAAAAAAGGGGGGCGACCCTCTCCTCAGCGGGGCAGAAGACCTACTCTTCACAAACCTATTTTAGCGGGTTCATCTGCTTCAAAAACACAATCAAACCACTAATTTCAGTGGGATATCAATCAATCACGTAGGCAACACAGATGAGGCAGAGACACTTTGTTCAAGTGGGGTTGCCGTATTTTTTGGTCCAAAATAGCGGTCGATATGCGCATGCGCAAAAGGGTCCTTCGCAGCTCAGGTAGTGACATCGGCTCGTATTAATCGAGCTGTCAACGAGCTAATTGCAGAAACTCTTTTGAGAAGATGGCTAAAAGAAAAAACGAGGAGTAGCGTACTTTTCAGCAGCAATAGATGAGGAATTTGCCTTTGTGGAGAGAGCAGGTTCTGCAGTGTGTCTAATATGCAATGATATTTAGATTTAACCATATTGTATGGCTCTCACGGAATTACATTTAAAAACATGTGGTGTTCATGGCTCTCTCAGCGAAAAAGGTTCCCGACCCCTGTACTATACTATCGTGTTTTTTTTTTTTTTTAAATTTTCCAAATTTCATGAAATGACTTTTGTTCATGATGAAATCATTCTACATGCTATAATGCGACCGTTTTCATGGGTTTTTTCAACTTCAAAAAAATTTGACGCTTTCATCGAAAGATTTTGACATACTATACTATGGCGGGTTTTTTTTTGTAAAATTTTTCAACATTTCACGAAATGGCTTTTGCTTACCATAGATTCATTCTACATGCTATAATATGACCGTTTTCATAGTTTTTTTCAACATCAAAAAAATTTAACCTTTTCAACGAAAAATTTCGACATACTATACTATCGTGGTTTTTTTTTTTGTAAAATTTTCCAAATTTCATGAAATAACTTTTGTTCATGATGAAATCATTCTACATGCTATAATACGACCGTTTTCATCGTTTTTTTTCAACTTCAAAAATATTTGACGCTTTCATCGAAAGATTTTGACATACTATACTATGGCGTTTTTTTTTTTTTGTAAAATTTTTCAACATTTCACAAAATGGCTTCTGCTTACCATAGATTCATTGTACATGCTATAATACAACCGTTTTCATAGTTTTTTTCAACATCAAAAAAATTTAACCTTTTCAACGAAACATTTCGACATACTATACTATCGTGTTTTTTTTTTTTGTAAAATTTTCCAAATTTCATGAAATAACTTTTGTTCATGATGAAATCATTCTACATGCTATAATATGACCGTTTTCATGGTTTGTTTCATCTTCAAAAAAATTTGACGTTTTCATCGAAAAATTTCTACATACTACACTATGGCGTTTTTTGGTAAAATTTTCCAACATTTCATGAAATACCTTTTGATCACCATAGAATCATTTTACATGCTATAATATGCTTCTTTTCATGATTTTTTTCAACTTACAAAAATTGACTTTTTCATCTTAAAATTTTAAACATACTGTCATTTTTTTGTATAATTTTTCAAAATTCGATTAAATGACTTTTTTCACCATAGAATCATTTTACATGCTATGGGTTTTCATGAATTTTTTCCACATCAACAAAATTTGATGTTTTTATGGTAAAATTTTCGACATACTATACTATGACATTTTCTTTTGTAAAATTTTTCAACATTTGATAGAATTACCTTTTTTCACCATAGAATCATTTTACATGCTATAATATGCTTCTTTTCAGGACTTTTTTCCACATCAAAAAAATTTGACATTTTCATGATAAAGCTTTTGACATCCTATAACATTTTTTCGGTAAAATCTTTCAACATTCGAGAAAATGCCTTTTTTTCACCATAGAATCATTTTACATGCTATAATATGCTTCTTTTCATGAATTTTTTTTTTCAACTTACAAAAATTTGACGTTTTCATCGAAAAAGTTTCGACAGACTATACTATGATATTTTTTTGTAAAATATTTCAACATTCAATAAAATGACTTTTTTTCAGAATCAGAATCATTTTACATGCTATAATATGCTTGTTTTCATGAATTTTTTCCTCATCAAAAAATTTGACGTTTTCATGGTAAAATTTGAGATTTTCATGGTAAAATTTTCGACATACTATACCATGACTTTTTTCCGACATATTTCAACATACTATACTATGACTTTTTCTTCGTAAAATTTTTCAACATTCGATAAAAAGACTTTTTTTCACCATAGAATCATTTTACATGCTATAATATGCTTGTTTTTCTGATTTTTTTTGTACATCAAAAAGAAATTGACATTTTCATGGTAAAATTTTCGACATACTATACCATGACTTTTTTCCGACATATTTCAACATACTATACTAAGACTTTTTTTCGACATACTATACTATGACTTTTTTCGACATACTATACAATGACTTTGTTTTTTTGACATACTATACTATGACTTTTTCTGTAATTGACGCAGTAAACAATGACTTAATTTTTCAACGTGCTATACAATGATTTTTTTAATCGACATACTAAACTAGGTCTTAATTTTTGGAGATATTATACTATGACATGATACATTACTATGACTTTTTATTTTATCGACATACTATAGTAGGATTTAATTTTTCCACGTTATACTATGACTTATTTTATCAACATACTATGCTATTTCTTTTTATTTTTTCGACATACTATACTTTGACGTTGTATTTTGTCGACATACAATACTAATACTTTTTATTTGTTGACATACGATACTAATACTTTTTATTTTTTAGACACAGTATACTATGACTTAATTTTTCAACATGCTATACTTTCACTTATTTTTTTCGACAGACTATAGTAACACTTTATTTTTCGATATACTATACTATGTCTTATATTATCATGGTCATACTATACTATGACTTAATATTTTCTCGACATACTATACTATGACTTTTTTTTTATTTTATCAACATACTATACTTTGACTTATTTTTTCTATATACTATGACTTTTTATTTTTTGATATACTATACTATGTCTTATATTATCAATATACTATACTATGATTTAATATTTTGACATACTATACTATGACTTAATGTTTCAACATACTATACAACGACTTATTTTATCGACATACTATACTATGACCATTTTTTCGACATACTATACTATGACTTTTTATTTTATTGAGATACTATAGTATGATTTAATTTTTTGACATGTTATACTATGACTTATTTTTTGAACATACTATACTATGACTATTTTTTCGACATACTATACTATGACTTACTTTATCAACATACTATACAATGACTTTTGATTTTATCGACACAACTAATTTTTCATATACTATACTATGACTTACTTTATCGACACACTATACTATGACTTAATTTTTCATCATACTATACTATAACTTATGTTATCAACATAAAATAATATGACTATTTTTTCAACATACTATGGTATGACTTATTTTGTCGACATACTATACTATGACTTTTTATTTTATCGATGTACTATACTATGATTTAATTTGTCGACATACTATACTATGACTTTTTACAATACTAATACTTTTTACTTTTCAACATACAATATTAATACTTTTTATTTTTCGACAGACGATACTATGTCTATTTTTTCAACATACTAAACTATGACTTTATCAATATTCTATAATATGTCTTATGTTAACGACAAACTATACTATAACTTAATATTTCGACATACTATACTATGACTTAATTTTTCAACACGCTATACTATGACTTTATTTTATCCACATAATATACAATTAATTACTTTTTATTTTTTTTATAATTTTTTTTTCCATATATTATATTTTTTTTTAGTTTTTCAACATACTATTCTATGACTTTTTATTTTTTCGACATACAATGCTATGACTTTTTTTATCGACATACTAAACTATGATTTAATTTTTTGACATACTATACTATGAATTATTTTATCGACATACTAAACTATGACTTTTTATTTTTTGATATACTATACTATGTCTTATATTATCGAAATGCTATACTATGACTTAATTTTTCGACATACCGTACTATGACTTAATTTTTTAACAAACTATACTATGACTTTTTATTTTTCGACACACTATGACTTTATCGAAACACTATACTATGACGTTTTATTTTTTTGACATACTATAACTTTTTATTTTTCGACATACAAAACTATGACTTTTTATTTTTTCGACATACTATAGTATGATTTAATATGTCGACATACTATACTATGACTTAATTTTTCAACATACTATACTTTGACTTTTTTTTCATACTATACTATGACTTTTTATTTTTTCAACATACTTAACGACGACTTTTTTTTCGACATATACTATGACTTTTTATTTTTCGACATACTTTACAATGATTTAATTTTTCGACATACTATTACTTATTTTTTCGACATACAATACTATGACTTTTTTTCGACGTACTATACTATGAATATGATCATTTTTCGATATTCCATACTATGACTCACGGTAATTTTTCAACATACTATAGTATGACTTTATTTTTTCGACATACTACACTGTGACTTTTTTTGTCAACACACTATACTATGTCTTTTTATTTTTCGACATACAATGCTATGACTTACGGTAATTTTTCGACATACTATACAATGACTTATTTTTTTGACACATTATACTATGACTATTTTTTTTCGACATACTAAACTGTGACTTATTTTTTGACATACTGTACTAAGACTTGTTTTATCGACACACTATACTATGACTTTTTATTTTATGGACATACTATACTATGACTTTTTATTTTTTGGACATACTATACTATGACTTTTCATTTTATGGACATACTATACTATGACTTTTCATTTTATGGACATACTATACTATGACTTTTTATTTTTCAAGATACTAAACTATTACTCATTTTTTCGACAAACTATACTCTAACTTATTTTCTTGACATACTATACTATGACTTTTGTAGACATCCTATTACTTATTACTATAACTTACTACAAACTTATTACTTTTTTTTCGACATATTATCCTATGACTTATTTTTTCGACATACTATACTATAATCTTTTTAATTTAACTTTTAACAGACTATACTACAACTGTTTTTTTTTCAACAGACTATACTGACTTTTAAATGTATCTGACATACTATACTATGACTTTTTAATTGTTAACATACTATCCTACAACTTATTATTTTGTCTTCGTATACTATGATGTTTTATATTTTCAACATTATACTACAACACTATACTATGACTATTTTAGACATCCTATATTTTATTTTGTTCAGCATACAATACTATGATTATTTATTTTTTAACATGCTATACTATGACTTTTTTTTTAGACATACTATAACTTTTTTATTTTTTTGTTATGTTTTTTATTTTTTCGACATACTATAGTATGACTTTTTACTTTTCCAACATACCATACTATGGCTTATTTTTTCAACATAATTTACTTTTTTTTTTACTTATTTTTTGACATATTATACAATGATTTATACTATGACTTACTTTTTGTACATAATAAAATTACTTTTTTTGACATAAGAATTTATGATTTTTTAATATACTATACTATGCTATGACTTTATTTGTTCAATATATAATACTATGACTTTTTATTTTTCGACATGCTAAACATATTATGCCGTTTTTTTTGTTTGTTTTTTTTTAATTGGTCAACATATTGTCCTCTGAATTTTTAAAAATTGTCATACCATGACTGTCATTTCTACGTCCTATATTATGGCTGTTTGTCCACATATGGCTGTAGTGTGACAGCAGTATGAAAACTCTCACCTGGTCCCAGACTCGTTCCCTCCTGTCCTCTGCCAGGCCTTTAAGGATCTCCTTCCAGGACCAGCAGGCTCAGAACAGCTTCGTCTCCTCAGCCGACACCTTGCTGAAGTCTGCACCTCTGTGACAGCAATTATATACTCTGTCAATTAAGATAAGATAAGATATTCCTTTATTGGTCCCACAGTGGAGAAATTCACAAATTACACTGCTAATGTTCATACTGTATACATCTACTGCTTTCACAGCCCTCACTGTTTATTCCACATACAATATTTTATTTAGTTTTACTCTGTACTTATTGCATATCTTTGTTTCACTACCTGTACAATGACAAAGTTTAATATACCAATCTGAATACATTTCTTATGACACTATATTCTGACTTTTTTCCTCCATACTGACTTTTGGATCACTTTTTTGGCATACTACACCTAAACTTTTAAACGTTTTAATTTTTATTATAATATAATATTATACTATGATTTAAAAAAATTTCGGTATTCTATACTATGACTATTTTTTTAAGAGATAAGATAAGATAAGATAAGATATTCCTTTATTAGTCCCACAGTGGGGAAATTTACACGTTACAGCAGCAATACAAATAAAATAAATTAGTATATACATAATAGAAAATAGAAACATTCTATACTAAGACGTTTTATTTTTTTTGAAATACTATACTATGATGTTTTATTTTTTCATTCTATATTATGACTTCTTTTGAAATACTATACTATATTTTTTTTGGCATTCGCTACTATGACTTTTTTTTTTAAATACTATACTATGACTTACTTTTTCAACATACTACAATATGACTAATTTTTTCAACATTGTATACTATGACTTTTTAAAGTTTTTTGGCATACTATGCAATGACTATTTTTTTAAACATACTATAGTATGTCAAAAAACAGTCATGGAATAATATATCAAAAAAATTGACAGCATAGTATGTCAAAGTAGTCAAGTCATAGTATGTCAAAAGACGTCAGAAAAAAGTATGTCAAAAAAAATAAAAGTCATAGTATAGTATGTCGGAAAATATTTCAAAAGTCATAAAATAGCATGTTAAAAAAATAAAGTGATAAAACAGTATCTTGAAAAAGAGGCATACAATAGTATGTTGAAAATTTTAAAAGTCATACTATAATATGTCAAAAACAATAAAGCCATAGTATAGTATGTCGAAAAAAAATCAAAAAGTGATAGTATTGTATGCCATAAAAACTTCATCGTATGTCATAAATTGTCAATATTCCATAAAAATGTTAGAAACAATGACATAATATACTGTCGTGAAAAAAGCATGATATTGTATGCTGTAAAAATGTAATTTAAAAAAATAAAATCATAGCCATTTTATGTTCATAATCTAAATTTCTGCAAATGTTAAGCAATGTTATCATGCTTTTAGTTGGGTACAAGTGAATTTATTACATTATGTTTTTGAACAGTACAATATCTCATTATCACTCATTCATCATTCATTCAGTGTTGGTATGTTCATGTTCATGTGAGTCAATAGCTAACAAATGAATGCAGCAGGGATAACATCAGTGCAAATTAGTGTGTAGTTGGTGCAGTTCAAATCACTCAAAATGATGAAGCATATCTCTTACTATGCTTCAGGGCTGTTCTGCATTACACAGATATACAAAAAAATGATGTAAATACAATCACAAGAAGCATTCATTGAGTTTTCAGCCCCAAAGTCGGTGTGAAATAATGGCATCACTGTTGGCCCTGTCAGCTATATCTTCACACTGTGTGGATGATCCACAGCACAGTGGGTCACATGATTTACAGAGTGAGACATCAACACACGTCCTCAGTGTTGATATAGCATATCTTTGTTTCTCTTTTGTCCCACTTGTTTTATGCTGCAGTGCACAGTATATTTGTACATACTATCAGGACACAGTAACTAATGTTTTTAATGTGAAGCAGTAAGAAATAACTGCATCAAGGTTAAATTAATATGGGTCTGATACGCCGGTATTAAACTTAACAGTATACTGTAAATCTGATAGAAAAATACAAACAGTAGTTCAGGATTACATACGTGAATATATATATATATATATATATATATATATATATATATATATATATATATATATATATATATATATATATATATATATATATATATAAAAAATTTTGATTGTATGAATCCAGTATAGAGGTGGCCCGATGTTACACATTGTGCCTTTAATGCCTTTATTGATATTCAACAATGTCAGATGACAAAACGAGAGAAAAGACACAGAGAACGACATGCAGCACCAACCAGACTTGAACCAGGGAAATTCACCTCCCTTTCTGGTTTTCTTTCATCCCTTCCTCCCATTCTGTAGTTTCACATTAAGTCCATCCAGGTAGCTCTAGCTCTCTGTCACAGAGCCTTCCCTCTGTTTTCCTCTCTTCCTGTAATTTCCTCTCCTCCCCTGTTGCTTTCCCAGGTTGGTGAGCCTTCCTCCTCTTCCACATCCCTGATTCCGAACAAGGGATGTAACCCCAGACACACACAGTAACCTCAGCGCAGCGTCTCAGGATCAATTACTGAATTAGCATCCCAGACTGAGCGCCGGGAGCAGAACAGGAGAGAAAACTACAGAGTTATTTTTTCAATCTCCATTATTGTTTCCCTCGCGGCTTCCCTCGCCATCATCTGTCTCGCGCTGCTCGTCGACAAAGATGAAAACAATTCCTCGCATTGTCTCAGCCAGATTATAACAAAAGCAACATTTTCACTGGATCCATATTCATTAATTTTTCGGCAGGGATGCAGGAACATGTTGAATTTGTTAAATCAAAGATGAACCACACCACAAACAAAAGTCCTTCCCTGCTGATCAGATGCACATAACCAGAGCCATGTGATAAATTGACAGCAACGTAAACCTATCCCTTTGTAATCTACTGTAATGTACCACGACCCTGTAGAAGTGTGTTCGTGCCTGTGAAGAGATTCAAGCGAGACTGTTTCGCTGTTAAATGCTCCATATTAGGATGTACATCAAACACCATACTGATCTCCCACATTCCTGGGTTATACTGGGCTGTAATGGGATTTGAGTTTTAATGATATTACAACCAGCGACCTCCATCACAGTGCAGTGGTTCTCAGACAGGGGTCTGGGGGGCAGAGGGGATTCGAGAGATGTTCAGGGTCCCTGGAGTCATCGAAAGAGGTTCACTGGTTCTTGAGAGGTATTGACATACATTATCTAATTCTAGAATCAATATATTTGAGTCTAAACAGAGGTAGAAGGAAGTTACGGCTTTTGTTGTTGTAGTCTGAGTGAAGTGACGTCATATCTGCTCCGTATCCGTCAAACACTAAAACAAACCACAGCGAACCGAAACGAGGACGCAGAAAACAGCAGAGGGTCCTCATGGATACGACCTGCACCCTCACATGTTAAATCCAGAGTGGTAAACACTAAACATCCAGTAAAGGATGGAAACACTTAACAGAGCGAGACATCACGGCCAAAGCTGCACGCTCACTCCGTCATGGACAGGAAACGTTACCGTATGGCGGTAAAAGTATACACGTGTGACTACGTCCAGTTGTCAAAATAATGGTTAAAGTAAACTGTATACACAAAATACATATATGAAAATAACATTAATTGGATTATATTCACCAGAGGTACAAAACGTAACATGTCCCTTATAAATTAAAAAGAAATTATCACTAATTTGTGAGGAAAGTGTCTTTATTGTTTGATTTTTGTGGTTGCTGTAAAAATAGTAATAAATAATGCCTGACAAAGACTGATATTTGACATCTGACTACATATGACATATGTGCTGAAAATTATAATTATAATTTTATTTTGTCATTTTAGATATTTACCCCTAAAGTCCCCAGAGGTGTATGGTTTCCCATCGTTTCACATGGTCTACAGTTTAAAAAGTCTACAAAAATTGCAATAAATCATAATATCGAATCACAATACGTATCAAATCAGTACCGAAGTGGTAGTATCAAATTGAGAGATATGTGAATCATCCTAGGCCTAATAACACATATAGTGCACACACAGATTCACAGATCACTGAAGCTGTGGTCCAGACATCAGGATCTGAGCATTGTTATTTTTGTCAGCGTCAGACCATCATCATCATACACCATCATCTGTTTTAGATGTTTATCTGATGTATGTAGCATTCTTTACTTCCAACTACTGCCAGGGGTTCAGTCTTTAAACACACACACACACACACACACACACACACACACACACACACACACACACACAAGTAAGAGCGGTATGCTAAAAGCAGCTGACGAGGCAGCGAAGAGGCAAAGTTTTGAGAGTCTCTCCTGGTCCACACTCTTTCCTGCCCATCCATCTCGCCCTCTATCCTCTCCTATTTTCAGACGTCGCTCTCCTCTCATCTCCTTCCAGACATGTCGGCAGCATTTTTTTTTCCCAGGGAGGACGGACACACAGCATGAATTATTTCCACAGTCCTGTCCTGTATGAAGAGGCAAAGGGAAGGATTCAGGACAGCAGAGGCTCTCCACATCCTCACCCGAACCGAATAGCGAGCCCATCTGGCGTCACCTCTTTTTGCATCGTATCATCACCATGCAGTCCCACAGCTGCCTGTCTGATGGTCGAACACGGTCTGAAACCACATACCCTGACCCCCAACCGACGTTGGCAATGAATGGGAATGAATGTTTGTCCACAATCTGACAAGCAAGCCCACGTCATACAGCGGTTTGACAGGTTCACCAACATGAGAACGAAGACTGAACTTCTCTCTCAAGGTCTCACTTCATTCATTTCATATACACAATTAACACTCAGAGACCGCAGACCTCCGCCAAGGTAAAATGCCCTGTCTCACAATGTTAACAAGATTGAAAATTAATTTGTGTATCAAACAGGGCTGGGAAATATAAGGATATCCATCGTCAAAACAATATACGAGTGTCTACGGTAAAGGCTTCGTAGGCACTTTTCTTGATTATTTCACTTAAAACTTATATTCACTTTGCTCAGGTTTTCAAATGTTTTGTCAGTACTTTTCATTTGTCAAGTATTTAATTCACGCAGGAATATACAAAAATAGACTTTCCCATGTGGTTATTTCATATAAACTATTTATTAAATTAGCAGAAAACATGCGATATTGTGATGTATATCATTATCAAGGCATGAACTGACCTATATTGTGATAGAGGATTTTGGTCATATTGCCCAGCCCTGGTGACCACCCTATGATGTGGATGTATTCTTCCTTGGCCCATACTACACCCTTCCAGCAAGCTTCATGAAAATCAGTGTCAAATTAGTCATTTTTCCGTCATCCTGCTGACAACCAAACAAACCAAACCAAAAACATAACCTCCTTGGTGCAGGTAAAATGTGCAGCAAGCTCTTTACCTAACCATAATCCTGCAATAACTGATTGTTTGACATCTTGGGGGCAGCAGAAATAAACTGTAAACACAATATTACCCCCAAGAATTTACGCGGTTAACTTGTTAGTCAACAGTTGTCTCTTTGTCCATCCATCCAGCTGATACGGAGCAATAATACCAACGTGGGGGGTGGCAGGGTCGGGTCAAACAAACAACTTTCAACTTTCAACCAGGAAGCTGTGTTTGTGTCCGTGTGAAACTAAAGGTAACGTAGACTCATGTTATAACTTACGTTGTCAGTCACATGACTCATTATCATCAATCCCATGAGTTACATGAGTCGCTAGTCATGTAAATGTCACATAAATCAAGCCAGTGAAGTTATTGTCAACCACGATGGTTTTCTACCTAAGTGGCTGTGTTGCCTAAACCTAATTTCCTGTCAAAACGGAAGTTTAATTTGAAAGGACACTGTGGAAGCTAATTCTATAACTGTCTGATGTCTGGCCAGGCCCTGTAGTGGAGGGGACGCTGGAACAGGCAAACCAGCTAAACCTGTTCTTTAACAGGTTTGACCATCCAGCCCCCAACAGCCCAGCAGGACATCCTGAGCCTCCACCCACCAACTCTGAGCCCCCCTCCCCCTCTCCCCCTCTTCCTCTCTCTCCTATCCTAACCTCCCCATCCCCATCATCTACATCTCCACAGAGCTTACACGAACCAGGAGAAGCCGCAGAGCACAGTGAGGATCATGTTCTTCGACTTCTCCAGTGCATTCAACACAGTCAAACCCATTGGCTAGCTGAGAAGCTCTCAGCTATGCAGGTGGACCACGACCTGGTGGACTGGATTACGGACTACCTCACCAGCAGACCACAGTATGTCAGACTGCAGGGGAGCCTGTCTGACGTGCTGGTGAGCAACACCGGTGCTCCCCAGGGAACTGTGCTGTCACCGTTCCTGTTCACCATCTACACCTCCGACTTCTCTCCAACTCCGAACATGCCACCTGCAGAAGTTCTCCGATGACTCCTCCATCGTCGGCTGCATCACAGATGACAACGAGGAGGAGTACAGGACACTTGTGGAGAACTTTGTAAGGTGGTGCGACATCAACCACCTACAGCTCAATATTGGTAAGACCAAAGAGCTGGTGGTGGACTTCCGGAAGAGGAGGAAGAGCTCCCCTACTCCCATCACCATCCGTGGGGAGGAGGTGGAGGTGGTGGACAACTACAAGTTCCTGGGAGTTCACTTAAACAATAAACTGGACTGGTCCAACAACTCCGAGGCCTCTACAGGAAGGGACAGAGTAAACTATTCTTCCTGAGAAGGCTGAGGACCTTCAATGTGTGCAACAGGCTACTTCAGATGTTTTACCAGTCTGTAGTAGCAGCTTTCTGTTCTTTGCCGTGGTATGTTGGGGGGCCGCATCAGCACCAGGGATGCCACCAAACTGAACAAACTGGTGAGGAGGGCTGGGTCTGTGGTTGGATGTGAGCTGGACAGTCTGGAGGTGGTGGCAGAGGGGAGGACCAGGAGGAAGCTGGAGTCTATTCTGAAGAACCCCTCCCACCCCCTCTATGACCAACTGGTCCAGATGAGGAGTACATTCAGCCAGAGACTGATCCCCCTCGGCACACTACAAACCGTCTGGGTCAGTCCTTTCTTTTGGTGGCCATCAGGCTCCATAACCAAGGTCTGACCCCCATGTGACTCTGATCATCTGCTCCGTATTTATTCCAAATGTATGCTGTGCATATACAATACTCACCACCTGCTCACTTTACATATTACTGTTACTGTTTATTTATTTTATTGTCAATTTTCTTCATTGCACCTTCTCTTTTACTTTTTACTGTACTGTATTTATCTGTACTGTTGTTGATGCTGCTAAGACACCCAATTTCCCTCCGGGGATAATAAAGGTTCATCTTATCTTATCTTATCTTAAGCCACTGAGGTGATTAGCCCTGGACTGACGCGCATTGCTGTTCATGTTAAATCTTCAGGCTGACCTTCAGGCCGCTGCTTGCTTTCCACATACAGTCAATTTACTCGCGATAGTGCCATAACGAAGAAAGTCCAGTTTCCACAGAAACAAGGAAAACCAAACAACACAGATGTGGTCAAAAACCCTTTGCCCTTCTGGGGCTAAAACCTGATGACCGATATATATATACTATACTATATTATACTATATACCGATATAGCCCTGGCTGGGTCAGGCAGTTAACACAATGACTCCAGTGTTCATAACAGTGACTTACACTACATCATCTTTGGCTCCTACAGACACTATGCCCGTAACAAGTATATATATGGACTCGCCGTCTCCAGTCAGTCCAAAAGTAACGAAAGGGGGTACCCAGCATGTCGGTCTTCGACGCCGAGGGGCATTTAGCATGCATCAAAGCTTTCGCTGTTAATTTTACTGAATGCAGTTAATAAATGTTAAATTTTCGGAGACGGCAGCAACAGTTTCTGGACCATCAAGGCTGGAGAGCATGAACGACTGGGAGGCAGGAAAGGACGAGTCAGTGTCTGAGTGTAGGGCTGCAATGAGGGGAGGGGGGGGGGGGGGGGGAGAGAGAGAGAGAGAGAGAGAGAGAGAGAGAGATAATGGAGAGGAAGTGAAGTGTTGGGGCAGCTGGCGGACAGCAATGTCAAAACTCTGTCTGATGGAGAAATGATGGATAGAGAGAGAAAAAGAGAGTGCTTATGGCTTCACTTAGGATGGGAGTTTTGTTTTCTCAGGTTACCCTCATTTATCTTTTATTGTCTTTCTTTGTCGGCTGGCTGTTCATGCGTGAGAAAGTGGTTCATTTCCTTTGTTTCAAGTCTCCTGAGTTTTCGCTTTCCCTCAATGTTTCCTAATTTCTCTTTATGAGCTTCTGATGATTTTTGATGGACCAAATGTTTGTTTTCGCTCATGTGATGAGAAACAGAAGGTCTGGTTTCATTTCACCACAAGGAGAAACGTCAGGGATCGCAACACAGAAATTTCACTCCTGCCAGGAGGACGACCAGAAAACTGTAGCCAAATTTATGCAGGAAGAAAATAACATTTGACCTCTAAACCTCCTACCACACTGCAGTAAGTCCACAAAAGTGCAGTGCGAAACTTCAGTATCTTGTGATATCAGATTATCAATTCCCCATCATCCAAAACTTGAAGTATATATAGTATACTGTATACTTTACAGCCTTTTTCTGTCTCTTACAGGTCTGTGGTTTCTGCATGAATCATGCTACATGGGCCATCCACCACTCTGACCTACACACTATTACCTCGCTACAAAAAGCATGCAATGCACACAATGTGCAGTGCCCTTTGCACCTTGGCACTGGATGTAAATAAGGTATTGAATTGTCTAAAATGGATGTAATGTGTATTGACATGTAAAAGTCAGGCGGTTCACATTATACCCCTGGATGGTAGCCTTCTCCTGAAACAACCAGCCAAAGTTCAGAAACAAGACCATGATCCCTCACCTCCTTCCCACGCACTCAAGTTGTGTTAGTGGAAGTGCACAACCAAGACTGCCACAGACAGTGTATTGATAAGAAGTGAAAGCCAATTGTTTGTTCCATCGCATCATCTGCATCCAGCTCAGAGCTACACTTCCACCACTTTGAGCCGAATGACTACCAGACGCCAGTAAAAAATCCACCTAGAAAGCACATTACAACAGTAAAACAAAATTATTTCTATTCTATTGTCATATATTTAATGTGTCTACCAACTTGTACTTGTACTTGGACAATAAAAAAAATGATAAATATGATCAAAATTAATTACTTATTCAAACTTTTTTGCCCGGCAGCTTCCCAGAGGAGCATAAAGTGAGCGATGGACATAAATGGAAGTTAGAAAAATCCAGCACACAGATTGAGAGCAACCTCAACCTTTTTCACGTCATGGATCGCTAAAATCGATGCCCAATAGACCACAGACCGCGGATGTACAAGAGGTTGTGTCTTGTGCTTTTGCACTGCGTGTTAGTAAATAACCAGCTAGATTAAATGCTGTTTATGTCATGCTACTAGCACTACTAGCTGCTGGCCGATAGCCGGTTGTGTGGACATTAATACATCCACTACAGTGCAGGCTTACAGCAGGACAGCCCATGGGTGGATTAGAGGATAATAAAAGAAAAAAGTCATAAATTACAAACAATATATCCATCTATAAGCCGAGAGGGCGGTGCAGTCCCGTGGATTTGATGCATGTTCATTATACTGAGGAAAATAACTCTGGATTTGCTATTAGGTAATTTTACCCTTTTATGTCATAATGATTTAAATGAGGGCTATTTTTGTCTCAAAAAAAAATTGCAGATTTGCAGATGTCTCTTTATACATCCATGGTAAAGGCCTCATTGGTGTTTTCAGTCCAGAATGGCAGCAGTGCTACCACAGCCCCATCTAGCAGCTGTTATATATAAAAACACCAGAGTTTCATCTCTTTGCTACTGCCATCCAGAACTGAAACCACAGTGTTTGTGGTGGTCGGTAAGAGAATTTTGATCTTGAGCCCACTGTTGGTTTTGTAGCAGTCTGGCAATGTCTAACGCCAATATTTTCAATGAAGAAATCTCAAAAATCACACAACCGTGTAAGGCAGTAGCTTGTTCTGGACCCCTTGACGGGAGAAATGACAAATAGTCATTTCCCAGGAGAGAAATATTGGTTCAGTGTTCATCAGAGAAGAATGCCACGGGACTGGGAGCTTGAGTGAGTCTCACTAATGTGGACAAAGTCATCTGGAATCCACATAAAAATTTTACTGACGTGAAACTGCTGCTTTAGATTAAGAGTCTACATGTTTGGAGCGCTTTACACAAATTACACACATTCGGTTTAATCAGTAAAATCTGGAGGTTTTCTCAGATCTATTCGGATGCAGTCACCCTGGTTCAGTAAAACCGGCCAGTTGTGAGTGAATCAGATATTTGACATATGGGAAAAGGACATCCGTGGCTGGGAATAGCTTCTAAATTCTTTCCCACATAGATGACCGACACGGGGCCATTCTGCTGTTTCCTAGTTTACTATGCGGCTGCCAGCGGAGTGTGTCTGCTGATGTGTGTGAAGAAATGCCAGGGATTTCAACTGTGTATGTGCAAAAGAGAGTTATCACTCCCAGAGATTTCCAGCAGCTACAATAATGTTTGATAAACTATCCGGTTTTTGTGTCTGTTGAGTGCTGATTTGGAAGCTTTGGTTTCTAGAGCCATTAAACAACCGTTCAGAGAGAAATACAGAGTTGTGGAGTATTTGCAGAGTAAATAAGAGTTTTTAATGAAACAGCTTTCTTTACCAGGAACAAGTAGTCACCATCAGGATCCCCTCCACCCCACTGGAGGTTCTCACAGGGCTGTCAAATAGCATCACAGCAAATCAGTATTGAAAGCAGAAGCTGCAAACAAAAATATAATGAATGGTTCGACATAGGGCTGTCTAAGTTAATGCAAATTCATTTTAACACTACGATTTTTTTAAATGCATTAACGCAACGTGCAATTTTTGGGTTGTAGTGGACTCGGGACGCTAAATAATACTCCAAACTTACATTCAATTTTGGCAAGGAAAAACTGGTATGGTCATTTTCAAAGGGTCCCTTGACCTCTGACCTCTAGATATGTGAATGTAAATGGGTTCTCTGGGTCCCCGCCAGTCTCCCCTTTACAGACATGCCCACTTTATGATAATCACATGCAGTTTGGATCAAGTCATAGTCAAGTCAACACACTGACTTGGCCTGCAGTTTACCATGTTATGATTTGAGCATATTTTTTATGCTAAATGCAGAACCTGAGAGGGTTTCTGGACAATATTTGTCATTGCTTAGTGTTGTTAATTGATTTTCAATAATAAATATATACATACATTTGCATAAAGCAGCATATTTGTCCACTCTCATGATGATAATATTATTGAATACTTGACATCATCTTATTCGTTTTCTTGGTGAGGGTTAGATGAGAAGATTCATACCATCTTCTATGTCTGCACAGTAAATATGAAGCTACAGCCAAGAGCTGGTTTGCTTAGTTTAGCTTTGCAAAAAGACTGGACAGCAAGGAACCTGCTAGACTGGCTTAATAAAATGCAACACCACCGTGTCTTGTTTGCATAGTCTGTACAAAACCCAAAGTGTCTCCTTGAGACTGCAGTAAAATGCATGACCCTGCCTCCACCATAAATAACCATATCTTATTATATTCACACCAAAGGTAGGTAGGATTGAAGAAAATTAGGGCGTGTTAATCGATTCAGTTATTTAATCATGATTAATCGCATGATTGTTCATAGCTAATGATTAATCACACATTTTTTCTCTTCAAAATGAACCTTAAAGGAAGATTTGTCAAGTATTTAATACTTTTATCAACATGGGAGTGGACAAATCTGCTTTCTTTATGAACAAATATTATCCAGGAACTCTGTATTGGCATGACATTTGATGTGTTGCCAAAGCAGAATTAGGATTATGAAATACAATGAATATAATAAATTAGTCAATCAATTGATTAAAACATTTAATCATAATAATCAATACATTTTGTATCTGTTCAAAATGAAGCGGAAAAGGAGATTTTTATATTATTTTTTAATACTATCAACATGGGAGCGGACAAATATCCTGTTTTATGCAAATGTATGTATATATTTATTATCAGAAATAAATTAACAACATAAAACACTGACAGATATTGTCCAGAAACCCTCACAGGTACTGTATTTATCATAAAAATATGCTGAAATCATAACAAGGCAAACTGCAGCCCAACAGCTGTCAGTGTGTCAGTATTTATCAGAAATAAATTAACAACACAAAACAATGACAGATATTGTCCAGAAACCCTCACAGGTTCTGTATTTATCATAAAAATATGCTGAAATCATAACAAGGCAAACTGCAGCCCAACAGGCAACAACAGCTGTCAGTGTGTCAGAGTGCTGACTTGACTATGACTTGATCCAAACTGACTGGGACTATCATAAAGTGATCATGTCTGGAAAGGGGAGACTCGGGGGCCCAGAGAACCCATTTACATTCACATATCTAGAGATCAGAGCTCAAGGGGCCTCTTTGAAAATGGCCATGACAGATTTCCTTCACTTAAAATTTAGTGCAAGTTTGAAGCACAACAAGCTAAAAACAGCAAGTAGTGCTAATGCATTTAAGAAATTAGTGGTTTTAAGATGAATTTGTGTTAACACGTTATCGCATTAACTTTGACAGCTCTAGAGAAAATAAAATCAAAGACTGACCTTTTCCAACCATTAGGCTTAATAGCAAAACAAGATCTCCCTCATCGGGGGAAAAGAAAACTACCAGCCCAACTTACTGTCTTCTCCTATAGTGCTGCAAAATTACATATTACTTCATCTCCAGATATGGGGATAAGCTTTATTAAGATAGTCCCAGCAGAGAGACCACAAGTGGGATTCAGTCCCTGGTCAGTAGGAGAGCATGTGTCTCTGAACCACTGCAGTATTTCTGGGAACATGCAAGAGCCAGGAGTGTATAAAGATCTGCTGCTCGTGTCTGACTTATGTCTCAAAAGCCGACTGACAACAGTATCATTATACAAACAGGCTGCTTTAACACTGAGCTCTCCAAATTTCCCCTAAATCCAATGCAAGCGGTATTAATATAAAGGCAGGGCTTGTCACAGTAGAAAATCAAGTGACGTCAAGAATCCCAAAACTGCATGCGAGTTCAGTATTAAATTGCTAATACCAAATGTTTCATTGTTCTGTGACATCTTGGCAATCAAAGAGGCCTATTAACATTTTGCTTTTTGGAGCCTCGAGCCAGTCCAGTCCCGGTTATGTAATCAGGTTTTAATAGTGAACCTCTTTCATGCACACTGAGAGCAAAAAACTGTTCTTAACTAACTCAGGATCAAACTTGCCCCCGACAGAGGTGACCTAAGGTTCAGTCAATAGCAGCATAAGGGGAAATTATCATATTATGATTTTTAAACAGTAGCATTGAATGGGAGTTGTATTTCTGGGATCATATTCACTCTGCTTATAGCTGAGGGAAATATCTCCTTTTTTAGATGTTAAATGCTCTAATATGTTTTCTAGGTCATAGCTGACTTTGTCTGCTGTTTGGTGCTGGGCAAAGGGTGTTAAAAATGGATTTGGCAGATTGGAGTAAATATGATTACAAAAAGTTTTATTGATAAAATCACTATATCCTGACAGCTCCTCTGTGTCCTCCGATGCTCCGAATGGCATCTATAACATTTCACAGCCGGAGCTGGAGCCTGCCGTCTCTGAGCAGCTGTCAATCACTCGCGAACTCCGTTCAAACGGTCAAAGAAGAAGAAGAAGAAGAAGAAGATAGTCCTTTATTAGTCCCACGAGGGGAAATTCAATTTTTTCACTCTGTTGTTAACTTATACACGGTACATGCAGACCCGAACACACACATGCACAAACATGCAACAATGGAGAGATGTTAGAGTGAGGGGGCTGCTCCAGACAAGCGCCCCGAGCAGTTGGGGGTTTGGTGCCTTGCTCAGGGGCACCTCGGCAGTGCCCAAGAGGTAACTGGCACCTCTCCAGCTACCAGTTCACACTCAGTTCTTGGTCCATGTCGGGACTTGAACCGGTGACCCTCCGGTTCCCAAGCCAACTCCCTACAGACTGAGCTACAGACTGAGCTACTGCTGCCCCCAAACTAGCAAACTAACTACTAACAAAACTCTGCTGCGTAAATCAAGCACTTCCTCAGCTAACAGCTATGCATCATCAGTCAGCAGGTTGTTTTGCCAGTCAAACGTGCAGCCGCCACGTGAAGGTTTTACGCCGGCACACAGCGGCACAGTCGGTAACGTAACACACACAACTTATCGTCGATGTGGACGTTCTTCAGCCTGAGTGAAGACATAAAGCTGCAGTTTGTCAGAACTGCAAATCCAGATTAAACTGTAGAGGAACAATGTTAAAACATTTGGAACAACTAACTTAATCTCTCTCTTGAAATCCAAGCAGTCGACCGAACCAAAGCTGGGTTCTGCCCAAGGTTTCTGCCCACTAAAGGGTTTTTTTCTTACCATTGATGCATAATAATGTTTGCTCAAAAGGGATCTCGTAGGATCTCTAAATTATGAGTACGGTCTAGACCTGCTCTATATGAAAATAACTTCTGTTGTGATTTGACGCTATGTTAAAATTAATTGAATTGAAGCTCATTATATAATATATAAGAATAACTGGCTCGTCTACCAACCAAAAGCATGCCGCACATTATGATGCATTCAAGCATCTACTCAGAAAATAGGAGTACTGGGGGGTGGAAGATTATAGTCCTATCATGATGCGTTCAAATGTAATCTAAATAAATGTAGTTTTTGGAAAGAAACTTGAATAAATCAGTTGTTTGAAGGAGATATTTTCACAGCAATATAAAATCACCATCAGAGAGAATTACTGACTGACCGGTTTAACTTCCCAACATTAGCGCTAAGCAGTTTATAATAATTAGTACTACTAATGCAGAGATGTTTTTCATCATAACAAATATTTGAATAAAAATATGCGTATTTTCTTGCTATTTGCTATAGCTATCTTATGTTTTTATGCATTATTATTGATCAAGCCTTGAGGCTAGTTGGTTCTACAAGTAAAGGTTTTCTAAAGCTGGCCTGACCTTGTGCATAGTTCACTGAACCACCGTCCCCACCCCTTGGACTTACCCACTCGTGGTCTGCGTCGTCCTGGTTAATGGGGGGCTCCCAGTCCTGTCCACTTCTTTAGCGGCCTTTGTAGCAGTGGCTGGATCATGGCCTTCACCTCTGGGTACAGTACTGTCAGATACTGCTCAAGCACCATCTACTCCATCATCTCCTCCTTAGTGTTGGTATCATACTGGACCCATTTGCAGAGAGACTCTTTGAGGCAGGTATTCAGTTCCTGAGTGGACTCTTCAGCTGGCGTCTCAAAGGAGTTTTCTCTGTTGATTTCATACTTTTTCAGTATAGAAACTCTCAACAAGTCAAAGTTTTGTGTATCTACAGGGCTCATTGTCACAAAAGCACTTCTGGCCTTCGCTGTAAACACTGAGATCAGACGGACAGTCCACTCTTGCTGTTGTAAACCTCTGCCAGCCTCTCAAAAGTGATAATAAAATACTCTAAGTCTTCAAGTTTTTGCAGATTTGGTTCATTTTTTGCCGCTGCAGCAGTCTGTGCTGGTGGCGGACCAGTCCTGCAATCCTCCGGGTCAACTGGATTTGCTGATTAAATCCTGCCTGGCAGCCATCTTCCACAGTAGCACCTTCCTTCTCAGCAGCTTCTGGCTGCTGCTGTTGGGCCTTCCTGGGAGGCTGAAAGGAGGAGACACGGGTTCAAAATGCTTCACCTGGTGCTTTGTTTTAGTGCTGTCACCAGCCAAGGGCAGACTGCAGTTTTGCTAAAATAAACCGAAAAAGGAAAAACTAACTTTTCAAATTGTCATAAGGAAAGCGATGTCAAACAAACACAGGAGCCTGACTATAAGGCTTTTCAGGCCTACACTGCACCCTCGAGAGGAGCTCCATGCTCCTGGCTTTATACTGGAAGCCCCTCCTACGGGACAAACCACAGTTAATTGAAATCAATCACCCAATATATATAATATTTACTTATGAAAACATGTCTGTCTGCATTGACACATCGCTCAATCTGTTCCGACTCAGAGGGATCATGACTGCATACTTATCTATACATATATATCATACTTATCTAGGACCCCTACAAGAGCATTGCTGCAGAGCTAATGGAAACACCCCTCTGTACTGGCTTATACATGGAACATTCTCACCCTCCTCTTATGCCCTTGGACTCTCCCACTTCTGGTTTGACAGTCAGACCAGGCAACTCTGCATGAAGGTGATAACACATGGATGAACACAGTAAACACTTGGTAACCCAAAGACGTTTAAATAAAGGACCTTGATGTTAAACTATGTGTCGTGATGTATTTCTTCCTGCTGGTTAATGAGTTAGTGCGGTTAGCATGCATAGCATAAGACACTGAAATGACTTAACTAATGCTACCTTTCCATGCTAACATGCTTGTTAAAGCTAATGCTAAAGCTAATGCTAATGCTAATGCTAATGCAAATTGCGGCTGCTTTATAAAGCAACAGCTTGCTTGCTAATAATTAGCACAACAATATTTATTAAGATGCAAAACAGGTAATTGAAACTTAACATAAGCTTTTTGTACAAGCAGGTACAAGTGGCCGAAATGGGTTTTCTCAGGAGGGTGGTTGGTGTCTCCCTTAGAGATGGGGTTAAAAGCTCAGTCATCCATGAGGGACTCAGTTTGAGCCACTGCTCCTTGGCGCTGAAAGGAGCCAGTTGAGGTGGTTTGGGCATCTGGTAAAGATGCCCCCCTGGGCGCCTCCCTAGAGAGGTGTTCCAGGCACAACCAGCCGGGAGGAGGCCCCGGGGGAGACCAAGGACTAGGTGGAGAGATCATACCTCCACACTGGTCTGGGAACGCCTCAGGATCCCCCCGTCAGAGCTGGTTAATGTGGGGAAGTTTGGGGTCCCCTGCTGGAGCTGCTGCCCCTTCAACCCGGATAAGTGGCTGAGGATGATCTGAATCTGAGCTTTTTGTTTATCTTGTGGCCATAAATCTTTTTTGTAGTTTTTTGTTTTTTAGTACTGGTATGTTAAATCAGGGTTCCATATTATAGGAATACAGTTAATTGCAGATAAACAAAACAATAAGTTCTTTCTCTAATTTAAAAGTGCATCGAAATACACTGTTCAAGTCATCTAAGTTTATAGTTCAGTCTCTAAATTCAGTCCTACACAAGCAGCACAGCAGCAGAGTTTAAAGCTCACTGATTGGATGGGTGTTAATTGTAATACAGGCCCTTAGCAATGCCAAATCTATATAAAAACAAGGGTGTGTGGTATAATAAAGCTAAACAGCTGTATAATTTGAAGTATTTACAGGATGGCCTGCGATCAGAGCTGGATGGAAGCAGCAGATGTGTGTACTGCTGAGCAGTTACAATAAGACTCTGTTATCAGCCATTACTGATCCTCGTGACGAGCATCCCTGTTTGACCGTAGGTGTTAAAACAGGCCGAGAATTTCATAACCGCCACCGTATTCTAAGAAGCTGACATTTTATGGTCATCACAGAGTCCTTTAAATCTGAGGCCGACAGTATAATGGATTAAATTCACATCACTGTACTGTGCTGTTATGTAATCCAGATTTTCAATTACCCAGCCCCTTCAGATCAGTCATAGAGCAATGAATACCTCTGTCCTCTGTTTACTGACACTGTGGAATAAAGGAGATGCAAGTAATCTGTCCTGCAGTCTTTTCTGTGCTCACCTAACCAGTCCAGTCTCATTCTCTAGTGCGTCAAATACTGATGTTTTTTCACAGTCCACAACATCTGGACCGTGATGCACCGGGCCTTCGATTTAAACTCCGTTGAACAGGCTGTACTGGCATGACGTTTGACGTGTTGCCAAAGCTTGATTAGGATTATGAAATACAATGAATAAAACTAATTAGGGCTGTCAACTGATTAAAACATCTAATCATAATAATCAATTCATTTTTATCTGTTCAAAATGTACCTTAAAGGGAGATTTGTCAAGTATTTAATACTATCAACATGGGAGTGGACAAATATGCTGCTTTATGCAAATATATGTATATATTTATTATCAGAAATCAATTAACAACATAAAACAATGACAAGTATTGTCCAGAAACCTTCACAGGTTCTGCATTTAGCATAAAATATATGCTGAAATCATAACATGCAGACCAACAGCTGTCAGTGTGTTGACTTGACTATGACTTGCCCCAAACTGCATGTGATTATCATAAAGTGGGCATGTCTTTAAAGGGGAGACTGGTGGGTACCCAGAGAACCTATTTACATTCACATATCTGGAGGTCAGAGGTCAAGGGACCCCGTAAGTTTGAAGCATTTTTTTAATCTCCGTTGCAAAAAGCTAGCATGTCATGGTTGGTACCAATGGATTCCTTAGGTTTAGTTTCATATGACGCTACTGTTCACTCTAGCTTAAAAACTGAGTCCACTATGACCTCCAATGAATCAATTGTGTGAATATGGTGAAGAAATTAGTGACGTTAAAACAAATTTGCATTAAAGCATTGTAGGGGTGCACTAATTCCAGATCAGCTATTGGCCTGAGACTGAATCAAATAGCTGGATCGGATACTGGTGACAATGAGGCCGATAAATAAATAAATAAATGAATAAATAAATGATTAAATAAACAGAATTGTATAACTAACTAAATAAAGAGAATTCACGAGGACTTAGGAAAATACGGTGCTCAGAGAGTCCAGCTATTCGGTCAATGTTACTGACGAGGTGAAACTAAAATATTCCTCCGATGGACTTCGTCCTGAGCGTTCTTGCGGAGGCTATATCATCCTATCATATGACCGGCTGTATCAGCCGTGGTGTGCGACGGAGAGATGCCGCATGTCCTTCTTTCCTGCTGCTGTCACACTTTGCAGTTAACACTACACCAGAAGACCGTAAACTGACAGTTCACTTATGTGCAATATCGATAAAACTGTTCAATATCAATGAGAAACACAGGACTACCCAGGAGGCCCGTGTGAAACCAAAAGTCAATGCTGACTTTACTTACACACATACCGTACGAAATACTGAAGTTACGTAACACTTACACGACACTTACTTTGACCCAAACCACAATCTTTCACTAAACCTAACTAAATGCTATTGTTGCCTAAACTTAAGTGACACCGAGCGCATAAAAAGGTTACACTGACTAAGCGTCCATATGTAACAAGCTGGGAATGAGAACTAGTCGACCCAGCGCATGAATACAGACTTGTTTCCATGCAGTCCTGACACCACATGAGAGTAGTAAAATCCTGTTTGGTGCCTTTGGTGGGTCTAGTTGACATTAAAGAGTAATGGAATCAAAATCGCAATAAGAAGCGTCTTTCATGAACACATGCAGCCCATAGTACTGTCCTTAGGCTGCAATCACACCAAGAGCTCGTTGACAGTACGATCAGTATGCTGGCAATACATTTTTTTTAAGACTCATCAGCATGCTGGTTCCATTCATCAACCAAACAAACAGTAGTAGATACATCAAATACAGCTGAGACTGATTGTGTAAACTATATCTGACTGTGTGGTTGTTGTCAATTCTGATGGACCTCTATGATTTTTTTTTTTTTTTTTTTGGTCATTTATGGTCCCCGTTGGATGGGTCCTGATACCTTTGGTGATCAGCTTTTTCCTCTAGTGCCACCATGAAGCTGATACTTGTGGTTTAGAGTAAAATGTCTCAACAGCTATGGGATGGATTTCTGTAAACTTGGTTCACACATTCATTTATAAAAAGTGAAGCCAATGCTTTAAACCTGCAGCCAGCAGGGGTCAAAAAAAAAAAGATTGTATAGAAGTCTATGAGAAAATGAGCCTACTTCTCACTTGATTTATTACCTCAGTAAACACTGTAAACATGAATTTATTGTCTCAATCACTACTTTAAATTATTCTTCAATACAGTATGTTGCTTGTTCAGTAAATTATGGTCCCATTTAGAGTAACTTTAACCCTTTACATTTTGTTTTCAGTTTATGTAAGTTAATTGTAACATTTTGGTTCTTCTTCTTCTGGTCGCAAAAACATCAAGATGGCGACAGCGAAAATGACAGATTTGAGGCTTCAAAACAGCAGTCCACAAACCAACGGATGACTACATCAAGTTCTTACACACAGTCTGTGGGTGGACCAAGTCCATCCATAGACCAATCATCGGCAACTTAATACTTTCTGAAACACACGTTACCACCAAAATAGGCCGTTACAACTATACTTGAACGCACCACAGCGTAATCACACAAGCCTTACACGGACCCTACTGTGGCTATCAAGCCAGAAGACTGACATTAACAGCATGCTATAACTTGGTACGGCGGCCACATATTCACACACAGCTGACAGATGCAACAGCAGATACACCATCAGCAGCATGCACAGTGATGTTATCACTGACACTTGAACATAGCCTGGCATGGTGGCCGCATGAATCATATGCTCGCACACGAGCATGCACAGATGGCAGATGCAGCCACATAGGCATAAAATCCAATTGTACGCCCAACTAAAACTATAGCCCATGAACAATTGTATTGAAATAGTCTGCTACAGTCCACAATTGTTTACTTTCTGATGATTACAGCAGACGATGATGGCGCTTTGGTGTTGCCCTCCATTCAGCACCAACTGCACCACCAAATTATGGTCCCATTTAGAGTCAAGCTTGGTGGGGCTACCTTATGATTGACAGGTCGCTGCCACTGTTTTTGTCTGACAGCTTTAACTCTTTCACAGTGTGTTTTCAGGTCATGAAACTTAATTATAACCTTTTCGGTCGCCTGAAAAAGTCTTATTCAGCATTTGGTTGTAGCTCCAACCTCCTGTGTCACCTCTGGTTGCAAAAAACCAAGATGGCGACCGCCAAAATGCTCGAGGTTTCAAAACGGCAGCCCACAAACCAGTGGGTAATGTCACGGTGACTATGTCCACTTCTTATACATGATCTACGCCTGAAACATACATTCTTGTCTTGTCTTATCCATAAACAGTTATTCAATTGATTTTCCAGATAATGTACTGTATGACTAATACTGCAATGTACAATTACATACAACATAAAGAAGATTTTATCCATATCTCCAACTTCAAGTTACTTGACACCAGATCAGTGGCTTCCCTCCCAGACTGCCCACATGAACAACTAAAGGACATCTTGTGAAATATGCTTGTTTGACCTCGTTCCCTGGATGTATATCAGTTTACTCTGTGGGTTTCCATTGGATGCTTGGTCAGTTCTCTCACAAGACTGGGTTTAGCAGCAAACAGATTTTCCCTAAATATCAGACCTTTTCTGTTACAAGCTTAATAGCTTCGGTGTGTCTCCGGCCTGCCCAAACTCCACTCTTCATCTATCATGGAGCAGATGCAGTGTTGGATGAAGATGGGCCGAAGACCCTACGGCCCCTTAAACACTTCACGTCAGTTTTTTTCATCTGAAATCATCAGTTCGAAAATGTTTGTGTAAGCCATGGCGCCAAGAACAAATTAAGAGTGACCAGTGATAAGAGGAGACTCTCTTTTATCACCAGTCAGATCTCGTGTTTTACCCACAAGGCTTACAGTGTAGTATCTCTGCCAGAATCTTACAGCCATAAAATGATCATTTCACACAGACTGTCACACTATCAGAGGAAAACAGTCTTTTATAATTCACTGATAAAACACTGACCATGCTTTACCAACTTTAACAGGCACACACATGAAAAATGCCGTCTTTGCTAGTAATAATATTTAATGTTTTTGAAAATGCCAGAACCGTGATTTTATTACTCAATGAAATTTTTCAGAGAGACGGAGGACAAGGGGTGGGACACTGTCCCCATAACGGGTCACGTCCTCCTGCCGTTGTCGTGATAATACACCCGATGCTCGGCGAGTAATCCAGCAGGAAGTAGAGATGAGCGTTAATCACTACTCCTCTGACGGCACGCACAGATTACACACACTCAAATATACATGCTGCTTTATCATACAGATACTAATGTGTATATATTAACCCATTAACCATGTAAAGTGTAGTAAAGTGCTTTTTAAGTACTGCCAAAATGAAATTTAAATTAACTTAAAGTGACTCAGAAATCTTGAATGTCAGACTTCCCATCATCACAATATAAAACTCAAAAAGTAATTAAAAAAATAGTAACTGTCTTTCATGTCATAGCTTTCATTTCCCCACAGATGTCTGATCAGCTGGCCCCCATTTTAATAAGTAACAGCTGTGCCACAAGGGGTTAAAAGTTTTTTTTTTTCCTCAGGGTAAATGAGACATAATCCGAAGGTCATAATCTATCAGAGAGGTGGCAGAGCGGACCAGTAATCCTCCTACAACATCATCATCATCATCATCAGGCGCCCCACTGGAGTGAACACATCCGTTTGGGCTTTACGCTGACTCTCGCTGCTCTGATGAAATGGGATCAAACCGAGCAGCGACCACGGTGAGAGGAAGAGAGTGAAGACAATGTTACACTAAGCTTTAACGAGCAGGACAGCGTGGGTTGGTCTTTGCCTCGACCTCTGACCCCAAAATGCAAAAAGTAAGTCCATATTTTTTGATGCCCAAGCATCAAGAGCATTTAGCATTTAGCAAAACAACTCTGCATGAACTGTACTTGTACATGAAGCACCTGATATCTGAGGAGAAAGATCAAGTGGATGTGAACAACGGACGTCCATTCATAACCTGGTTCTGCACGTCACAGCAATATCCTCTCGCATTCGTCCAAGCGGAGGCCTCCCTAACTTGACGTCAAAGCATCTGGATCATACCACGTACCATCCGGATGGTTTTTCCCTATGGTTATGGCAATGAGACAAGAGAATTTATGAGCAGCATCGAACAGTACATGGCCTGTTGCACTAATATACTGTTCATTCAGAAGTTGTAATATGACTAGCCTGCTTAAAATACTGCAGTATTTTACGGGGAAATCACAAACAATAGATCTAAATGACATAAGAGCTTGTATTTGCCAACAACAGGGCTAACCTGACTAATATGGTCAAGCTAATGCAACACCTGAATGTATTCAACAATGCTTGGATGCAGGAGTGCCACCAGAGATTATGGACCCCATGAAAGACTATATCAGGCCCCCATAGATGTAGGCTACATTACTGTAACAAACCACACATGCAAAACTCATTTAACGACCCCAAATATGATAAATAAATTTTTGCCTGTCACCGAAGAACACAGTGGAGGTAGCTGAACCTGAGTGAGCAGGAGCGGTAAATGGAGTTGCATTTATATAGCGCTTTTCTAGCCTTCCGACCACTCAAAGCGCTTTATACTACATATCAGCATTCACACACGTTCATACACTGATGGTATCACGGTTTAAACTTCATTCACACCTCGATGGCACAACCTTCGGAAGAAGTTTGGGAATAAGTGTCTTGTCCAAGGACATGACATGTGGACTGGAGGAGCCAGGGATCGAACTACCGGCTTTACAAGCCGCAGCTACCGGTAGGAGAGATGAGGGGTCTAGGCGTCATTCAATCCTTGTGATCAGCTACACGCACTGCTTGCAGTATCGTCATGATGGTCGCCATCTTTGGTGAGAGATCGAGTTGAGTGCTTCCACTTTCATCTCTGAGCTCACAGTCAAGCCAAGTGTCTAGCTTGGTAAGACAAGTGTAAAGAGGAAAAACAATGTTTACTATACCAGCGAGACATCGTGCACTGCCTTCCCTGATTCACTTCAGCAGTGATGGGGAGAGGTTGGGCTCCTCATGATAAGTTGAGCTAACATGAAATGCATGTGACGCAGCCATGTGAAACAGCCTGTGCGTTAGGTGGAACGTAAGTCCTCACAGGTCTGGCGCCACTGCCTCTCCCAGACTCGGACCTGGGTGAAGGAGGAGGCTGGGAGGGCGCCAGACGGCTTGGTGCAGAGTGTCTCTAGTCACTGAAGGCGTCTCTGAGGCTGGTGCTGTTGATATGGGAGCTGCTGGGGGCACAGATGCTCCAAAGCCTTCCTTGTCGTCACCAGTCAATCAATCAGGACTTGAAAATTTGAGTCAGTAGATGGCGACATGTTGAGAAGCTACTGACGCTTGCTCCCTTTCAAGGGGAATGCGAGACAGACGAGGTCGGAGTTGGCCTCGGGTTGGTGAGAACTCGGGTTGGTCATACTAGGTGCCCTAAACTCCTCAGATAAATAATATGTTCATGTAGTATTTTTCATTAATTTGTACATCATTCAGCATTTGTTCAGGTCGGAGAGTCTTTGCTGCAGGAGATGTACGGCTCAGTGTGCGAAACACTCAATGAAGAATGGGGGTGTGGATCGGCTGGTCCTAAATCTGCTCCAGATGAGATCAGATGCTGGGCCTCTCCCACATTGGGCCTGTCGTCTAGACTGTTGGTGGTTAAAAGTTTGCAGAGGCTGGAGGATGTGCAGCGTATAGCACCCATCCCAACATTACATAACAAAGGAAACACTTGGTAGCCAACGGTGTTTATTAGGAATACTTGGTGGTTCTGCTGATAAACAAGTCTAATTGATTCATGGTGGGATTCCAGACTGTTTTTAGATTTAGTAAATATTACATTGGCAACCTTTGATAGACAGCCTTGGTCTTGGGGAAGTGTTGAGGACAGAAAGAGTGCTTTTGTTGAGCGGGGATTCCAAATGTAGCCCATTAATTAATTAATACAGACTCTGGGATCAATCGCTACCATTTTAAAACGCCCATAGAACAGTAATTTTAACAGATACACTGGAGAACATAGCAAAGAGACAACAGGTCAGTGGGGGTTTTTTTTTCAGCTGCCACCATTTTGGACTGAAAACACTGATTATATTTATAATCTTTTATTGTTCAACACAGGCCTTTTCATTAAAAACGACAATAGAAGACAAATAATTTTGTTTTACTTTTGTACAGCGGACATTTTGGTGTCTGGTAGTTACTTTCAGTCCAAAATGGCGGCCGCGTAGCGGCTGTGTGATGATGTAACTATGACTTTCTCTTCTAGCAACATACTGCACATTCTTCGGTTATACGTTACTTTTTTATTTAAAAAAAAAAAAAACAAATTTCAACTCATTATTGCTCACTTTTTACTTCGACGTCTTGACTTGCAAATCGAGTTTTGATTTAAAAGTGTTTTTCTCATAAATTCATCATTTTAATTTCAGAGAATATCCACTTTTTTATATTCACTCTTGTAGAGGTTTTTCACAGAATAGTACACTGAAGTGTAATTTACACAACCTCCATGATGTTTTCCAGCTATAGTATTGAATCCACACTGTGCCCTCATATTATTTATCATAACTGATAGGAAACATACAAGGGTCCAGGTAGTATTGTCGCTATTTTTTTTTTTTTTTTTATTATTGTAACAGTGGTTTCCAAACTCGTCCTTTTCAGCTCTTTACGCTGCTTTAGTAGAAAAATAAGAAGATAATGATTGTCTTGCATTCATTTCCAATCAGTTTCGCCGTACAATTGTCATATTGTGCGGTGAAATTGCATTTTTTGCTGACTCATTATGGTTGTTTCTCAGTGAGAAATCAAGAAAGGACTTATTCACTTTTCATACTAAAGAGCACAATGCTGTAGATTGTAGCTGCCAACTAAATAGACATGTCCTTTCAGGTCCAGAGTGTTGGTGGTTAAAGGCTCATGGTTTACAGAGGCTGGAGGATGTGCAGAGGATCACACCCAACCCAAAGTTACATAACAATGGTTACGCTTGGTGAGAAAGAGGGCTTCTTTGGAACTCGTATCGAGGCTCGATGGTTATACCGGCTGATAAACAAGTCTTAGCGCTTCATGGCAGGATCCATAAAACTGTTTTTAGGTGTACTGACTATTACAGTGGTGTCTTCGGGAGACAGACCTGATTCAAGGGAGACGCTGAAGAGAACAGAAAGACTGCCTTTGTTGAGTGGGGATTTCCAAATGTAATCCATTTATTAATGATCCAGAGTTTGGGATCTATCACTACAATGTTTGAAGATCTAACTGTAATTCAACGCAACAATGCAACAAAAACATGATTAAGTTCAGGGAAAAACATCAACGCCTCTCAACACAAAGGCAACCACACGTTGCCCCGACCTTTCACGCTGTCTATACTTCAGCGCCTGACTTTCACTTCTGATGTTGATCTCATAATTACTACAGTCGCTAGAGGCAGCCGTCACCTTCTTTTACACCATGTCAACACATAATAACCTAATATTGGGTGTTGGGTAACTTACATCTATGGGGTTTAGTATAACTGCCAATAATGCCTATTCAATGGCCAGATAAGGGTCTAGTCGCCTGGTTTCTTATAAATATGACTTTACAGTAAATTATATAAATTTGCCACTTTAATCTCAGAGAATATCCAAGTTTCTTTCTTACAAACTTTCAACATTAATCTTGAAAAAAAGAAAAAAATCTCTGAATGTTGTCCCCCTTTTCCCCGGCTCTTTTTTTTGCCATAAAGTGGCCCTAATACTGTTTGTTGTCATATAGTATAAATCACTGTATTGCACTATGCTTTCAAAAATCATCCCACTCATTTTATGAAAATACCACCAGACAAGGCTGATATTACAAGAAACAAGAAACTGGAGCCCCTGGGGAATGTGAATAATCCAGGTTTAAGGTAAATGGCCTTGCATTTATACACCTTTCAGGTCTTTGTAGTACATCTCAGCATTCACCAATTCACACGTACATTCATAGACTGACGGCAGGAGCTGCCATGCAAGGTGCCAGCCCGACTATCAGGATCTCCTCAATATTCATCCGCACACCGATGGCACAGCCGCGAGCAATCTGGGTTCCAGTACCTTGTTCGAGGACTTTCCGACATGTGGACCGGAGGAGTCGAACCGCTGACCTTCTGATTGGTGGATGTCCTGCAGCCACAGCTGCCCCACGTTTCCTGTGTGGAAATAATTTGTGATAATATAATTAATTGCCAATCTGTTTGTTTATACTTTATGCAACACTAAATAACAGAATAATAGGGGACTTAAGGCATTTTGTAAAAACGTTATCTTAAGGCCCCATGTTGTAAAAGGGCCCTAGTAAAACTGTGGTAGGAACTACGCCCTTTTTCAAAATTCATACATGTTGTTCCTATAGTCTATGACAGTCCAAAAAAAATATTATAAAGATGAAACTAGAGTGCTGAAACGCCCACTTGGGATGTCATTGGGTATAAAGTGTGGAACTGCTCCGTAAATAATGAATGGGAGAGATGAACTAGATGACACTGAGAGCACCCAGAGGAACGTATATGGAAATATTTTCTGTTTCACAAGTAACAACACTACGATAGAGTAAAGCTTATTTAGGTATAAAAAGGAAATCAAATGTTCTGCGGGTCCACAAAAATCAGCCTCCCATTCACTGTCCGTGGAGCAGCTCCACACTTTATACCCGATGACGCCACACGTTTGAGATTTAGTTTTTGGATTTAGAGAGAGTTTTCATGTTTATTAATATTTTCTGGGCTGTCTTAGACCGTAAGAATAACATGTATGAATTTTGAAAATGGACATACTTCCCCGTTATTGTTTTAGTTATTGTTTTTTCTAAACTTAATCAAGGTACCACAAATAAATGACCAATCTAATACAAACAGAGTATTACATGTAGAGCAGGGCATCTCTAATGAGATACTACTATACTATATACTATAAAACTATATGACGATACAGTGCTTATGAATATAATGTTGATGACATGGTTACCATGTGACGACACCATCAGTAAAATGCCTGTTGATACAGTTAATTTCTGTATCTCGCCTGGCACTGTGCCAGTGTATTTTTTCCCAAGAAACCAGCTGAAGCTGAGCCACTCAAGCTGAGGCATCGTGGTCTAAACAGCCATTTGTTTTCATACCACTCAGTTACATCAGCTCATGACACGACTCATCCTCATGTGAACACAACAGCCTTTGACCTCTCAGATGAAAGCAAACATAAACTAATCATAAAGGTGATGCATTTCTACGACCTTTTTCCAGTTATAGCGCACCAGCGTCTTTATTTAACTCTGCCATGTTCACATTTCACATTGTTGCTATTCCTGATGCGCTTTATTTGCTGCTGTGCTGTATAATCCTGAAGGCCCAGTTATGGAAAATATCTTCTTTTGGTCCTCTGTGCGCAGAGAAAAATAATGAAAATAACAGATACTGCTTTATTTGTCACTGTCCTTGGAGCTGAGGTGAAGAGAAAGAAAGAGAGATAGTCCAACTATTTCTACTGGAAGTCATTCAACTATTTGTGAGGGATTACTCTGCATTGGGAACATACAGTAGTAGGAAGCTGTGGGCTCAGACCCAAAGACAATACATCTGTCAGCCACGTCAACTCCTTCTGCCACTTGTTCCTCATGTGCAGCACAATGTGAGAAAAATACTCTTCTGGGTCATGCTTCATTTCACTCGAAGCAGACGCGCCAGGTGTGTTGCCAGTGTACAGTGTGCACACCTTAAAATTACATGACTGTCCAAAGTTAATCGTGAATAATCAAATTAAGCAAATTATTATATCTGTTTGTTTATTTGTTTGTCTATGTTCAAGATAACTCAAAAACTTATGGACGGATTTTGATTAAATTTTCAAGGTGTGTCGAAAATGTGAAAAGGAAGAACTGATTTAACTTTTGGGGGTGATCCGGAAGAAATCCTGGATTCTGGATCACTTTGAAATTTTCGTTAACATTGGGGTCAATGGGACCCAACAAATTGTTTCTCAATATCTCTGGTAATTGTTGCCCAAAGCTCATGAAATTTGACTCAGGGATTTACAATGTGTACTTCTATCAAATCCCAAAGGCTGATCCAGATCTGATCCAGATGGTGGATTTTATAGCAATTTATATAAAAAATGGGGGTACTCTTACATTTTGGCCTACTGTGCATTTAATATTAGAGGTAGAGATTTCTAACAAGCGGCACCGTGTAGCTGAGACAATTCAGCATCTGAAGTAAACAAATTTGATCTAGCTTTAATATTGAGGAGACAGATCCAGAAGAAACCACCAGGGGGGAAGCTATGGTGCTTGGCGGAGGTCTGAGCTCTCCGAGTGCTTTTCTAGTTTGCACATTTTTTTTTAATCTCTATGAAATATAGCTTAAAGGAAGATTTGTTAAGTATTTGTTCCTCTTATCAACGTGCTGGATTTATGCAAATGTATGTATGTAATTCAATTATCAATTACCAACACAAAACAATGGCAAATATCTTCTATAAATCCACTGAGGTACTGCATTTAGCATAAAAATATGCTCAGATCATAACATGGCAAACTGCATGACTTGCCCCAAACTGACTGTGATTGTCATAAAGTGGGCATGTCTGTAAAGGGGGGACTGGTGGGGACCCAGAGAACCCATTTACATTCACATATCTTGAGGTCAGAGGTCAAGGGGCCCATTTGAAAATGGACATGACAGTTTTTCCTCACCAAAATTGAGGGTAATTTTGGAGCCCTATTTAGCTTAATTTGTGACAAACTAGTAGTACATGGTCAATGGATTTCTTAGTTTTATAGTTTCATATGATGCCAGCGTCTTCACTTTAGCTTTAAAACTCAGCCAACCACAGCTTCCGAAAGATTGGCAGCTAATCGGCTTTTTAAGAGGTTAATCAAAATCCCAAGTTGTGTAATGCGTTAAAGAAATTAGTGGTGTTAAAATGAATTTGCATAATTATTATCACATTAACTTTCACAGCCTTATTTACTGAGTATTAGAAATGCTTCGCAAACAAAATCAAGTTTAAAATTTGAGGGAAAATAATATAAGACTATGTTGCTAAATAGGTTTTCAAGACAGCTACATCCAATGATCAAGCCTTTCTTCATGTATCATCATGCGTCCTCATCCACAGTAACAACGATCTGAAACTTATTTAATCAGTCTGGAGGTGACTAACAAAGAGGAGGAGGATAAAACAGTGTTAGACAAATAGCCGTTTCGTTCAGGCCATTCTCAAAGCTAATGACATAAATCCTGCATGTAAAGTTAATGATCCAAACTTTTAATCTGGTTGCTCACTCAGGCAGATTCTCTTATGTTTTATTCCCATTGGCATGACCTTGTCTCGTCTAATATGATCAATAATTTACAACTCAAAAACAGATAGGTGCCAGACTAATGTGGTGTTCTGATGAAAAGAAAACAAAAATGAATGCAACAACAGCAAACAAAATTAAAAGGAATAACTCAACATTTTGGGAAATACGCTGATTTGCTTTCTTACCGAGAATTAAATATGATAGATACCAATCTCATAGAGGTCTGTTGAATATGAAGCTGGAGTCGGTTAGCCTGCTGAAAGGCATTGCTGCTTTCTAACCTGCTAAAAGACTAACTGTCCCCCGTTCCAACCGACCCCGCTCTCCCCTACAGGCAGAAATAGAGAACATCAGAACATAAATAAGTATCACTTCATGTTTCTTTCAACATTGTTCTCATAGAACGCCTGTGTTCTCGTCACAGCAGAAATAGAAAGCCCATTAATTCTGCTGACAGGCAGAACAATGTTTTTCACTTACAGCCTGTAATACTCCCTGTGATTGTCCTCCTGGAAATCAACCTCTTGATCATGCCACATTGATTTAAAGTTTGCTTACAGGGAATTAAGTGCTTCTTAGTGAAATTTCTCATGTTCAGTTATGCTTCAGCCATGGATGGATTACTGAACGGGCCTACCAGGCATCAGCCCAGGGGCCCAAATTTGAGTGACACTACAAAGTGTCACTCAAAGAGACTCATATACCAACCAAGAAGAGACTCAAAATGACTACAAGAAGACCAAAACAACTACAAAGAGATGTAAAACAGCTGCAAAGAAACACAAAGACTCATAATGACAATGAAAAGAGTCAACATAACCACAGAGAGATTCAAAATGACACAAAACAACTACAAAGAGACTCAAAATGACCACAAAGGGCACAAAACAACTACAATGAGATGTAACATGACCACAAAAAGACACAAAACTACAACAAAAAGATGCAAAATGAGCACAAAAATATACAAAACAACTACAAAGAGACGCAACATGGCCACAAAAAGGCACAAAACAACCACAAAGAGACTCAAATGACCACAAAACAACTACAAAGAGACTCAACATGACCACAAAACAACTACAAAGAGACTCAACATGACCACAAAACAACTACAAAGAGACTCAAAATGACCACAAAACAACTACAAAGAGACTCAACATGACCACAAAACAACTACAAAGAGACTCAACATGACCACAAAACAACTACAACGAGACTCAAAATGACCACAAAACAACTACAAAGAGACTCAAAATGACCACAAAACAACTACAAAGAGACTCAAAATGACCACAAAACAACTACAATGAGATGTAACATGACCACAAAAAGACACAAAACAACTAAAAAAAGATGCAAAATGAGCACAAAAATATACAAAACAACAAAAAGATGTAACATGACCACAAAAAGACACAAAACAACTAAAAAAAGATGCAAAATGAGCACAAAAATATACAAAACAACAACAACAAGATGTAACATGACCACAAAAAGGTCCAAAACAACTAAAGAGACACAAAATTAGCACAAAAAGACACAAAACAATTTAAAAAAGATGCAAAACGGCCACAAAAAGACAAAAACAACTACAAAGACACTCAAAAGGACGCAAAAAGATACAAAACAACTACAAAGACACTCAAAATCATCACTGACGTTATTATGATCAGAACAAAAAAATGTCTCTGTCATCAATATTGAATCTAAATATCTATTATATTATATATTATTATTATATTATATACCATATTATATATAATCTATTATGCTATTTTGTATGAATCAGTATAAGTTAGTGTTGATTAACAGATTATTAGTATTTTCAAATTTTATCAATAAATGTGGGAACCACTGATTTTTATAAACATAACATTCAATGTGAACGTGGTCCCTGCTCAAATCTTAAAGCCAACATCACCATCTAGTGTACCTGGGTAGTAACGACTAATCTTTGTCATATTTGAGTGTCTAAGAAACTTTGGGACTGTAGACTTTCTCCACAGTCAGCTGCAATATGATATATGTATAAATATTCTATTATTAATCAAAACCAAGTTGAGTTCAATAGCCTTTTGCACAGACAACATTCAATAACTGGTTAATTATCAACAGCTTTCTAATTCCAATACTCAGGATAAAACCCTTTATTATTATTATTATTTTATTTTGTTGTTGTTGATAATGATATTATGATTTCAATTTTCCAACCATATATCAATCACATATATACTTCACTTAAAGGACCAGTATGTAAAATGTATACTGTAACAAATCATAAAATGACCATGATATGTCAAAAGAGACGAAGGAAACGTGTTGAATTGAAATACTGGTTTCTCTGAAAACAGTGTTGTAGTAGTTTGTTCTCCATCTGGTTATGTTTTGGATCGGTGTGGTTCATTTCAACACCCCGCCGCCACATATGAAACACACTGTCCCTCAAACACAGTCATGGAAGTTAAACTGTCTTATGATGAACTTAAAATGACATCTGGTGATGTTTGTGACCTTTTTACATATAATCTGTGCAGCAGTACCTCAGATCTGGAAGAGGAAGCTATCATCATGTACCAAACAAAGGGCATGCCGTCCCTGCATTAAAGATACAACATGGACGAATGAGAGAAAAATATAATATATCAGTTTTACATGCATCTCAAAGACATGTTACTGCACCAGTCGCTATTCAGTCTCAATGGGAAGATTGGTTTTACAGCTCAAACTTATCCACTTAATACTTGCCTACTAAGAAAATGCTCCAATAACATGATTTCTGTAGATTGAGGAGGAGGAAGAGCAGTCAGTCATTTATTTTGCTATTATAACAACATTATTTTGGATTAAAGCCTACACATTTAAAGCTACGAAACGACTGAACAGTTCAAAATGTTTCTGAAACATCAGCAGGTTCTTGAGGCAGATATTAAGAGGAATAAAAAGCAGAAAATAAATTTCAAATGTGGGTTTGAGTCAGGATGAAGACTGGAGTTAAACAAAAATTATCAAATAAATAATGTTGATAAAGGTCAACTAAAGGGATGTTCTTTTTTAAAAACACATAATTGTGTAAGCAAATTTGGATATGCATATGAATGCAAAATATGGATAAATATAGGTCGGTTGTGCTCTCTTTATGTGCATGTTTTCCTTTAACAGTATTTTTTTATATATATAAAAAGCTGGATGAACAGAAATGAATGAATGATTTATTTCGAACATGATTGAGTAATACTACACGTAGATTGAACAGAGAGAAAATAGACAAATAAAAACAAACAAAAAAAATTAAAAAAGAACAAACAAAACCAATGAGAATAGACAAAGCAATGATAATAGTCAAAATAATATGATTATATACAACATGTCCGAAAAGGAGTCGGATGAAGCATAAGCTTATGTTGACCGACTCCTTCTCCATTTCTAAATAATCAATCAGTCTCACACACATTAATTTACATAATACATATATACAGAAAACGGAAATGAGTAAAGTATATGTACACACATGCACATACATATAGTACACACATACATACATACCCATATACATATATATATATACATAATTTAAAAAAAAGTAACTAACAAATACTTTAATCAAATCAATCAGTCAAATAATGTATGAAAAACACCTGATTGTTAAATCCCTTCTTCCTCCCTGTACCTGGTGAAAACCATGTGCTTATACCTCTTTTTAAACTGGGTCATACTTGGACATTGCTTAAGATCTTAACATCCAACCGGTTCCACAACTTCACTCCACAAACAGAAATACAAAACCATTTTAAAGTTGTGCGCGTCTTCTTTCGAGATAATGTTAATGTTAGACTCTACTGACCTGAAAAGCTTCGGCCCGTCTCTCTGTGGCCCTTGTGAAGCTGCTGAAGTGATCAAATCTTCCATTTACTATCACTTTAATCAATATGATCCATGATTCCTGTGGTATAATAAGCCACACATATAAGCTGTACAGTGATAAACTATGAGGCCTTTTCTCACAAGCAGATATGTTGAGCTGCCGTTGCAGCTGCATTGACTCAGATGTGACTGATTACCCTGGTAGACAGTCATCATCAATGATTATCCTCCACACCTGTGACATGTCAGCACATTACTCTCTTTGTCCAGCAGGGGGGGTGATGCTGCAAGGTTGGACAAACTGGCACACTGGCTGTCGCCTCACAGCAAGAGGGTCACAGGTTCGATTCCAGCTTGCGGCTCTTCTGTGTGGAGTTTGCATGTTCTCCCCGTGTTAGCATGGGTTTTCTCCGGGTACTCCGGCTTCTTCCCACCGTCCAAAGACATGCTATTAAGGTTCATTGATGACTCTAAATTGCCCGTATTGCCATCCGTGTGGATGTGAGTGTGAATGGTTGTCTGTCTATTGTGTCTCTATGTGCCTTGCGATGGACTGGCGACCTGTCCAGGGTGAACCCCGCCTTCGCCCTATGCCAGCTGGGATCAGCTCCAGCCCCCCCGCGACCCCTAACGGGATAAGCGGTTGACGATGAATGAATGAATGAATATACAGGTGCAACATTAACCCTCTTAGTGGGTATTTAGGGGGAGATGGTGGGTCAGCATCACCTGACAGCTGGAGACCTGAAGATTAATTTGAGATGCTGCTCAGAGCTGAGTGTCAAGCGGCTGTAGTCATCAATCAGAAAAACACCACCATCCGCTGGAGCCGATCCCAGCTGGCATTGGTCCCTGCTCCACCATCCAGCCCCAGAAATAAATATGAATCAATTCTTTCATTCATTAAAATAAGTTGTAGAAGTGTTTCAGGGTTCAGGACATTGTGATAAAAATTGTGATGGCCATCCCCATAATTATGCCTCTCAGTTTTAGGGTTGATACCATTTGCTGCACAGATTTGGTGCTAAATTAATGTTATTTTTTTACCACTTTTAATTGATAAAAATGATCTATAATCCCTCCAAAGTACCAAATTATGACAACAAGACCTTGAGGAGCACCATAGGAAACTACTCAGAAAGAGTACTCCTTATTTTCAATCTATCTAGGAAAGCCGTCCATCCTCTGAACGCTCTAGGTCTCTGGTTTGAGGTTGTAAAGTTTCATGAGGCTGTGATTATCCTAGAGGTCACCACAGGTCATTTTATACAGTAAGATCAAGTTTTTAAAAAATGTTCTCACATGTACATTAACATATTTGTACTACATGCAAACAACTGCATGGTTTTTGCCCAAAACTGCATGTGAATATCATAAACTGGGCATGTCTGTAAAGGGGAGACTCGTGGGTACCCAGAGAACCCATTTACATTCACTATATAGCTTCAGGTCAGAGGTCAAGACAGGTTCGGTGATCTGAGTCATCTCCTTCCTGATGATGTTTTTGACAGATTGGCGTTGTTTTATGACAATCACAACATCTCATGAAGGCTTCTCCGCACAGTGGTCATCATCGTCTGAGCTGTCCGGATCCATATCTTCAGTCTGTGATTCTTCAGAGGTGGTTGGACTTGCCCTCTGCTTGCGAGTTGAAAACACGGATTTCATCTCGCCCATGAAAGCCTGGCACATTTTGCATGGCATGCAGAACCACAGTGTGAAGTCAGGTAGGGAGGAGGACTGGACACTGAAACTTGTTGAGCAATCAAGTTCGTCAAGTTTTCTGAACTGACATCGTCCTCAGACACTGCAATCGTGCTCCCAAGAAATTTCAAAAAGGCTGCTGTCAAGGTTTCTGTGATTTCCAAAAGCAACTCCGCCATCATTGTTTAAGTGGCATCTTCAGGTCTGCCTGATTTCAACTCTTATCCCTGTATAAAAAAGTTGTGTTAGGGGTCGCAGGGGGCTGGAGCCGATCCCAGCTGGCATAGGGCGAAGGCAGGATTCACCCTGGACAGGTCGCCAGTCCATCGCAGGACACATAGAGACAGACAACATAGAGACAGACAACCATTCACGCTCACATCCACACCTACGGGCAATTTAGAGTCATCAATGAACCTAAACAGCATGTCTTTGGACTGTGGGAGGAAGCCGGAGTACCTGGAGAAAACCCACGCTAACACGGGGAGAACATGCAAACTCCACACAAAAGAGCCCCAAGCCGGAATCGAACCTGCGACCCTCTTGCTGTGAGGCGAAAGTGCTAACCACTGCACCACCGTGCAGCCCCACATTACAATATATCATTTAAAAAAAAAAAAAAAAAAGCACTAATTACAACCAAAAAGACAAGAAAAACAGCACAAGCCCAAACTACTCATCTTAAAAAAAAAAAAAAAAAAAAAAACAATCCATATTGCAAAAGCTCTCCGGTCCACAGTCTCAATATGTTCGATCACAGAACTGTGAAGTTCAACATAAAACATGTTTTTACCGTCTCATTCCTGAAGAGGACGCACATTCCCTTCATATTGATTCATCCAAAGGTCAAGAGGAGCAGCAGCAACACTTCGCTTCCTGTCACATGACTGTCTGAGTCACTCGTCTGCGTGGTCAGTGGAAGTGAGTCACGCTGGGAATCACTCCACAGTGGTTTATGTGTGTGTGTGGGGTTTTTTCTCTCTAATGCCGTTTTAATCTTCCACCTGTATGAGTGAATGTGACGAACGGCTCTCCGTTCAGATTAGTCGGCATTTGAATTTAACAGGACGCACTGATCTCAACACAGACGGTCAGACCGACAGATTAACTGTGACCCCTCCGTCAGACACAAACCAGTGGGGTCACCGATAACATGTGGACCCACAGTCTAGTTCAATCTGCTGGTACAGTAGACAGTGTTGTTGTCTGGTACGGCAAGTTGAATGTGCTTTTGTTTATCCAGATGCTGTGTCAGAGAACATCCAGCTGTGAAGTCGCTGTACAACGCAAACACTAAAATTATGTAACACATATAACTATGTAAATTAGTACTCCCTGCCTCAGAGACCTACAATATACCAGTTTTTACCAGTTTTTAGGGGGGTTTTAGGGGGTGATAGCAGGTCAACAGTAGATGTCACAGAAGTGGTGAATGTCAAGTTTAATTTGAAATGCTGGTCAGCTCTATGTTAAGTCGTTCTAGTCATAAATCAAATATAAACATGAATTAATTTATTAATTAAAATAACTTAAAGTATTTCAGGGTTTAGGACATCATGATAAAAAATGTAATGGTCATCCCCATGCTCTATTATGTCTCAGTTGTTGAAGCAGTTTGGGGGTTGATGCCATTTGTTATACAGATCTGGTGGTAAGTTTAACCATTTTTTACCACTTGACAATTGATATTAACGATCAATAATCCCTCCAAAATACAACATTAAGACACCAAGACCTTGAGGAACACCATAGAAAAGACCATTGCATTATCCAGTGACTGGATGGTGAGCACTTCTGTTTTGGAAACTGCTCAGAAACCCCCTTATTTTCAATCTATCCAGTAAAGCCGTCCATCCTCTGAATCCTCCAGGTCTCTAGTTTGTGGCTGTAAAGTTTCATGAGGCTGTGATTATCCCAGAGGTCACCACAGGTCATTTTATACAGCAAGTGTTTAAAAATTGGTCTCACTACAATTTAATGGCTACTATGGGACTAACATCATCACACATGAATACAGTTGGGCTCATTGGATCCACAAGAGTCTCAGCTTTACAATTTATGTAATTTCAAGACTGTTTATGGACCCCAGTATGCAGAAATATTCAAACACACCATTCTAGTATAGGACAAAATAACACATATATAATGAATTCTAACTGCCCAAACTGTATGTGATTATCATAAAGTGGGCATGTCTGTAAAGGGGAGACTGGTGGGAACCCACAGAACCCATTTACATTCACATATCTGGAGGTCAGAGGTCAAAGGACCCCTTTGAAAATGACCATGCCAGTTTTTTTCTTGCCAAAATTTAGCAAATATTTGAAGTGTAATTTAGCCACCTTCCAATAAACATACCAATGGATTCTTTAGGTTTCAAACATGAATTAATTAAAGACCTGCTCCATTTAAACTGTGCTGTCTCTGTCTCTGTTTTCCATATAATTCGTCCTAAATTACATATTTCTTTCCAAAAACCTTCCAATGAATTTACTGTTAAATGTCAGTTCCTTTTAGCAGGTGGAAACTAGGCCAATCATAGTAAACTAAAGTATACTATATTTTTAACCCTTTTATTGTACACGGTGTCATGACAGGAATAGCTAGATGAGGATAGATATCACTTTGCAACATGACTGGTATCAGTCTTCTTATCTAACTCTTGCTAAGAAAACAAATAAGCACATTTTCCAAAACTATTTATTTAAGAGCATTAAAGGTGAAATGTTAGCTTAATTTAGAAGAGAATGGCGTCGGTCACCGCTCTTTTTACTTTAATTTGAATCCCTCAAAAACTGTCCTTAATAGAAGCCCTTAGGATGTGTAATGGAAGCCTAAAGTGTCAGGTAGGACACTTAGGTAGGAAAGGAGTGACCTTACTCTCCTCAAAAGACAAAGAGTCAAATATGTCTGGTGTACTTTAGACAACCAACCCCCAATGTGGGCTAAAACACGAACAATTATCCCTAAAATTGCATAACAATACTCAACTCGATTTGTCATGTGACAGCCAACCCCGAACAGATCGTGACAAACATCTCCAACTGGGACTTTTTGCTACGACTAAGCTAATAACCACATGTTGTAGCCTAGCGAAGGAAAAAAAAAAATCTAAACTGTAGCTTTCCCTTCATACTTATTCATGATTATAATGATTTTATTATAAACTCATTGTGTTAAAGCCTAGAGGAGAAACACTGAAGAGTCGGATATGTACATTTTGGCGTGACAAACACCTAAAGTCCTCTCACCTCAACGTCAAGTGTCTGAAATCACCCTGTCGGTGACCTCTGACCCCAGCCGATATTTGTTTCAGTGCCGACTAGGGAGAGCGATTAATGAATGTGACAGTCTACCCTTAATGTGACATTCAAGAAATAAGTCTAAACTGTAAAAGGGATTTCAGATTTCACTTTCAGTTTTCGTATCACACATATATTAGTGAACACAGATCAGCAAACATCCAGATTAATGACTCATGAATCACTCCAGTCATCCAAACTCGTGTTTATCACACCAACCTGCAATCATCCCACACAGCAGCCTGACTACCACGTACCACGTAATAAAGAGGACTATCGCAGGGTTAAGGTAAATAACAGCTTCCAGGAACTGGTTTGTCTTCATCACTACCACCCACAGACAAACATTTACAGATCTTTTTTTTTAGATGTTGATCATCATAAAGGAGGATTTTATCATTAACACACTTTTTCTCTGGTTAGTAGTCTGAAAGGGTTAAGTATAATATTTTATGTGATATCAACTCCTCTTTCATGGCTAGATATATACGCCTGCTTGCCTATTTATTATTATTAGTTATTAATTATAGACATTAATAACGGCTTACAGATGATCAGACCTGAATCACTGACTTAGCACCGTCGTATATTATGCAATGATCAGTGCATTTTATTATGTGACAGCGTATTAAGACCATTGTATATGTTGCAAATATATATATACATATATATATATATATATATATATATATATATATATATATATATATATATATATATATATATATATATATATACATACACACAAATTACAGAGCCAGGGGAGGGGGAGTAATTTAATTTAAAAAAAAAGGATAAAAAGTTTAACAAGAAAAACTGCTATTCTGCGATTAAAGTGGCACCATTTCCATTTTTTTCTCTCATAAATTTATAACTTTATAATCTCACAAATTTGTGATTTTTTCCAGTAAATTTGTCGCCTTATATACCTTCTTTCGATGATCAACCATGTGACTTGATAACAAAACCTACTAGTGGGTGTAGGAGGGCACTGCTGACCCACATCTATGGGGCTTATAACTACCGCCCATGTAATAGCTTAATAACGGTCTACTTGGCTGTTTTCTTGTAAATTTGTAATTTTATTATTTTAATCTTATTAATTCTCATTATAAACTTAAAGAATAACCACATTTTTTTCTTCAGAAATTTATGACTTCAATCTCAGGAAGTCTGGCTTTTCTTGGACTATTACCCCGTCCCCTGGCTCCACAATTATTTTTTTACCTACAGTGGCTCTAACGTACCGTCGTAATGAACGTGACTGGACTTACTGGTATGAGCAAGACTGGTGGGTAGTCAGCAGGTTCTGTATGCAGAGCAATTTATTTTAAACAGATTTCAGTCTGTAGACGTATGTGGTTTTTGCTCTGCAACAAGAAAACAGACTTACCAATAAATCAAATAGCCATCAGATAATGTGCACCAAAGTGATAAATTGACTTGGAGCGTTTGGTTTTTCCTCCCTGCCTCAGATGTGATCATGTGATCCCTTCCTTGGGACTTTTAACAAGGTGAAATCAGGAATCTAACCTCTGAAAAGTCTGGGATTTTGAAAGTGAAACTGTGATGTGCTGAGATACTACGATACATACGATGCTGTGAAAGTTTCTAACTTTGAAGAAGTGACTGTAGCGTAAAGACTTAATGCTTAATGTCAGATTTATTGAATGACCCACACGGTATGTTGCACTTAATGCATCGCATAGAGATCAGGGTTATGTTACTGGGCCATGCATCCTGAGAGTTAAGAGGATATGCAGCAGCTAAGAGCAGATAGCGTCATGATATGTTAGGCATTAGAACAGCATGCTCTCAGACGCTGCTCTGATGGATTAAGGAGCTGCTAACAGCCGAGTCAAAGACGAACCCGATGCTGCCTTGCAGGGTGAGCACTCTGGTTGAAGTTTGTTTTTGTGTGGTGTGAAAAGTGTCCACATTGGCTCAAACTACTAAGGTGTTAGGTGTTAATACTGACATGTTTAAATCATTGAATCAAAAGGATACAGGATAAATCACTGTTGCCTGGGGATAAAAGTGGAAAAAAGTTCAGTTTATATGTTAAAATTTTTTGAAGATCTTATTGATATAATTTTTATGTAGGTGTTTACAGAGCCTTTTGAAAGGTAGAAAATATGGCAAAGTATGGCTTTTCCTGGAAAAAAAGTGATTTTGAATTAATCATTTAGAAAATGTTGGCAGGTCCAAAATTAATGTTTTGTTTATGTCTGTCTTCATCTCTAACAAACTGAGATTTGTGAGATTTAGTGCGGCTGAGATTGATGGTGAGTTCCTGGCGACGACTTGTGAAGTGAATGTAATGAAACGGAGGAGAGAGAATGCGACATCCAGCGGCTGGATTTTATCAGAGTTATCAATCGCACCTATAAACCGGCGGTGTCAAGGACAGCTGTGCTCCATGGTCGAGATGGTGAAGTAGAGGAGTGCAGACAGAGGGCAGGTTTGTAAAGGATCCTGGGTAAGACCATTAGAGCTGCCCTACTGCTGAGAGGACAGAGGATCAGAGAGGTCAACGGTTTCCAAGAAAAGATTCACCTGCTGCAGCACCGAAGGAGTCTGTCATCAATGAACAGCTTAGCAAAGTTAGCACAGCGCTGTGGCTACAGCTTAAGCTTTGCACATGTACAGGTGACCGGTGGCATTGTAACATCTCAAACTGCATCAATCAGAAACGAGACAGAACCACGAAACTCATGCACATGATCTGTAATGATCCCTCTCTGCCGGCCAAAGGACAAACTCTCTCTCATGCTGCATCCGATTTGTTATCAGGCCATTAAACAGCCATTATCAGTCCAGTATAAGCACCAAAGATGTGGCTCATTAGGGACCTACTATGCCTACTATGTTGTAAAAAGTGTAACTTGTAACATATAACATGTAAAACTGAATGAAACGTCACGTTTTGAACACAAACAAAAAGGCTTCTTTAGGTTTGGGCAACAAAACTACAACTTTTTTATGTTTAGGTAACCAACAGCTTCTTTAGGTTTGGGCAACAAAATTGAAACTTCATTAGGTTTAGGCAACAAAACTACAACTTCTTGAGATTTAAGCAACAAAATTACAAGTTCATTCGGTCTAGGAAATAAAACTACAACTTCTTTAGGTTTAGGCAACAAATGTACAACTTCCTTAGATTTAGGTAACAAAACTATAGCGTCTTTAGGTTTAGGCAATATATCTACAACTTCTTTAGGCTTAGGCAACAATACTACAACTTCTTTAGGTTTAGGGAAAAACAATATATTTTGGGTTAAAATAACTATGAAAATAAAGACAACTACACCTTGTTGGTTTCACAGGGCAGGAGATGCGAACTCCGGTCTGCTGGGTGGAACGCCTGTTTTTCAACTTCTGCTGCTGTCATATCTACTACAGTAACTATAGGTTGCTGCCATGTTCATTTATTCCCTTTTTTCAGTGATCTACCATGTGAATAGATGATAAAACATACTAATGGGTGTAGCAGACTCTTACTGACCCAAATCTATGGGGCTTGAGCTCTCAAACGTGATATGAAATGTTGTAGAAGACTAAATGTTGGTTTGATAAAAGTCCTCTCAAACCAACTGCATAATTCTTCAACTGAAACAAAAAATGAAAGCCACAAACATTGGTCTTGTGATATTTTCTCAGGGGAAAGGGGCTGATAAGTGACTGTTAGCTGAACAAGGTCACCCTGAGTGCGAGCTGAGAGTTTACATTTGCAGAAGTAACTTGCCGCAACACTGGGAACTTGGCTACGCAACGAGAGACATTCAGTTATGTCAGTGTGTTGCAAAAGAAAATGCAAAGTCACAGTCATCACTTCGGCACCAAAGGAATCAGATCTTGTGGCGAGCAGGACTTTTGTGTTTCACACAATTTCAGATTGAGTACTGCTTCCTCAAGAGCGATGATGCATTGTAATTCAGAACAATGCTGCTCTTTTGTAATGAATCAGATTGATTTTGTAGCTCTGATGCAGGCAGCAACAATACCCAGGAGGTCAAGTTCGGTGTCAGGTATTGTGGCATCAGACGTGAAAAAATCAGTTTTACAAATCACGGAGTGATGCCCTGTGGACCTCCACTGATTCCTTCAGGTCAAAGTTCAAATTTGATTTTTTTTTTTTTTTTTGGAGAAGTGTTTTCAAACAGTAGTATCATATCTCCTCTCGGCCATTCACTTTGCATCAGTCTGAACGTTTTTAACTACACTTTCTGCTTCCATCATCAGATCTCACCTGTATGCAGCCACTGTGGGGCAGTGATTCTCAAAGTGGGGTCTGGGGACTCCCAGGGGTCCATAAGGCGCTCTGTAAGGAGTCCACAAAATAATTTGCTAAAAAATCATACAACTATACATCTGTATAACGTATATTGTACTGTATCCATACTTGCCAACCTTGAGACCGTAAAAACAGGGAGGATTTCAAAACCCAGCTATCCCAAAAACCCCATTATTTCCAATGGCTTGCATCGTGCCACGATGGCTTTCCATTACATCAAGCAAAGCCTAACTTTGGGTGCTGCATACTGTGATGTAGCAGCGAGCACAGCTAAAACATAAATGTATTGCACTGACTGCTCTCTACTGCCGGGAAACACTTGGTGTAGCTTTATTGTCATTTGGATAGAAACAGTAGGGTATATAGACCCTGTTCAGGAGGGTTGGCAAGTATGACTGATCATTAAAAGGTACGTAGACCTTGACTGGTCTGTACACTGTACTGTGCTGTATATGTGCATGCCCTACCGGTAATGTCAGAATGGAGTGACCCCTTTCAACCTCCTGTCACTATACAGTTGCATAAGATCATTAACTAAAAGCCTGAAGTGTAAACAACGAGCCATTGTTGGTATACAGAACGACCCGGTGGCACAACTGGCTCCAAGGGTGCTTTGGACCTGTGACATAAGGCAGCTCACCGACAATCCGCCTCACCCCAGGGAGCTCCCCTCACCCTCCCCGTATTTAAAGGTTGGGTTAAGGAAAGCTTTGGCATCTCCGTTGACACGAAATGTTAATTACACTCTGGCACCAGTCAAGTAAGTGTCAATGTGAATTAAACTTGCGTGAAACTTTCAAGGAAGAGTGATGGAGAACTTTTTAATTGCGAACGTCATGAAATATTGTGTTTGTGTTGAACCTGTATGTCATGTAATCCATGGACTTGGTCTCCCCATGCACTTTGCTACTGGAATAACACACACACACACACACACACACACACACTAGCTGGAGGCCACTAAGAATCAGTGAACTCTTAGTGCACTGAGGAAACGTCACCTCGTCCATCTGGGTCACCAACGGAGACAAATTCAGTTCAGTCCTGTGTTTTTCCTCTCACTCAGCAGCACACAATGACTCCTGTCTACACACAAATTAGTGCCCATATTTGGTCTACACGCACTCACAGTCTAGACAATCCAATGATCCTTACCGGGCAGGAGATGGTACTTTTCCAGCATCTCACTTAATATGAATTATTATGAAGAACTAATAATAAATATGCAGACTGAAATATCCTTGATTTGCCCCGAAGATATCAGGTATCACTACACGGACATTTGCAGGCATACTTTTACTAGACTTGGGGATTAAGTGAAACCTTGTGCAGAGTGTGGTATGGATGATGTTAAGGCTGAGCCACAGACAAACAACGGTCATCAATATATTTTTTAACATAAAAAGCACAGTCAAATATTCAGTGTCAGTGGAATGTCGGCCATTTGCACACCAATTGTACTTTTAGCTATGCAAACATCCCCAAAGGCAGAAATAATCTCATTGCTTAAAGCATCAGTAGGTTGAATTTGAGCAAATGCGATTTAAAAAAGTTATTTTTATAAAATAGTCACTATATCCTGACAGTAGTGCATGAGACAGGTAATCTGAAAAAAAACATGTGCCTCTGCGTCCTCTGGTGCTCCTGACAGCATCTGCAAGATTTCACAGACTGGAGGAAAACAACCAATCAGAGCCGAGCTGGAGCCTGCCGTCTCTGAGCAGCTGTCAATCACTCACAAACTCCAGTCGGTCAAATTTAACAGCGCTGATTAAATATGAATCAGTATTCTGTTACTGTAATGCCTATTGCTCATGTAAAATGTTGTCAGAAACATCTTGGAGTTACTGTTTAGATGTATAAAGAGAAAATTTGTGACCCAGCCGCCATGACGAGACCAGATGAGGAAATACCAAGCACCGCCCACCAGCCGGAGAAAACTTTCCCAGCTTTCTGTGGAATTTTTGTAGAATGATGCAAAAATGAAGTTAAACAAATATGCATGAGCAGTAGGAGGCGCTCTGGCTCCTGATTTCTTACTCTGGGGAAATAACTCTGTCTATTAGTGAATTTTACCACTTTTTGGAGTGCAATTAAGTGTTCATACTGGGAAGCTGATTTACCTAAAAATCAATGTAAGTCTATGAGAAAAATCTCTTTTTGGGCTCAAAAAGAGGAACATTAAAGCATGTACACGTCCTGATAGAAACACAAAATACAAATATGCAACTGAAAATAATAAAAATAGGTCTTCTTTAAGCACTCTCAGTTTTCCTCAGCTCTATGTGGTGTTTTAGTGTCTTTCAGCTCATTGTTTTGATCAAATCAACTGCTTTTCAAACCACAACAGGCATCTATTTTCACCCAAAAAAGCTCTGATGAGCCAGCTGTACGCTTCTCTCCCAACAACAAACAACACAAAGACAAACTTAGAAACTAACTGTGGAGCATTTAGCAGCTAAAAAGTCAGACATTTCCCTTGGGAGCTGGTGGAGCCCAAAAACAGAGCTAACAGGGGAGTGAATATGAGATATTAGTCAGGTGGAAATATGACTACAAAAGAATGCAATGCTTCTCCATGTCTGCAGGATGTTTGCATAGTTCACCATAAATAAAACTATTCATCTATCCATTTTCTGTAACCGCTTATACCCAAGCCAGGTTGACAGAACTATACCCAGAACGTATGAACTGTGTAATGTTGTGGTTAGAGCTTCCCCTAAGCACTGCTCCAAGTGGACAAAAATAAATTTGTGCTGCTTTGAAGCTGGGTTGGGTTATGCTGCAATCAGGAAATTAACTTGTCAAGATAGTGCAAGTCTGGTGATGTGATGTTCAGATCAACCAATTAGATTATTTTTGCTTCTGAGAAATGTGTGTGCACATCATCACCATGCATGCTGAAATCCTGCATGTTTTCGTCTTTTCTCACTGTTGGAGGAAATAGATGTATCAATATGTAGGTGTCCCTCTTGCCACTAGTGGTATGACTCCACCTTGTGGGTTTTTTTTTTCTGTCTCCATGTCGTGCTGAGACTACGTGAGCGTCCACACATCACCATCTCTTCATGGAGAGGGGGAAAAAACAGAGGAGGGGAAGGAGGAGAAAGAAGAAGAGAAGGGATGAGAGTGAAGGTGGACGTGACTTTGCTCACTCTGTTCCACTGCCATTTTTTCTTTGGTCTATCCTTTCCACTTCTTCTGAATTCATCCAACTTCTCCCATTTTCTTTTCCTTTCTTTGTTTGTCTCCTTTCCTGACCCCCTTTCCTTCTCACCTCTCCTCTGTCCTAATGTTGGCATGTCTGCAGCCTGGCACTATCCTATTAGTCACCTATCTCTAACCCATTAACTTGACGAGGAATTAGGAAGAGTCAGGACAGCGATATAACAGGAAGTAAGCCGCTGTTGTCCAACAACATCAAGATCCCCCCGAGGCACCGCTGCCACCATGGCAACTTTTTCTCCTCTTTTAGAGGATTTATCTCTTTTACCAGAATGATGTTACAGTAAGTTCACTAATGCCTGTTGAGAGAATGTCCACATCTCATTGCATGCAGTCCTCTATTCTTAAATAAGCTATTTTTAAGATGAATTTTTTTGTGGCGGAGACATCCAAGGCTCCCCGCTGTGTAAAACACATTCCATGTAACCACAACATGCTGGTTTCCAATCCAGCCAGGGACCTTTGTCACCTCCCATCTCTCTTTCTCCCTCGGTAAACTTCCTGTTGTCGATCTCCACTGTATACTAGCCAATAAAGGCAGTAATGCCAATGCAACAAACACAGATCTCCTAAAGAGGTACAACCTTCAAGTGTGTATCTCTCTTCATTTGAGCGTTAGGTCGCATTCAGCATCACATTTTAACAGTATATTGCAGGTAACAATGTTTGCTTCCCAGTGCCTGAGAATTCAGTTATATTTATAATCAGAGAGAAACCCCCACCTCTAACTGATCTCCTAACTCAACATAAACTCCATTGTCTGTTATTTCTCCCCCTTTTACTCCCATCTTTATGCTATGAGATAAGGGCAAATTCTTCAAGTAAAAACATAATTTCATTGCCACTAAAATTCATCTGCCATTCTGTCTGAACACACCACAAGTTGGAGAGCTTTAAGCAATCAGATGGATTACTTTCACATAGAGATGACTATCATCCACATAGAAGTGGAGATTGATGCTACAAATTAGGTAACCATGAGGGAATAAACAGAATATAAGTAGTTTGTGGACTGATCGTTGAGTGAAGCCAATGATAACAGTGTAGAGAGATGAACTGTTATTTAGCTAGCATGTTGTCTACTGCTTTTCTGCTTCTGAATGTTGTTGTGACTTCCTGTTTTGTAGCTGCTAGCCTTGCATTGACACACCCATACAACACATCCAAAACAAGTTGTTGCACCTATAAAGGTCTCAACATTCCTTCAGGCCTTAACACACAGATCTGTCTGGGTAAAGACCTTTGTATACCAAGTCTGTATCTTTATAATCCGTCATCTGATAAAAATCGTGCACAGAAACCTTGCACACTGAGTTTAGTGCATTTTATTATTCTATTGTTGCATTACATGACAAAACTGAATGATTACATGTGTGCAATGGATTGTCCTAGAAGAAGCTATCATTAGGCAGCTGTTCCGAAAACTTCAGTGATAGACGAACGTTTCGGAGTTGGTGTGTAAACATGATTGACACAACATATTTATTTTAAAACAAGCAAAAAAATTGACTTGGTGTGCAAAGGCCTTAAGAGACAGAAAAGGTCGAGGCACTATGTTTTATTCTGAATTCAAATTAAACTAAAATCTGGTCACGAAATCCACTCAAAAGTCTCCACTTTCGCTGTTCTCTCTAATGTCACTTTTGGAAGTCAAATTTAAGTTTATTCATAAAGTGACAAATTGCATGTATTTATCATTTTTGTACATTTTCAGATTGTAATTTTGTTGTCATTTTGGTGCATTTAAATATGTTAAATAAGTAAACAGTCAAAGTAAATACAGAGAAGATGCTTGTGAAATCCACAATTTACTAATGTAATGTGACACAAAACAAAACGTTTGGATGAGTCACTACAGTAAGACAATTTTTGGAGCTATGCAGAGGATTACTTCAGCGCCAGAGTAATCAGGGATAACACATGGTCTATTTAATCTGCTCTGCTCCATTCAAGGCCAGCTGAGTGACTTATCCACTCCATTCAGCGTCAAATCTCCCCATCAATGGCCTCTGCACAAAGAGAGAGGGATGAGTTTTCACTCCACCACATGAATAATGGGCATAGTGCATTCTTGTAAAAAAGATGCAAGGTCAAGTTGAGCATACATTTATATACAGTATATAAACTTTCACAGCTCAGGGACTATAGACCAGGGCAGGTGGATTGAAGTTTTGGGATTTTCCTGGTAGTATTTCTTTAATTTAATTGTGTTCTTTTGGCAATCAGACAAAGGTAAGCAAAAAATATATATACAGTAAATGCACTTGGTATTGGTAGTGTTATCCTACTGGTTCAAACTGGTTAGGCTTGTTTCAAAGCAAAGGCCAGCGGGGTCTCTGGAGCAGGTCAGGTGCAACTAGCGGGCCGTTTAGATAGCTTTGTAAATGTTTCCAGGGGGTTGACCTAGTAAACTTCCACTCACAAGCCTGATAGGAATGTGTGACGTTTCGGTGTCACCGCAGGGAAACGGGAATGTTTGACAACGACTTTGTGAGCATGTGATCTCTGATGTCCAGCAGTGATAAAGACTTAGATATGTATTTACTGGCAGTGAAGCAAGGCAGGTACAAAGGTAGCCTGTGTGGGCCAGTAGTTCCCAAACTTTTCTCTCAGACTTCCGTAGCCCATTCAGATGAACTCAAGTACCCCTTCATCAACACTGGGCTATCCGTCATGTTTCAGATATGTTCATTTGAATATAATAATTTTTTTTTTTCCCTTTGATTTCATAATAAAAAAAAATAAAAATAAATTAAATAAATAAAAAAAAAAAAAAAAAAAAAAAAAAAAAAAAAAAAAAAAATATATATATATTTATTTTTTTATTTATTTATTTTTTTTTTCTTTTTTTTTTGTTTGTTTTTTTTGTGTGTGTGTTTTTTTTTGGGTTGTTTTTGTTTTTGGTGTTTTTACTGGGGGGAGGGATATCCTTCTTTCTCCCCCTTTCTTTCTCTTTGTCCTCCTTCCTTGAAGATCTCTCTGTTCTCTTGTTTTTTTTCTCTCTGGCTCCTTCTCCATCTTTATAACTTCTCCCCCTTCCTCCCCCCCCCCCCCCCCCCCCCCTTCCAAACACCCCCGCCATTCCCCCCTTTTTTTTTTTTTCTTCCCCCCCTCCCCCTTTCTCCCTTTTTCCCTCCCCCCCCCCCAAACTCTTTATTATATTTCCCCCCCATTTTTTTTTTTTTTTTTTATAACTCCCCCCCCCCCCAAAACCCTCTTCCCCCTAAACATTACCCCCCCCTTTTTTTTTTTTTTTGAGTAGGGGGTTTTTTTTCCCATTCTTTTTTTTTTTTAAATAAAAACCCATTTTTTTTTTAAATTTTTCTTTTTTTTTTTTTTTTCCCTTTATTTTCTCCCGTTTTTGGGGGGGTGTTTTTCCCCCCGGAAATCCCCCCCCCCTTTTTTTTTTTCCCCCTTTTTTCTGGAGGTGGTTCCCAGGCACCACCCCACAAGTCCTGGGAAATTTCTCTGTTCTCCCGTCCTCCCCATCAGTATGAGGATAATAAACTGGATATTAATTATATAAAAGTACAGGTCAAGTTTCAAAAAATGGTCTCACTACAATGAAATGGCTACTGTGGAGACTAACATCACACATGAATATGATTAAGCTCATTGGATTCCCAAGAGCCTCAGCTTTATAATGATACCCAGTTTCTATAATTCAAGACTGTTTAGGGACCCCAGTATGCAGAAATATTCAAACACACCATTTTAGAAGTTTTATATGCCATTATCTTTACTCTAGCTTGAAAACCCAGCCCACAACACCCTCTGAAAGACAGAATAGTAGCCGGGCCGTTGGAGTGTTAAGGGTTAATTTAAGCTATTCCACACATTCAACAATCAATTTCAGCCATCTACTTTTTAAGTATCATTTTTTAACCATTTATTCATTAATTTGGGCTAACTATTCAACCATTTATGCATTACTTTTAGCCATGTCAAAGATGTAGCCATTAGCCTCCTTTTAGCAAACGATTTCATCCATCTAGCTAGCTATTTCCTTGTTTCTATCTAATTATTTTACCATTCATTAGGCCTACTTTTAGCAATTTCAGCCATACTTTTTAGCCAACTAATTATTTAACCATTTATCCATTACTTTTTTCTTAACTATACTTTTAGCTAAATTCAGACATTTAGCCATATCCCTATGTTTAGCAAACAATTTCAGCTGTTCCTTTTTAGATATCTAATTATTTTAACATTTATTATGCCTACTTCAGACATTTGGTTATTTCAGTCATACTTTTTAGCTAACTAATTATTTAACTTTAAGCTAACTGTTTCATACTTTTAGCATAATTCAGACATTTAGCCATTAGGCCTACATTTAGCAAACAATTCAGCCACCTAGCTAGCTGTTACTTTTTAGCTATCTAATTATTTTCGCATTTATTATGCCAACTTCAGACATTTGGCGGATTATTTCAGTCCTACTTTTTAGCTAACTAATTATTTAACCATTTATCCATAACTTTAAGCTAACTGTTTCATACTTTTAGCATAATTCAGACATTTAGCCATTAGGCCTACGTTTAGCAAACAATTCAGCCACCTAGCTAGCTGTTACTTTTTAGGTATCTAATTATTTTAACATTTATTATGCCTACTTCAGACATTTGGCGGATTATTTCAGTCCTACTTTTTAGCTAACTAATTATTTAACCATTTATCCATAACTTTAAGCTAACTGTTTCATACTTTTAGCATAAGTCAGACATTTAGCCATTAGGCCCACATTTAGCAAACAATTCAGCCACCTAGCTAGCTGTTACCTTTTAGCTTTCTAATTATTTAATCATGTATTTATTATTTTATTTTTAGCTGTTTCAACCATTTAGCCATAACTTTAAGGCAGGCTACATGTTTCAGCTTCTCTGCTTGCTTGCTAGAAGTTTTCACTTTGCAGTTTATACTCTTACACATGGTGTGCAGGTAATATAGCTAACTCTGTCTGTAGATATATATTTTCTGGATTTATATATATATTCAAATTAATTGAACTGCTCCCAAATTTCCATCCGCAGAAGTACTCACTGAGGGTATAAGTAGCCAACCCCTGGCTGGGAATCAGTACTGTGAATGTGAGTATTGTGTCTGTATGGGTCAAAGAGTTTATGTTTGAGTGTATATGTGTGTCTGTACGTGACTGTACATGCATGTGTGTGTACTCCGCATGGGAAGGTGCAAGTAGATTACCTCAAGCTCAAATTGGACGGGGACAAATGACCGGCTAATAAAGAGGAGCTAAGCAGGTAGAGGAGGACGAGCTGCTGAGTCATGATAACCAGGGACAAATATAGAGTGTGAGACATGACGCTCGCTCACCTGCTGGCGGTGAATCACTCTGTGAAAGTGTGTACAGATGTTTAAAAGTGCACCTGAAGAAAGGAGTTTTTGGTAGACTCGACTCCGTTGACCTCTTTGTATACGTTTAACCATAGTGATGGGGACGTAGCCTACACTGTCCTTCGTCAGCGCAGAATTAAGCAGCTATTTACGGAGCTGCTGGCTTAGCGCTGCCTGCTAACACCAAGCCCATGTACTATTCATATGCCTGACACAGCAACTCCTCTCTCCCACAGGAATTACACATAAACACACCACCATAACCACCAGTACCAACACCAGACCACATGCAAGCCACCAGCGATGAAATAGGCCTAAATGACTTTTTATTACACTGCTGTAACAGAGTTAGCAATACACAAATAGGTAAAAGTGGTCCAATATGAAAGAAAAAGTTATAATGCAAAGTATGTTTTCAGTGACATTACGAGTGCTGAGGAAAAGGTAAACCTGTCAGGAGTCACATACACAAGTGTGTGTCTATGTGTGTTCGTGGGTGAGGAGCGACAAGTGGTGTATCTGACAGCAGTCACATAGCCAATCTGGCCACAGGATGAGCAATCTGAGCCAAGACACTCAGTCTACCCAGGAGGAAATACCACATTCAGCTGGCAAATGCAGTGTCTGTGTGTGTGAATGAGTCAGTGGGAGCCAGCGGAGAAGAAATGGCATGTCACCGTGGACAGCATCTAGACTGGCAAATGTGTTTTTAAAATGTTGATGGTGCACTATTTTGGTTAGTGTACAGCTCATTGCATTAGTCTTGTCTGCAGCAATAGCAGCAGCTGAGCAAAATGTTCAAAATGTTGCAAAGCAGGAAGCAGTAAAAGTACCAGATCATTTACATAATGGAAAGTGGTGAAAATGTCTAAAGCTCATGAGCAAACAGGCGTAATGGTCTACAGTCGTTGGCACTGGCACAGACGGAAATTGTCAGCATAACAGCTTTTTGAAAACTGAAGTGATCCCTGAATGGTCATCAGTGAGCACACACACTGCACATTATTACCGTAGCACACGTCGTGTGATCAGGGTCCAGTTATAAACACTAAAGCAGAACATCTTCGTGGAGTTTGATTGTTTGTGTGTTTCGGGCACCAACTCACCGGCAGATGTCGTGGTGTTTTAAATTAATATTCATCATGTATTCAAACCAAATGTTGTTATGTCAAGGACCCCTACACTGTTAGACACGGACCGCCATCCGACAGGACTTTTGCTTTTAGATGTTTTATTACAGAAAGTGTATGAAACCCATGACTAAAATAGTCATACATTCAGTCATTGTGTTTCTCATGATTGTAATTACAGTGAAAGTAAACGGCTGGTAACGCAGCAACAGCATCATTACTGCTGTGCTGGTTTAGCAGTCATGTGAAACCTGCTCCAAACCGGATATACTGAATACCTTCCCCTCTGGGAACCGCCAACAATTTCAGACTGCAATTTTTGTGTGTAGGGTTGAATCAAAAATGACCAACAGTTGGGATAACTTTACACAAATGACAACTAGTATGTCGAAGTAGAAGCCTACAGCTAGATTTAGACAGTGAGTCAGCTTTTTGTAATTTGTCTGCAAAGTGGCAGCCAAAGTTTTCTGCACCTTTACATCATATCAGAAACACAATGATGAATATTTTATGATAAAGTCATTTTTAAAATAACTCTGTAAAGTTAGTATTTCCCCCTAGCACACCCTAGTATTTTTTCATCTGTCAGAACTTGAATTTACCACCACTATACATGAGTACAATAATCCGATTTTTTTGTTTAATCTCGTTGAGAAAAGGATCTTTTATTATCCACACTGATGTAATTTCACAGCAACATCCTGAATGTGCCCAGCCACTCACGTTTAGCCCGATAAGCCACGTGCGTCTGTGACTCATGGATCTTGTGAATGGGTGAGATAGTGACGGCAGGAGTGCCAGGACACGCTGTGTACTCTGCAGATCAGCTCCATAAAAGGAAACACAATGCGTAGACGCAATAGGAATGTTGAACTTGGGCCAGAATAAGCAAACAACAAAGACTGTATAATTTCTAGGCCTTAATTTATTGGTCCAGCAGATGCAAAATCAACTGTACAACATACTGTCCTCTCATGCATAGTCGTCAGATTAGACCTCCAAGCATCCAAAACTACATAAAAATAAATAAAGAATATAATAAAACAGTTTTTACAAAAAACAAATTTCAAGTATCTCAAGCAAACATGTTAAAAGTTTTACCGAGAGGTAAGCAGCAGCTTCTTTCTCAACGTGATCACGCTCTCCATTAGTACAAAAATACTTCTACACACACTTCCATTAAAAGAAAGTCATCTCCCATGCATCTCCAGTTATACTGTATGTACACTAACATTTACAGAGATATTATTAACAGCACGCATTGTTATAACAAAATATAGGTGCTTGCATTTGTGCGTAGCATGACAGCAAAAGGAAATCAAGGAAAACAAACTTGAAATTTGAGGACTCTTAAATGATCAGCATGCGGCATAGAAACTAAACACATTGAAAATAAATATTCAAACCGTGAAAAGTAAAACATTGACGTGATGTGTGGAGTTATTAGGTGAAATGTGGTGCCTCCTTCTCCAGCAGAGAAATGGCAAGAGGAGCGGCGTCGGGCTTGCAAAACAAGCGCTACAGGCACTCTACGGCAAAATAATCACCTCCATTACCGTAACGTGACATGAAAAATACATAGTGACACGAAAAATAAATGTATCCCCACTGTGCAAAATAATCGCTTATTTTAGTGTCAGCATACAAAGGAGTCAATTAAGTCACGGCGCTTTTCTTTTTCACACGTTTTAGAAAAACGTACCAGGTGCATAAAAAAAAAGAGTGCTTCCAAAGAGTTTATAGTGTAAACTAGATACTACATCCTTTTTAAAGTAAAAGTGCAACCCTAAGTTGAACAAAAGGATGGCTGAAAGATTTATGGGTCTTGGGTCAGTTTGGTTTCCCAGAGAGCTATCTGAGCTGTGACGTGGAGCAGGAATGACTGTTGGTTTACAGTCATGTCACAGTAACATGATGCTGTTAAAGGTTTCCCAGAAAAGACACTTTAGTCTCAGAGAGAAAAAAAGATGTCTGACAATGGCAAGAAAGGGAGAATTTAAGAGATAGGACAACAATTAAATAACCTTTTTGACTAATAAAAGGTAGTTACTTGTGACCCTGGCTGACAAAATGCTGCAATATTTATCAAAAATAACCCTTCAATTTAACTCTTCATGTGCCTTCAGTGAGCCTCTTGAGCCACATCGGTTTTACTGGCAGGGCTGCAGGACGTCGCGGAGGCCAGATGACTTTCTCCTCAAGTTCTGTAAACACAAAAATCACCAATAACGTTATGATTTTATACACCTTACAGTATGTACTGCTGCAACTATGCAACACACTACATTTGACTGCCAGGAGTTCAACAACACAAAAGTCAGTGGTGACCAAAGTATCCTCTGGTCAAACGATAGTGTCTCATGCAGCGTAATCCCTAAACGGCAAGTTACATCACCTGTGTTTTCTCAGGCCTTGATTTCCACTATGATATTTTTAGAGGGCGTGAAAACTACCACTGAGTTCATGAGTGTGTGAACAGGTTGCTGTGGCTGACTGTGTGCGTCTGCACCGAGTTAATCCTCAGGTGATTATGAAGGAACAAGCTCTTCCTCACACAAACAGCAGCGCCATCCATACCTTTATACTGCGCTAGCAAAACCAGCGCAGACATGCTACTTCAGTCAATGAAGACACTGCATGTTCATTAAATGGTAAACTATTTGTTTTTTCAAAGGTAGAGACCCAGCTTTAGTCAAAGCCAGTTTACACTGTTGCTGTCATTTTGGGGGATATTTAAAAGCAGTCAACAGCTGCTTTTCTAAAACTTTAAAATCGCCCGCCTCAAAAAAATAAATAAACAAACTTCAGTTTGTTTCTGAGTGGAAAATGATTAGGCTATAGAACCCTTTTAATTTAGCTTGAGTCAGCTTGTAAACGTTAGCACACTAGCTAGCCATCATTGTTTGTTTTTTTATTGTTTTGTTTACACATGTAATTAGCACAAAAAAGCACATCTAGTGGAACTTTAGCATGTTACATCTGTGTATTTGTTAAGTGAGCGTGCTAACTAGTTTTTTAGTTTGGTTCTTCTTAGACATATTTATTATCTATCAGAAAAACTCATTTGTTTGTTTCCAAGGAGAAAATGATTCTATGACCAACCCTTTTAATTTAGCTTCTGAATATTCTCAACTTGTTAGCATGCTAACTAGCTAACCATCATTGTTTTAAACAAATTTATCTAATGTAAGCTAACTTTAGCATGTAACACTTCTGTCTTTGCTAAATGAGCCTGCTGGCTAGTTATGTAGTTTATAAGTTGTACTCTCTAGAACGTCTTCATTGTCCATCACAACAAACTAACATTTGTTTGTTTCCGAGTAGAAAAATTATTATATAACCAAGCCCTTAAAATTAACTTGTTAATATTGTCAAATTAGCATGCTAACTAGCATTTCATTAAGACCTTTGATTAGCACAAAACAAGTGCATCTAGTGGAAGCTAACTTTAGCATGATACATTTATGTCTTTCCTACATAAGCCTGCTGGCCATTTATCCTCTAAAACATCTTGATTTTCCATCACAAAAACCCTTTTAACTTAGCTTCTGAAAACTGTGAGCTTGTTAGCATGCTAACTTGCTAGCCATCATTGTTAACATGTCTGATTAGCACAAAACAAGCGCATTTTGTGTAAGCTAGCTTTAGTATGTTCCATTTGGGCCTGCTGGCTAGTTTGCTAATAATAATCATCATTTTTGATTACCTGTTCAAAACCTCACCTTGTTTATTAATTGTTTGCTTGTTAAGCTTGTTAACTGTGCCACAGTAATCTGGATTAGTCTGGTTGGCAGATTTTCATCTGGAGTTATTAGTGTCAGATGTGGCTGCTGGCAGAACTAGGCTACAGTATGAAGCGACAGCAAAGCCTCTACAGCGTGTTTACCTTTGAAAGACTAGTGAAACCAGTTTCAGATATTGGAGGATGGATCGTCTTTAAGCGGGACGAGACAGACCAAAAATAAACCAAACACAGAGACAAGAACAGGACAGTCAGCATGAAGACAACAATGACGACAGCAGGGTTAGGAATCATGGGAATGTAAACTGGGAAGTGATGGTTCCCTATGAACAAATACAGTAGGAAAGTTTTTTTTCCATCACTGAGGGGAAACAGTGCTGGTACTCCTAAATACTAAGTATCATTTCCAGTGATATACTATGATACATTTATGATAATAAATACTCAAAAATGTGATTAATAGAGGCAACAAAAGGTGTATAAATGTAACTATTAAACTTTTTTTTTTCATTTTGAGCAAAATGTTTATCAATATATTTTTACATGATTTAATTTGTGTGAACTGTTTAAGTCTGGGAAATGAATTGTCAGTAGTGAACACAATGCAAAAGAAGATACAGCAACAGGAAGTGAGTAGAGGGATGAGATAAAAAAAAAAAAAAAAAATAGAACGAGACAGCCAGAGATACTAGAAGTGAGCGAATACTTACAGGCAAACTTTGCCCAGCCAGTGCTGTAAGGTGCAGAGGAGGAAGAGGCAGCAGAGCAAAAGAAGATGGGAAACAAGTGAGTGAACAAACATGCTGTCAATACAGAGGCTGTCAGAGAGGAAACAGATGAAGGAAATGTTTTTTTTAGTGTCTCATGATGTCCTTAATGCTGTTCAGAGGGTGTTCCATCCTGATAAAAACAGACTTCTCAGCAGAGAAACCTCTTGCCAAATTTACTATAAAAATGGTCTGAATAGAAAGCAGCTTCTCGTGACTTGACTCTAAATAGTTTGGTTCTGGCCTTAAGAAACTCATATCAGTTGAGACCTAGTAACTTTAAATTTACAATGCTTGAAATTAAATTAAAGAGGACCTATTATGCCTTTGTGCTTTTTTCCTTTCCTTTTGTGCATTATGTAGTTTTTTGTGTATGTAAAAGGTCTGCAAATTCCAGGCCAGTCCAGAAACCCTGTTCCTGAACTGCCTGAAATGCCTCGCTTGGAGCTCTGACATTTCTATCGTGACATGGTGACGTCACCAAGTAACACATTGCATAATACCTGCCCAGCTGCTAGTTTGGCACAAACAAAGCTAATTAGAGTGGAGCTAGAGCGGAGTCTGAAGCGTTTGGTTTGGATGACCAATCAGAGCAGAGCTTTTCAAGAGGGCTTGGCAGGAGCTCAAACAGAGTATTTCAACCTGACAGTGAAATGAGGTGCTGCAGCACAGCCACAATGAGAAAAATAAATCGTTTTTTGAACATTAAAGTATGTAAACACGTTCTCGTAGAAACCTAAAACACAAGTATGTACCTGAAAATCAGCATAATAGGTCCTCTTTAAATGAGTGTGCGTGTTTATAAGCAACCTACCTGTCCAGCCAGGGCGAGAGGGAGGTGTGAGGGGCTGCAGAGCGCCAGCGAGGCAACAGATGGAGGCAGCTCCTGGATCGGAGCCTCATCTAGGTCATCAATGCGAGGCTTCTTGATGTTTGACTCGGGGCTGGTCAGAGGAGTCACGCTGTTCCGTCTGATCAGGGTGCCAGGACCCCTCTTCACCTCCTACAGGGTAATAAATATTAACACCCTTAGACTCAGTAATCAAGACGTGGCATATGGAAATATTTTAGGCACTGTGTTATCTTAATAATACAGAGCAAGACTTCAGCTCTGTAGGGACGAGCGGATCATTTCCATTAATCAGTGTATCAAGCGTTACCTCCGGTCTATCTCTGTGGGTGTTCACTGCTTCTACATTCAGAGAGATGGACTCCACTTTGCACCCATAGGCGACCGGGGTGAGCTTCAGCACTGTGTGGAGGGGACACTTCAGGTACGGCATCTCCTCTAGAAAGCAAGGAAAAACATAGATATGAACACATCAGATCAGAATGTCATAAATCATTATTTAAATTCAGACACTAAACCAGAGGGCTTATGGGTGTTGTAGTACCCACCTGCACTCTTATCCAGGAAGTAGGCGAGCAGGCAGCGCATGACAGCCTGGTGGCAGATAACCAGGACGTTCTCTTGCCTCTCCAGGTCCATGATGACCGGTTCCACCCGCTGGACCAGGTCCTGGTAGGACTGTAATCAGGATCAGGAGAGTGGGGTTGTTAATTATTGGTAGTTTATTTATAGTTATATCAAATATCTCTGAATAAAGGTTGCATTCTTATATCTAAAATAAATATCTGGATTCTTTTCCTAGATGTTTGGATCACAGTTGTTATATTATTATTTTTTTATGTTGTTCAGTGTGAAGGTGCCATGTAGTCGTGTGTGTACCTCTCCAGCAGGGTAGCGATAGTAGTATTTATCTTCATCTCTCAGCGCAAACTCGTCTGGGAATTTCTCCTTCATCTCATCGTACGTCATCTCTTCACACATTCCCTAAAAAGAACAACGACGAAGTATAATATTTCAGTTGGGTAATATAGTTTGTGAGACGTGGTGTAACAGCGTGTACTGGAATGATACTCACAGCGTCTATCTCATTGAGAGCCTTCCACTGCTCATACGGGACTCCCAGGTGCTCCGCGGTCTGGATGCTGCGACACAGCTGGCTGGTCCAAACCTTCAGATCCTTCAACTGCTGCTCCTCCACGAACCGAGCCAGGGCGGCCGAGAACTACAGCCGGGAGGAAACAGTATTTAGCAGCTGAAGTTTATAGGTTGTGATGTTTAAAGAGGACCTATTATGCTTTTGTGATTTTCCCCTTTCCTTTAGTGTGTTATACTGTATAGTTTGTGTAAGTAAAAGGTTGCTCATGAACTGCCTGAAACGCCTAGCTTGAAGTCCCGCCTTTTCTTTTGTAACATGGTGATGTCACCAAGTAACACATAAGGGATAATGTACCCCTGTCGGGGTTTATTTCACAACAATGACCCCCTAGCTGAACATTAACACACTTATTACAGAAATCATCAGCATGTAAACATCTTTGAGTAGAAACCCAAAACACAAGTATGTGCCTGAAAATATGCATAATTTAAAATCATGTCTATTTTACATTTCTGTCTGCAGCTGTTCATACCTGTTTTCCTCGCGGCGAGAGGCCTGCGTCGCCACCCAGCCGTCCCTCCAGGTTGTCGGTGCTCTCTCCATGCCGACACAGGTAGATGGTGCGGGGCTGGACGTGAATGTTCATCAGGTAGTAGACAATCTTGCTCTGGATGTGGTCCTGGATCCGATTGACGAGGAAGCGCCGACCCACGTCTATCACCTTGATGAAGGACAGATCCCTAAAGGAAGAGTGGGAGTGATTAATGTGAGCCTTCGTATTTGGATATTGCGGATACAGAATCAATGCTAAACACTAACCTGTCATGCTGATCAGGGTCCAGAGGCTGGTAACTGGTTTTGTAGCATTCAATCCTTCTCTGGAAATCCAACATGGCGTCGGTCTTGTTGCAGTCCCGGTAATCTGGACAAGACACCTTCACCTCCTGCTCAAGGGAGGAAGATTGTCAGACGGCAAATAACACGCCTGATGCCAGAGAGTTATAAACATGTCACGTCATTTCAAAACAGCACTAGGATGCATTGTTCTGTCATTACTCACCATGATGTTCGACGCGATAACACTGGGATCGTCGCACACGGACTCAATGAAAAAGATCTGGGCACAAAAAGGGAGAAGTAGTTAAAAGTCGCCACATTGTTGCTGACGAAGTCATACCTTGACTCTTCAGGTCGCCGTAGAAACACTTACCTTGAAGGCATTCTCGCTGCCAAACTGGAGAATCATGTCTCGCCTTTCTCTCGTTGTGTTCGTGGCGTCAAAGACCTAAAAGGTACATGAAGCGACATTATAAGACGGTGGGTTTTCCATCGGGAAAAAACTTTTAGAAAAGCGTGTGATGGATGATGGGAAACTCACCGCCACTTGGCCTCCCTCGTCCTTCAAGTAGGACTTCACATCCCTCAAGGCTGCTAAGGCACATTGCCTAAAGACAAAGACAGTGATTGTCATTCATCACTAAAAAATAAACAGCAGATGACTCTAATGATTGTGGGTTTGGGTTGAACTTACTGCCTGATTTTAACGGCACACTCATTATCAGGCTTGAAGAAGTCGTAGGAGCTGTAGTTCCTGACCGCCTCCCTGCGGTACTCTCCCACATTGAAGACTACAACACAGAAGAAGAAGCAATAAGCATGAACACGATGTCCTGGAGCTGGAAACATGAGTTAATGTCACCATGCAAAACACCTCAAAGAGTGTCACCCAGTCACTGATGAGCTACTGAACACACTTTGTGTGTTGTTGTTGCTGTGTCACCTTTGGTGGGCATGCCAATCCAGTTGAGGTAGCGGGTGAGTTTCTTGGACATGTACGTCTTGCCTCGAGCCGGAAGGCCCACCATCACGATGACGGTGGGGGGGTTGGCGAAGTGGGGGGCGCCAGCCGCTGCAGAGAAGGAGTAAACATCTTTCTCAATGAGTCAGAAGAGGAAAACAAAAACAGGGTCTACATCTTGGATTTACATCTTGTGCTTTGCAACCTGACACCCAGCTGCTGGGGAGCTGCTGGCACAAACCAGCCACCAAGAGCTGCAACCTGCCTGGATCCATTTATGAAAACAACCTCTGTTTATACCAACAGTATAATCTCTATTTCTCTCCACGCTGACACACTCCCAGCGGGCACTTAGCTGTCTGCTGCCGCCAGACTCGCCTTTTACTTCCACCTCACTGCACATCTGACCCACTTCTGATCAATATACTGTAGCCCCACCCCTGAGGCCAGAGGGAGATTTTATACCATATAATATGGCTCACAAAGTGGGTGGCTTTGGGTGTTGATTCTACATGAACAATACGTTCTGCAGGTCATTCGAAATAGTGAATAAATTACTGTCTGACTGAAGCAGTAACTACTTTTCATGTCACATTTTTCCTCAGCTGCTCATCTAGGTGTCAGGATTCTTTTCAGTCTCCATCACAAGACACTGATGATGCGCCGAGAGCTAATTTATACCTGCTAATCTTGTTTGTATATCAAAGGAGTCACACTGCCTCAGCAGAAAAACGGATCACACTCAAAGTAGGTTCAATACCCCCCCACCCCTCTGCTCTCCCTTCATCCATCTCCATCACGACTGTGCAGCATCCCACCTCTGTGCTTCAAGTAGCCATACCTCATTACTTTTTTAAACTCTACTCCTTATGGGAAAAGATTATGGATGAAAATCTCAGTTCAGTCTGATCACACTTTGAATTCTCAATCAGGTCTTTAGGCACAAGTGATGGAGAATCAGCAGAGGGTCAATGACCAATCTGAATCCAGATGTGCAGCTACTCTGTCTGGATGAACAAGAATGTATGTTTTTTATTAGGGCTGTCAAAGTTAACACAATATTAATGCGTTAACACAATTCATTTTAACGGCACTAATTTCTGAAAAGCATTAATGCAATTGATCTTTGGGAAGCTGTAACAGGCAAACATATCATACTAGCTTGTCGCGAAGGAGGCTAAATAATGCTCTAAACTTACATTAAGTTTGAAAAACTATACATAGTGAGGGGTTCTGAACAATATTTGTCATTGTGTTGTTAATTGTTTTCAATAAATGTATATATTTGCATAAAGCAAGCATATTTGAGTATTTAATGCTTGACAAAATCTCCCTTTAATGTACATTTTGAACAAACAAAAAATGTGCAAATAATTTGTGAGGAATTTTAATTAACTATGGACAATCTTGCGATTATTTGGGATTAAATATTTTAATTATTGACAGACCAAATAAATATGTGATAAAATGAATAGCTTTTTATTTTATTTTTTTGACATTTTTATGCATTGTAAGGTGTCCTGAAAGGCACCACCAAATAAAATGCATTATTTTTATTATTATTATATTAGAAATCTGTCTTACATTTGTATTATATAGTTGTTCTAATATTTTTAAATTACATTTAATTGTACCATTACAGTTAAGCACCAGAAGCTGAAATGTTAGCAGTTCAACCAAGTTTGAGGAGAAACATGTCGGAGACTGAGAGAAACCATAGATGTGTTATTTTTCTGTCCTTGGTTTAAATGTATTAAATAATTAATAAAAACAATAATTATATAAATGTAGTCTTCTGTCCTCCTTATGAGCAGACGTACAAATTCTCCAAAGGCTAAACCAAAAGGAGGCCGCTTATAAAGTGATTATAACTGACTATAAAAGACTATCAGTGACACTTTATAGTCTGGGTGGTCTCCTTGGCATAAAGCCAGAGACGCGGGGTCGCACCATGCACACGAGCTTCCGGCCGGCCAATTAGAAAACAGCTTCACAGACAGAGGTTGCGGAGAACCGTGGTAACCATGGTGACCGCTGCCTCGTCACGGAGAGGCTGTGACGTGCCGCGCGTGCTGATGGAAACTACCAATCAATGAACAGACAAGAACCGGCGTAGGACACAGTGTAAGACAGGTGCACCGATGACTCCGGTACGTTACAGCTCAACCATGGCCCCCCGGCGGGAATATTGGAGGGAAAACGGAGTGAAAATGTCAATTAAAAACGCTGCGTAGCGTAATATTATTGGTTGTTTTAACGGAATTAAAGTAGCCCAGTAGATAGTAGTGTAGTTCGTCCCTTGAGCTAGCTATATAGCTATATAGCCTAGCCATGAGATAAAAGGAGCCGACTGCAGGGTAAATGTAAACTGTACATGTCAAATAGATAGACGATGATATAAGCATTAATAACACTAGAATATCATTCTGTAGCGATACTATGTCAGAGGAAACACAAGAAAACTTAATAAATATTAAACAGTATAGAGTTTTACCTCTCCGGGGTGCCGGCTTGCCATCCTTGGTGGGCACCCAGATCTTTTGGATCCTGTTCTGGGTCAGCTCTCTGGGCATTCCTCAAGGACTGAAGAGCCGCGCGGTAGAGTCGCTTAGATTCCGGGTGTAAGCGGACAGAAACGAGCCGCTGGTGGGTGGTGGTGGTTGGTGGGTGGTGGTTGTTAGAGCCGGAGCTTCAGGTGAAAAGAACCGAGTCTGTTCTCAGCGTCTGCAGAGCGCGTTGAGCCGGGGCTAATCTGCCGGTCTGCGGCACACATCCGCTATTTAACCCCGCCCGGCAGGCCGGCGGAGCCACGTGACTGCGGTGACGAAATACACAAGCTCACACATACCAATACACGCACACACAGCGCTTCCGCGTGGTAGCGACGGGATGATAATATTCAATGTATTATAATACACCGGTCACTTTATTCAGTGTAATAGCAGACAAAGGCTATCCCATATCTAAAACGGACTCTTTATTTTTTATTTTTTAATTAGTTATAGCGGCCGAAATCATATATAGTCCATACTATTATTTTATTATTAATTTTATTATTTTTACTTATTTAAAAGTATTGTTTTTAAACTGTTTTAGGGTATTTCTTGTGTGTTTTTATCATTTTATTTTTTTTATCATTTTTATTATTTATTCTAAATTGAACATTTATTAATTTAGTCATTAACAGTTGAATAGAAGTGATGGTTTGTAATATCACTGTAAGTGGACGCTTTCAACACCCGCTGTAGTCGCTTCAGTCTGAGGTAAAAAACCTGAAGGAAACGTGCAGAGTGTCACATCGTCTCACTCCGCTTCCTCACGCTGGGTTGTCCCATTGAGTCACAGTGGGTATGATTATACATACAGCCATTTGGTATAAATAGCAAAAAGTCCACATTGAGCAAATATGTTGTAATTCATATGTACTAAAACAACTGATATGTGAGAACCAAACTCCCTTGAAAAAATCAAATCAATAAGATATATTAGAAACAAGAGTGTTTGATCGATAGCCGGAGACCTGAAGAGCTTTTATGAAAAATATTCTTAATGCTCCTAAAGAGGGGATCTTAATATGCAAATCATGTTATTATTATTATTATTATTATCAGCATATATTTAAACCAACTTAATTGTGTTTTTTTTGTTTGCGGTGTATGTATGCAGCAGTCTCACTGAGCTTCTGCTGGTTTGCAGCCTCAGCCTGAAACCTCTGCAACGGGGCTGTAAATGCAGTTTGCATGCACACCATGTATCACACTATCACCTTGCGGTATTTTTCAAACACTGCAAATCTATTATTTGCTAGTGGCTTAAAGTGCATGTATGATGCTCATAAGTGACTTTATTGTGACTTCATTCTGTCTGCACATTTTGCTTTTTATCATTGATCGGTGAGGCACTTTATAACCTCAATATGTGTATCCTGTAAAGGAAAAGATTTACTCATTAAACTACGACTTGTTTCTGTAATACAGTATTTTCTACAATAAATTGTGGCTGCACTGTAAAAAGAAATGCAATTAAAAGTAGTTTACCAACTCTTCAATTTTGCACAGTGTACTGAAATTCCTGTGTTGCCTCGGTTTGGACTTGTACTTTGAAAAGCCTCTGAACTCTCTCCAACCTTACCGTCAAATCTCCATGCTTTATGGCACTCTGACTAACATCCTGTTTAATTGAGTTTATAAATAGCTGTGACAAACACTTCACCACCTGAACAAAGGGCAGCTCTGATACAAAATGACAGTACAGTTGTGATATCCATGATATTCATTCAGTGATCCTCTTGAGACATTAAATATAACTGCAGATATTTTCCTAAACACCAGAAAACGTGAAGGTCGGGTCATGATGTTTCCACACGGTGGATTCAGATGTGTCCCAGTCTGAACTGTAGAGAAACTGCTGTTGTGAAACTCACTTTCAGTTTGTGACTGCTTATTCTGATTGGGAGACATATTTTACATTTTGCCATGTAAAGAAAAGGAGTGCAGGAGAGATAACATTTATAGGATCACGGATGCAGATTATCACCTTGACTTACCGTAACTCTCTTATAAGAGTATTTTTCTTTTTTTTTCAATGCACATAAAACTTTTCACATATATTGCAAATGCTGAGAGTTTGACTGTGAATAAACTACTGTGTTTTGGATAAACTACTTTTCCGTCTTCTCCAACTTTCCCTAAAAATAGCTCTGAATCCAGATGGGGCTAGGTAAAGTATAAGGGAATTAAAATAGTATTTGTGAGGAAAATGCTTGATTAAATCTGTCGTGAATGAAATGTACTTTGATTGACGTCTCTCTCAACACTAAATTGTTCATTCTCCCTAGTTTGGAAGCAAAGATTCAGAGTTGTTGAACATTTATTCCCTGACCGTCTAATAGCCTAACGCTGAATCATCACACAGGAGGATCTGGTTGAGCTATTGAGTTATTTCACTAATATGTAATAATAACAATCTCCTCCCATGTTGTGGTCAATAGTCACAGTTTATTACACAAGATACAAGTAGGCCAACTACTTAAATCTTGAACAACATAATAGCTATAATACTGCGTGCAACATTTACTTTGTGCTTTCTAGTGTATCTGATAAAGTGACTTTTAAAAGACAAAGAAACTGGACATTTACACAGATTATTTCTAACCATCCAAATTTCAAATTTGGAAAAGGGTCACAATATATAGGATTTTTCCAGTGATGGAAAGGGAGTAAGCATGTACTTGCTAAATGCAAGTTTGAGAGAATTTCTGTTGTCTCTGCACAGCTCTCAACATGGCCACAGCTTAGCTGACGGCCGGTAGTGTCAAGAAGGTAACCCAAAAATTGAGAAATCTGATCTGAGATCTGCAAAAACTTGCAAAAACTCGACCTAAGCGACCGATGCCTAATCTTAATCATCTTGCGAGACTTTCCCCAACTTGCCGGTTCCCTCCTAGACACAACCCTGGCAGCTTACAGCTAAAAGTGCTAACAATGCTAGCAGTGCTAACAGTGCTATAACGGCGCTAACAGTGGAAACAACGGCGACAAGTGCTCACAGAGCTAACAGTGGTAACCTGAGGGGAAACAGGAGGGTGGGCGCTACGCTTCCGCAATGACGCCGTCAGTCGGGACGGCGTTATCAGCGGTAACTGTTGTTGCCATGACAACAAAACACAGAGAAGCTCGGATTACAACACACAGAGGGAAAGAGGCTTCATTCACTGCTCAGGAAGACATCACTGCACTATATCTTTACATAGCAAACAGTAGTTTGCTACCACATTAATGAATATTGTATACAGCACAGTTTTGAGGTATTAGCACTTTACTTCTTTCCATGAAATGCAACTTTCTTCTTCTACTATACATTTTAGAGGGAAATATTGTACTTTTTCTCTGTTTATTTGGCAGCTTTAGTTAACAGTTACTTTTTACATTTATATTTTATATAAAAAAACATATGATGAGCTTAAAAAACATGAAAAATATTGCATATTGTTTAAGATTAAGCCAGTGGTTTTCAGTCTTTTTACATATAAAAAGTAGTGTATAGCTGTTTTTCTTCTCTCCTACCCCATTCATCATATCATCTTCCCTCCTTTGGAGGATAACTGTATATAAAATAGTTCAAATTACAGTAGTTTCATCTCAACCAGCTGCAGCACTAAAATGCTACAAATGCATTGATGCATCAGTAGTAACACTGCAATTGTGGCAAAGTTTACTTTTGCTTCTTGCAGTACATTTTGCTGCTAACACGTACAGTATATACTTTTTCTCAAGCAGAATTTTGAATGCAGGACTTTTTAAAAGTACTATTGTTGCATTGATTAGTAAAGGGACTTTTGTTTTTATCTAATGGTCAACTAGTTGTAAGTGCATTCAAATGGTTTAGAGAGAAATATCCGCACTGTGGAATAAGGTGAAAGTAACCACAGCGATATCAGTAGGCTGCATATACTCACTTGACTTTGACACAGCATATCCAGGTCAACCCGTACGCCTTTACAACCACACAGTGACCCTCGGGCCACTTTAAGCCACAGGCATCGTGACCTCTCGACCTCATCTCAAGTCACACCCGCTGGTATGTAGGCCACAGTTAAATATGCCGCTGACAACCAATCACATCACCCTGCTCTGCTGTGCACATTCAGGACGCGCTCACACCATGAGCCGCACGCCTGGTTTCCTTGTACACTATACACACACACAAACCACACACACTACAACTAGAGGTCCAACTGTGGCCCAAACAAACCTGCTGCTGACCCTAAAACCTGGACACATGTACAAATGTGTGTCAGTCGTTTTTGCACTTCATTCAAAATCTCATTAAGGAATTCAGTGTTTTTAGCCCTCTGTATTGTAGCCTGGCTGCAGGGGGGTGGGTGGTGGTGTCCCCCCCCCCCACAGGGGAGGGGGGTCCGTTCCCTTCCTGCTTCTTTTTTTTCTTGGGGGTGGTTGTTCCCCCTCCCCCCGTGGGGGTGTTTTTCCTCTCCCCCCCCCCCCCCCCCCCCCCCCCACACAAACTTTTTGTTTTTATTTATTTATTTATATTAATTCCCCGTGGGTGTGGGGTGGGGGGGTGGTTTGTTTTCTTTTTCTCTCCCCCCTGCGGTGGACCCGCCTCCCGTGCGGGGCCCCCCCCCCCCCCCCCCCCCCCCCGGGACCCCCCCCCCCCCCCCCCGACCCCTAACGGGATAAGCGGTTGACGATGGATGGATGTATTGTAGCCTGGCTGCATTTTATTTTGAAACATTCAGCTTTTCAAACTTAAGGCATGTATTTTTGAAAACGGCACAGAAAGAACAGATGCATTCTTCTGAAAAAATATGATAGACCTTTTCAACTTTACAACATAAGCACTCTAAATTGGCCCTGTTGTATTCCCTGTTGCTATGCGTGTTAATGCAGTAACTGACAGGAAGTAAACATGGACATAGGAACAGCATGGTAATGAAAAGGTCTATAAATAACTTTTTACCAGGTACTTTATATTGATGTAGATTTTTACATTAGTAATAATAACTTATTAAACATATTAATAATAACCGGTCCAACATCTGTCTTTCCTCTTAGCTTCTGCCCCTTCATCCATATCCCCTCGACCTTTGACCCCTGGGAACGACATGAGGGAGCGACAGCTGTCAAATGGGCCTCTCCTCTCCTGTTTATCTAACCAGCCTGTTACCCTGATCTGAATTAAACCTGCTCCGGTGGGATCCTTCTTGACGTATTTCACCGGCACCTTCGGGGGACCCTTTCTGGCGCACTTACATAAATCCTGAATGAGGCTGGGGCTGCGTTCACCATCCTAGACCACTTCCCATAATGCATCAGGGCTAAGTTTAGACTTTAAGGCCCCTGGGATATTAACACTACTGTAGAACCGGCGGGTGTTATGTCAGACAAAATTCAGAGAAGTAGGCTTCTTATGAGCTGCAGCTCCATGACAAGATGTGTGCACAAGTTTCATTTATGAGTTAGCTGGGAAAGTATTTATACCATGATGAAATATTTCACATGTTAAAACTGAAAAACAGCTGCAGCCCAGTCACCATGACTAGGCTGATTTCTAATAGAGAATTTCTGTACTGACACTAGTAAATGTTAAAGAGGACTTATTATGCTTATTTTTTGGTATGTACTTGTATGTATGTTACGTATTTGGGGTTTCTACCAGAACATGTTTACATGCTGGGGGGCGGCAGTAGCTCAGTCTGTAGGGAGTTGGCTTGGGAACCGGAGGGTCACCGGTTCAAGTCCCGACATGGACCAAAAACTGAGTGTGAACTGGTAGCTGGAGAGGTGCCAGTTTACCTCTTGGGCACTGCCGAGGTGCCCCTGAGCAAGGCACCAAACCCCCAACTGCTCGGGGCGCTTGTCTGGAGCAGCCCCCTCACTCTGACACCTCTCCATTACTGCATGTGTGTGTGTTTCAGGTCTGCATGTACCATGTATAAGTTAAACAGAGTGTAAATTGAATTTCCCCACTGTGGGACTAATAAAGGTAGATCTTCTTCTTCTTCTTCTTCTTTAATGTTCGAAAAACACTTTATTTTTCTCACAGCGGCTGTGCTGCAGCACCTCTTTTCACCCTCAGTCTGAAACGCTCTGTTTGAGCTCCTGCCCCGCCCTTCTGAAAAGCCCAGTCTGCTCTGATTGGTCATGTGGCCCGCTCTGTTGGGATTGGTCAACCAACCAAACTCTTTGGACTCCGCTTCAGCTCCGCTCTAACTAGCTTTGTTTTAGGGCGTGCAAAACATGTTACTTGGTGACATCATTATGGGAGAAAAGGCAGTTTTCAGGCAGTTCAGGAGCAGCGTTTCTGTGGAGGAGAGTAACTCCCTTTAGTTATGGTTAATAATAATTGTTTTTCAGGATTTTGTTTTTTTAAAAGAGGACCTATTATGGTCATTTTCAGGTGCATGCTTGTATTTGGGGTTTCTACAAGAACACATTGACGTGCTGTAATGTTCAAACATTTTGCTTTTCTCATACCAGCTGTTGGCACTCTGTTCTGATTGGTCAACCGAACCAAACTTTTCAGATGCCGCTTCAGCTCTGCTTTAACTAGCTATGAAGGCTGTCAAACTAGCCGTTAGAAAGGTATTATGTAAATGTGTTACTTGGTGACATCACCACGTTATGAAGAAAAGGCGGGTTTCAGGCAGTTCAGGAGCAGCGTTTCTGTGGAGGAGAGTAACTCCCTTTGGTGTGGACTTTTAGGCTTTGTAACTTTACAAACATTTACATGCACAAAAATACAATATAACAGACAAAAGAAAGGGAAAAAGCACAAAAGCATAATAGAGCCTCTTTAAATCAGAAACCAACAGCAAAAAAAGCAAAGAAGACCACAAACCAGACATAGTTTATAATGTTTATTTTATCTTGACATAAAGGTATTTTTCATGGCAGCAAAAAAAATCTACAAGATGGTGTCAACACTACATACAGATACTTCACGGGTGTTCAGGAAATGTAAAAAAAGGTTTATGTACAAGTGAGGAGATGCTGTGCGCTCATAGTGTCCATCGGTGCCCAAGGAGACATCAGACCTGCTCGCCGAGGTCCAGAACCCGGAACTTGTCTAGATTGTAGAAGCAGGCTTTGACGACTCGCCCGCCAAAATAACGTCCGTTCAGATCCACCACAGCTGCAGAGGACAGAGATGGTTGAGGTCAGTGCACAGAAGAACAGCATTAATACTGCAACCTGTCAACAGGGTTATGTATAGTAAGATAAGATAAGATATTCCTTTATTAGTCCCACAGTGGGGAAATTCACATACGTATATTATATAGTGTCAACCTGCCTCATCTGGTGTTTCCTCAGTGTCCCAGAATGCCTTTGGTAAGCTTTTTAGCACATGTGACTCTTAACAATTAAGTCTTTTGATTTCATTCTGTAGTATTAGCTCTAGTTGCTGGATGCTGATGCAATGTCATCAGGAAGTAGAGAAATACACCACACTAAAGGAAAGCAGGGTTGTTTTTAACAGTTCAATAGTTTAATGGTGTTTCTTTTGCCTTTCGCCTTCAAGGAAGAGGCCGTCTCTCTTGTTCTAAGAAGAAATTAGTGTTTGATTTGTGTGGAAAAAGCTGTTGTGGAAAGCAGCTGAGTCATGCTACCAGTGTGCCCTAAGTATCAGTGATAAAACCCCTAAAAAAGAAAAACAACTTTGCTTTGGCTCCCACGCTTCACTGTTGTTTCCAAAGATTTATCACTTGTGTGCTCCTACCGAGGCAGCACACAGTAAATACTGTCCTGAAGTTCACTTTCTTTTCAAAAGGACAAGTGGGACACGCCGTTAACCTTCAATCAATAAAATGAACCTCATATCGTTTCTGTGTGTGTCCCTCTCCAGAGATATCCATTTTCCTCGTAGGACACACTTGCGATCGCCCCCGTCAGCACTTTTCATGCAGTACTTTTCATTCATGTGCGTGTACATCAGTGTGCTGACACTGGATGTACAAAACAAAGTGTGTCATGTAGCAGTGATTAGACTGTGGGAGTCTAATGTGACGGGCATGGCAAGATTGTTGAGCAGCAAATCTCATCACATCATGAATCATATTTGTGTACGGAGACAGCTTGATACATCCTTTTAAAGGAATAGTTCAGACATTTTGGGAAATATGGTTATTTACTCGCTTGCTAGGGATACGGTTCTCAAGTCTGTACGCTAAATATGAAGCCACAGCCAAAGGAGCAGCAGGAGCCGGTTAGCCAGGATTGGGGATGTCACAATACCACGGTAAAAACAAAAGTAAAACAATAAATCCCTCTCTAATATCTATTTTATATTGCTGTGAAAACAACTCCTTCAAACAACTGGATTTAGTCAAGAGTACATTTAAACACATCATAACGTTAGAATTCAATATCGCCAAATACTTATTTTACTGAATAGACCTTGAACACATCATACCGTAAATCAGTGTCGAGAAGGACAGATCAGGACATTTCAACAAGAATGTCTTTAAAATGTAGCATGTATTGTGTCCCAAACACATTTTCTATCGTCCTCGGGACGTCGTTAGTCTCGAGACCTGACAATACCTACAGTGCCTGCGGTACCTAAGAAAAAATGACTACTGTCGTGTTTTCAGAGTTTTGGTGACAACTGATAATGAAGTATCAGTTCTCATGACATCCCAGGAAACCGGTGGAGGTCAATGCGCCTGACCATGAAATAGTCCAGCACACAACCCCCAGAAAACCACAACTTGTTTTACATAAACAAGCAAGATATAAGGAGCATTATTTAACTTTAAATGTGCTGGTGAGAACATTCTTTTACATTTGGGCAGAACCCAGAAGACTGGGAATGGGGTAGCTTTATGCTAAGCTATAGCCAGCTGGATATAGCTACACATTTAGCAGACAATGGTACCAATCTTCTCATCTAACTCTCTGCCAAAAAGTGAGCAAGTGTATTTCCCAAAATGTTCAATATGACGATACAACCCTCCTTCCCTGGAATGATCTATGTAAAAGCCACAACTTTAAATTACAGCTAACTTCAACCTGAGACTTGATGAAGTGACTCGACCATTTTCACACAGACATAGAAGGAAATCAGGTGAAAAGGTTTAAACCCAGACACTAAATATAATGGTCACCTCCAAAATGTTACTCTGTGACCATGACCTCAATGAAGTGTTTCATTATCATGTCTATAGAAATAGGTCATGACAAGTGTGACACTTTAAGACAATTCATTATGACTGAGGCCCTCAATGTATCGTCCCGCTTTCGGAGAGCAGTGTGATGTAAGCGTAGTTCTGCCGGTCCTGCTGGGAGACGGGGCAGGGTTGCTGGGCCACATATGAAGTAACACCGCAGGGAGTCTCACCTGGTTTCTGATCTGGGCCAACCCATTTAGAATGGAGCACACTTTCATCCATTATTAGAGCGGTTATATAATGGTAGTGAAAGTGATGCAGTTACATAAAGCTCATCGTCCATCAAAAAAAATGACGCGCTGAAAGCAGAATCACAACAGAAATGTGTGTCAGTGATGAAGTTGTCGCTGACAACAAATGTAGGCTAAAGTTTGGAGCATCAACAGAAGGATCAGATGCTTTGCGAGCTTCTGGGGCCCCTGTGGCATTTAAGTCATTTTGAGGCAACATGACCTCATGCAGGTGTTCGTGTAGAGACAAATCTGCTGCCATGTAAGAAGTGATAAGTGTATGGTGTCTTCAGGCTTTAAAAAAAATAAATGTCAAATAAGTAGACCTATCAGCAGAGGCCTCATTCAGGACTGTGCACACGAGACGACAAGTAAACACTGACCTTTGATGGCGGACTCCACCCTCTCAAACTCCAGAAATATCCTGACGGCTTCATCATCTGGCACAACTGCAATCTGAAAGCAAAGTGGGGTTTTGTGATTTGTCCCATTTGATCAACAAATAGACCCCTTTTCTTAACGTTAGTAAACGTGACGACGTATTTTGTGGGCTGAAAAAACACATTAGTTAATGCTGGCTAGCAAGTATTGTTGGCTAGTTTATTGAACAATGGCTGAAGATGATGTTAGTTTCTCTCAATATGTTGAGTCACTCTCCAGGATCACGAGTGTTAGTTGAGAACATTAACATTACCAACAGGACCAGATTAGCCAATGACAGACTACTCTGGGAGGAGTAGATGACTGGCTAACATTAGCTAGCTAGCTAGCTTACGTGGAGACTGACAAGCTAGCTAGCTAACACCTGTTCTCCTCCTGAGGAGCGAGGCAGAGGGATTTTGACCCAGCGCTGTCCGTTGTTTGGCTCGTTTTCTGTAGCACGGTGGAATTAGCAACGTAGCTAGTTGACTAGCTAGTCGCTAAATTCAACAACTTAGTGTTTCATGCATACACTCTTGTCACAGCACAGGAAAGCAGAGTGCCATCACCAGAGGAGTGAGAACTTTGTTCGGCTCATTTTCTGTGTTGCAGCATGGCAGAATTAGCAAACTAAGTTAGCTACATAACCAGCCGTCCAACCAGCAGGCTGGTGGCCAACAGCAGTGCTGTAAGGATAAACTGAAGGCATATAAATCTTTTAATGCCTATAGTAGCTTTCCTTCAATAAAGTCAGTCACAAATAGAGTGGTACAAAGGTTACAGAGGTGAAGAGAAAATGTTGCTTATAATTTAGCCTTCTGCTAACTGCAGCTGTGAACCATTGGCTAAATATTAGCAACATGTATTCTCCTTTTCTGAAACGTTTTGTCGATATTGTAGCTCGCTGGAGCCTTGAATCGCAGCTTGTCATCTCAAATGCATGTGATAGCTCGTTTCTGGCACCCAACCACACAGTAAGATCAATTTTCGATGTGTAACTTAAGCCCACTGCTAGTGTTAGCCTTCAGTCTTTCCTTTGTTTTGCTTCCAGCTACGGCTGTGACGTAATCGTGACCTTGACACCCACAGGGTTTATTCCCTTCATGCTGCACTCTTCTCTCACCTCAAAAATGACACATTTAACCACTTTGCCATATTTCTCGCACTCTTCTTTTGTCTCCCCCTCCAAGTCTTCGTCCACCTCGCCTCGACCCACCATGTTCTGAAAGACAAACAGACATCTGGCCTACTTACATGGGACAACAGAAGAAATCTGATATAACCACTGGCAGGTCTACACTTAAACGGCACTACAAGGTCTTGTATCGTCTCCATTTTCTGATCCTGATCCAATCTAGAAAACAGCATTTACGCACACATACATACCCTCAGCAGGACCACTTTGGTCGGGTTTTTGAGGATCTCTGTGAGCGGGTTGGCATCTGACTTCTTGGAAGAGTCCGCTGGTTGGATGGAAACAGGGACAAAGGTCATATTTCCAAAAAAAAAAAAAAAAAAAAACAACCTCAAAACTCAACACAGCTGCTGTTGAGCTGGATGGAGCAACTGAAGGTGCCCAACAATAAGTTTTATCGTATTGCATTGAGCTTGATTCAATACGCGCGATAAACGGAACAATTCAGCAGATCTTTTGCTCAAAAGCTGCACATAAATTTCTCCTCGGTACGCAGGGCCGACGTGAAACTTCTGTCACGTCTGGCTATTTCTGTCACATTTTAAAGCACTGCTTTTATTGTGTTTCACATGCTGCTGAGGAAACACTCAAATGCAATACCACTGCAGGAATAATTCTGCCTGAAAAACTGACAAAGTAGCAGAGGGATAAATGTCACGCTCAACGAAACAATGAAACAAACATGTACATACACAGTGCTTATCTCAACTTTTAAGCAAGACCTTGGTTAAACTCAAACATTATAACCAGTGGTCCCCAAACTGGTAATCAGGGGCCACAAAGTTTTCCTCAGGAGGTACCGGGAACCGTGTTCTGTACAGTATACAATACTGATAACAGGGAAAAAAAAATAACTGATACAACTACAGAAGTTTTCCTCTGTTTCAACTTATCACCACAGGCCGCTGTGTTTTGTTTTTCAGCACTCCCTGCGGTACCCACATTCAAATAAATGGACAGACTAGCGTTTTCACTGCAACGCCTGATTTAGTTCAGCCAAAAGCCCACTAATTAACATGTTGTATCTTGCTTGTTTGGACAGTTTACTAATCATTTCTTGGCTGAGGAGTTGCCAGGCAAGAAGATAGTCTGGCATATAACACACAATAGTTTAACTATTCCTTTAAGCCATAATGAATGTGTGTTTAGCCTCATTATCTAGGGGTTAGCAGAATAGGTTAAAAGAATCAGAAGAAAAACAGGCCAGTCTGAATTAGGAGCTGAGCTTATAGAGAAGGAAAATAAGTTTAAATTTATGACTCTAACACTAGTTTTGACTGACAACAGACAGCATGCATTAGGTGTAAAAAATGATTTTTTTATGTGGTAACAAAGACCAGATTCAAAGTAAAATTACAAAATGGAGCAACGACTGCAGTGTTAGCCCACATAAAGTGTTGCATTACCAGCACACATCCAGCAGAAAACCATGCAAAACTATTCTACTCACTGCCATATTGTCTTATTTTAATACAGAAATAATACAGACCTCTGCAAGGATTGGGAACCACTCAGCTTTTAACAGATGTAAAGCATCGCTGTTTTTAATTTGTTAACTGTATGCGACAATAGGAGAACACATACATGGACAAAACTAGAGGTCGACCGATATGGGGTTTTTATGGCCAATGCCTATTTTATTTATTTATTTATATTTATTTAATTTCCAGAATCAGGACAGCCGGTGGCCGATATATGATGCCGATATTTCTTTCTTTTTTTTCCGCCATCTGATAAAATATAACAGCTTAATAATAACAAATGATGCACAAAATTTCTCAACTTCAGTAAACATTTCTTAAACATTCCTTAAGGTCTGTCTCTCCAATCTACAGTTTGTGTCTGCACTGCAGTGCACTTATATATTTTAAATAAAAATGATGTACAAACTAAATATCCGATACATGAAACAGGTAATCAAAAAAAATAAACTTTGTTAAATAAACTTTTGGATGAAATAATAACGTTTTAGTGCCCTTAACAAAGTTTATCACAGATGCAGAGGAGTTAATAGGGTTTTTAATTCAGGGTTTGATTCCCACTCCTCTCTGTATTCTAGTGTGTATAGTTTAGACTGAGACATGATGAGCAGCCAGCTAGATGTTGCTAACCTACACTGATTGAAGGTATCCACAGTTATGCTGTGCTTATGTCACAGAGAGGCTCCCACACAGTGGACGAGGTGAGTTAGTGACTGAAGCTGTCAGAGTGAAATGCAGTGCAGATTTCAGTGCAGTGATTTAGTTGCTGTTTTGAAAGAGTCGCTAGAGAGGTCTGAAAACTCGCTAAATGGTCGCTAAGTTGGCAACACTGCTGAGGTCTGCTGGTAGAATGACAGTTTGATTGACACAAGGGGGCGGAGTCATGTGTTCTACAGCAGCAACACTGGGCTGACCGCTGATGTGCCCGCTTGATAATCGGCTTAATATGCTCAGACATAGGCCAAAGCTGATTATTAATAATTGGCAGGTCGATTTATCGATCGACCTCTAGATAAAGCACATGTAAACATACACGCACACTTCTAGAATAAAATACTAGGTATGCAAAGATAGCACATTCAGCATAATGGACGAGAGAGAAAATGGGAATGAAGAAGGCCAACCTGCAGAGCCTCCGGCTGAAGTCTCAGCAGCACCCGCCTGGCTGGACCCTGCTGCTCAGTCACACACATACAAAACACACACACACACACACACACACACACACATAATTAAAAAGTACAAAGACACACACACACTAAAGTCACTGTAAAACATCTGAGTGATCCTGAAATGACTCCATGACTGATGAGCGCAGAGCAAAAATACACATAAAAGATCAAAAGTGAAACCAAACACTTCTTCCGCAACCTAACGTCAATGCAGAGTCGACACCGAACGACAAACGTGAGGACTGGAGACGACACAAGCAAAGGTCGATTCAAGCGGTTGACATGTAAAAAGGACTTGAATGAAAGCAAAGTGAAAAGTCACAAAAAAACAGCCAAGGAATGAGTGGCATTTACAGCACTCCTCATTACGAGCAATGGTAAAGTACTTACGTTTTTCTGCAGCGTCGCCTATGATGATCTTCCCGCCTCTCTTGCTGGTCTTCTCCACGGACAGCGCCGTGCTGAGGCCCTGCTCGTGCTTCCCCAGGCCCTGGCCTTCTTTGAAGCCGTACTTCTGCATGATCTTATGGGCCACCGTACCTCTGCGGGAGGACACATGGAGATGTAGGAGATGTCAGAATATCAAACTTATTACTTATCAGAGCACGCTTGCTAGTTATATAGTTATAGTTATATAGTGCCGTGTATAGTTTTAGTTGTTTAGTTTAGTTGTTTTTGTTAGGGCCCGGTATAATGTCTCAAAAGTAGCTACATATACATACAATATACATGATTGGAGAACTGCAGAAACGGCCATAATGTTGAATGTTTCATTTTTGTGCTACTTAATGCCTAGTTCAGACTACACAACTTCAGCCCTGATTTTCGGCTCTCCAACAGTTTCTGGAGCTCCCCGACAAAAGCCACAGATCACAGGCAAACCGGTGTCGGTTCGCTGCACGCCAGTACTCATGCGTCATTTGTCAGCTGCTCAAAGACGCGAGCTGAGAGGCTCCCTGATGTCTGGCAGACATATTCCTGATATCTAGCATGCTAAATATCTGGACCTGTTGGGGACTCCGGCCACGAGCTACAGCCAATGAGAGCGTGAGACACGGGTTGACGGTAAACCCGGAGGAGGAGGAGGGGTTGCCTCTAACAACAAGAACTTACAGTATGTGCTGCATTTGCAACACAGAGTGAAGTTGTTGCTGCACGTAGAGGAATAAATAGTAAAAATGAGTGTGGAAACATGCCAATGATAACATCAGTAATATGTCTCGCGTATGGTATCAAGTCATTTACCGTGTATTTCTGTGTGTGTTTTTGTAACAAAACACAGTTTGGAGACCTCATCAGGGATTCCTCCTGTTTATTTTTATTTAGTTTGCTTGTTTTCTCATTTGTATTTAGTTTCAGTTTACTAAAAATAGATTTCACTGCTTATGTTCGTTTCAGGTAACTATAATACCTCTGCTCCCCACTGTAATTTACCATCTCAAATTTGCATGTTTGGATCATCATCATCTTACACTGTGAATGTGCTGACTGCAACATCTACATCTACAGCATTTCGACAAAAATGAATGAATCAATATTAATTCAAATTAGGTCATGTTTTACCCAACTAATGTCAGTGTTGATGCATTGCAGAAAATGTGTCTGGATTTTGACAACAAAACAAACAAACAAACAGGTAATACATGTAAAAATTACATGCAGTACATTTTCTTTGGTGTGTGTGTGTGTGTGTGTGTGTGTGTGTGTGTGTGTGTGTGTGTGTGTGTGTGTGAGACACCTACCCCATGTTGGCGAGGAAGGAGCTGGTCGGTCCGGGTGGTGATCGTGGTCGATCTGAGTCCTCATACATCGGTGGAGGGATGGCGGCCTTTGAGCCTCTGGAAGGACGGCCTTCATCCTCGTAGGAGTATGATGAGCCTAAAAAAAAAAACAAAAAAATAACTGCTATATAAAGTCTTTATTTTAGACTGTCATTCTTTGCATATATATTGTATTCTGTTGTTTTTTATTACTGTAACGTCACAGCAACTCTGAAGAACGAATGATGATACTGAAGCAGAAAACAGCAGCTGCCTGCCAACTCTGATAATGTAGATGCTGCTGCCCTCTGCTGTAGACAGTCTAACTATTAACATCACTAACAGAGGCTGGCCGTTTGTCTGTGTGGTCATCACTGTTTCGCTCAGTGATCCAGGCGTTTTAAATAAACAACTTACTCCAGACATTGCAGGTTACAATACTCACGTTTCACTCACAAGCTCCATGTGTGTTTGACTCTTACATGCTACATGACATATAAAACACACCACCAACTAACCAAATCCTGGGATAATGTATCTCGCTGTTGTTTCATAGAGGATCGCCATGAAGCACAATGTTGTTCCTGTTCTCTTTTGTTTGTCCTAAAACTAGTCAGTGGCTTAAAACCATCATCACCACCTGATGGATCATTAGACTTACCATCCTTGTCCACAAGTGAAGAAGGAGGGGCGATAGCTGCTCCACCCATACCTGGAAGAGACAGACAGGACATCCATCCTATTGTCTTGGTTGAAACATGATGACTGAGATACACAGCTGCTAAATTTAATGTATCTTAGCTATAGAAGGTCAAACACTGACGACCTACGTTTCAACATTAGGGGTGGGTGATATAGCAAAAGTTTTTTTCAGTGTTTTAATCGAAAAGCAAAACTTATTCCTCATCACACATCTTAAAAAACACTTTTTTTAATTTAAAAAACAAACCTTTTACTACACTTAAAAAAAAATACAGACGTGGACTTCGGGTATGCAGCCATGCACTAAGAATAAAAGGGAAATGTAACTAACCTGTGACCAAGGAAAAGCAAATAAAGCTCACAGAGAATCCGTGAAGACGGATAAAACCTGTGTTTGAGAAGGAAAGTCTAAAACCTGATCACCTAAAAGTGGTCCAAACTCCTCTGGAGAGGCTTTGGTTTGTAGTCAGATGATGACAAATGAAGATAAAATCATCTTCATCGTCATTTGCATCTTGTTTATTTACATATGTGGTTATTTCCTTTACTTAAAGTGCACCTATGAGCTTATTTCTCCATTTTATATCATATTTACTTTGTCTCTTGTGCTCTTGCACCTCCATCTGTTTCTGTATGGGCTCAGTGCTGATTGATATTTTGTATGTGCTCTCATTTTTGTGTGTCATATGGGGGGGTTACTTGGGTTTCTGATTTCTTTATTATTCTGTAAATCTTTTTATCTAGAAAACACTTTGTGTTTAAGGCTGAAAAGTGTAACATAAATAAAATTAATTAAAATTATTATCTTGATAAACATCCAAAGATGGTGAATATTTCTAGAGGTGCACTAGCCAAGTGGGTCAAACACTCACTTCTTTTCCTCCGCTCCGTCTCGTAGTCGTCCTCCTCGTCTGACTCGCCCTCTGCTGTAGGGAAGCGAGAGAAACCACTTGGAGCTCCACCTTCGTGCCGGTCTTTCCTCTTCCTGCAACACACCGAGTTTGAGATTTAAACAACAGTCCTGTTTTCCTATAAATATTCAGTGCAGTAGACTCTCTCTTTAAATTCCCACAAATTACTATTACATGATGAATCACTAAAGCCTTGAACACTTTTTGCACGCAGTTACAGATGCATCATGACCCCCATGACCCTGAATTGCAATGAAGACAATGAGTGCTTTGAGTTCATGACGGTACTTTTCTCTCTCCTCGATCTCCTTCTGCCGCTCCTGCTCCCTCTGTCGCTGTCGTTCTTCTCTGTGTCGCTTCACCACCTTCTCATAGTCGTTGGGGAACATCGGATCATACTCGTCTGCCAACGGGATCAGCACATCGCCGGAGGAGAAACCACTGGGCACGGCATCCTGAAAGCACCACCACACACAGGACAGGTCCAAAATATGAGAGTGAGATAGAGATGGCACCCACAGACGTAGTTGTAATGTTATTTTGATATGGATATTTACATTTTTTTTCAGCATATAAGGCAGAGTCTTGGTGCAGCTGCTTCACAACATACACTGCTGCGTATCATATTAACATCACATAATACATCTTTGGCTAATTATGCGTTCCAACATCCATAATACCATTGCTGAAAAAAAATGTAGACTGTCCCAATATACTGTATAGTATGTCAAATGCAACATGCCAAAAACACTAGGATGCCCTACCACATCCAGTGACATTTTTCAGTATGCAAGAAAGCATGCTCTCCTGGCTATTCTGACCCACAATCCTCTGTGCAGTAGAAATATGAGCACAAGAATCAAAGTTCAAAGAACAATGTTATGAGAAAGTAGTGACCCGATCCCAAAGTCCACACTCAGAGACTCTCAAACTTTGAGATGTGTTCCTGCAAAGTCAGTGAGGGTTTAGGGCTGTCCCACTGTCAAATCGTCAGGTCCTTGAGGACTCTCTTGCCGACAATTTGAGCCCTTTGTGAACACTTTAGGTAGGTCTGCATTTCTGCAGACTTTGGGGAATTGGGAACGCTGCTTTTTAGGGAATGACCCACAATTCATAGGAATGTGACATTAACCACAGGGTTACAATGGTTACCAGGGGAAGCTTGGATGTGTGAAAAAAGCACAGGTGTTCAGCCAGGCATTTTTAATTTTACACAGGTTAACATTAACATTAAGGATTTAAGATGTTACCGAAAGACACATGAAATGAAAGGAACGCAAGCTTTACAGACTATATTACACACCTGGTTTATTCATTAACCATTTCTTTGAATTTTGCTTAATGGAGTTTGACAAAGGGGCTGCACGGTGGTGCAGTGGTTAGCACTGTCACCTCACAACAAGAGGGTCACAGGTTCAAATCCGGCTTTGCGGCCCCTCTGCATGGAGTTAGCATGTTCTCCCTGTGTTAGGTGGGTTTTCTCTTGGTTCTCCAGCTTCCTCCCACAGTCCAAAGACATGCAGGTTAATTAATGACTCCAAATTGCCTGTAAGTGTGAATGTGAGTGTGAATGGTTGCCTGTCTCTATGTGTCAGCCCTGCGATGGACTGGGGACCTGTCTAGGGTGTACCCTGCCTTCATCCAATGCCAGCTGGGATCGGCTCCAGCCACTAGTCTCGTAAGGAAAGAGCCTGGAAGACGTTTGAATGGACAATAAACAAAGGAAAATAAAAACCCACAATAGGGTCATTAATGTAACTTGATATGTTACTGCAAAGTGCTGTCACATTCTTATTTATACAACCCCTTTAACCCCTTTCAGAGGATCCAGAGTTTAAGGCCTTAGGGGGGACATTGTAATTGGGCCAGTATGTCCCAATTGTATGCATACTGCATGCAACAGTACATACACTGTAAGGGCTGCTACAGTATGTACTAAAATGAAAAAGTATGTGATTTGGAAAGCACCATAAGATCCACACTAATCAAATCAAGAGAAAAAAAATCCAGCAACATGGGTGTTATAAACAATTTATAAACTTGGAAGAATTTGTAAACACTGATAAGACAGACCTTAAGTCCAGCAGCAGGGTGTGGAGGAGTGTCTGTGGTCTGTCTCTCATCACTGGAGCCTCCTCTCTTTAGATCAATAACTGGAGCCAAGACAGTGGTCTGCTTCATCCGCTGGGTCTACACGCAACACAACACAAAATCATTGAATACTGGTATGTATACTGTACAATGGACTTATAGTATTTCCTTGTTGGCATTCTGAAGGGTTCATGTTAGAGCACATCTGCACATCGTGTCAATTTGCTGTGAACTCAGTAAGTATCCATCTATGACTGGTCTGTTTATCCTTCACGTGTCATGCGTCCTCGTATCGTACCTGTATACTGTACATGTAACCTACCTTGGCCTGGGTCAGAGCCGCCTTCTTCACCTTCAGCTGGGACTGCAGCAGCTTGAAGTTCTTGGACCAGCCTTCGGTCTTGGTGTCACTGGCACCCACACCGAGGTCATCATACAGCGACATTGCTGCCTGTTAGCGCCTGTTTACCTGCAGACGAGTGTCATTTGTTTTAACGTTGATAAGAGGAGCATCATTTTGTTCAATACTTGGAGAGAAACTGAGGTTGTAACTTAGCAGCAGCCTAGCTGAAAAGCTGGTTCACTTCTATTGTAACTGACTGGTTTATTCCTTTAATGGAATGGCACGTAGCGTTAGCTATATTTAAGCAAGTACGCTATCTTAAACACCAACATGCCAACTTAACTGGCGAAATATCAATTTAGCTAACGTTAGCTAATGCTAACTTAGCTTCTCTACTGCATGGTTCTTAACGAATTACGTCTCAAATAACATATTATATTAGCTTTTATTTTCAACCTACCGGTGTTATAAATGCCTGGACATTAACTAAATGTAAGTGCCTATACCATAAAAAAGGTTTGGCAGCACATTTATGGAGCTAGCTCCTCGCTGTCCGGGACCGGAAGTCAGCAGCACAACAACAACGCTAAGCGCGACAGGAAGTCTACGACATTTTGCGACACTTCCCGCCGCTGCCCCGCCTAGCGGCCGGATGACTGTATCGTGTGGTCACGTGTCACGGTTAAATGACATAATTATTTGTACAATAACATTTGTTTATAAATACATTTATTAATGTATGACTAAATTAACTAAATTACAAAATTAATCACGTAATTGATGTTTTAATGGGCAATAAAAGGAAGAATTCTAAAATAATTTACAGATGAAGTATGAATCCACCAATAAATACTTCAAATTAAAAGCGACATTTTCACAACCACTGTAAAGCAGTCAATAAGTACAGATTTGTATAATGTATCAATGAATTCACGTATACAGGTGAAACTCAAAAAATTAGAATATCATGCAAAAGTTAATTTATTTCAGTAATTCAACTTAAAGGTGACACTAATATAATATATAGACTCATTACACACAAAGCAAGACATTTCAAGCCTTTATTTGTTATAATTTTGATGATTATGGCTTACAGCTTATGAAAACCCCAAATTCAAAATCTCAGAAAATTAGAAGATTACATGAAATCAATAAAAAAAAAAAAAAGGATTTCATATGCAGAAATGTTTTCCCTCTGAACAGTATAATCATGCATTTGTACTCAGTACTTTGTACTCAGCACTGGCATGGATGCTGTCAGCCTGTGGCACTGCTGAGGTGTTATGGAAGACCAGGATGCTTCGATAGCAGCCTTCAGCTCTTCTGCATTGTTCAGTCTCATGTCTCTCACCTTTCTCTTTGTAACACCCCATATATTCTCTATGGGGTTCAGGTCAGGTGAGTTTGCTGGCCAATCAAGCACAGTAATCCCATGGTCATTGAACTAGGTTTTGGTACTTTTGGCAGTGTGGGCAGGTGCCAAGTCCTGCTGGAAAATGAAGTCAGCGTCTCCATAAAGCTTGTCTGCTGAAGGAAGCATGAAGTGCTCTAAAATGTCCTGATAGCCGGCAGCGTTGACTCTAGACGTGATAAAGCACAGTGGACCAACACCAGCAGATGACACGGCTCCCCAAATCAATGGCTCTTGATGCACTAACGCCAGCCTCAGTCCACTCCTTGTGAAGCTCCCCCACACTTTTGAATGGCCTTTTCTTGACAATCCTCTCCAGGCTGTGGTCATCCCTGCTTCTTATGCTTTGATACAGCACTTTGGGAACATCCAACTTGTTTTGCAGTGACCTTTTGAGGCTTTTCCCTCCTTGTGCACAACTGTCAAGTCAGCAGTCTTCCCCATGATTGTGAATTCGACTGAACCAGACTGAGAGACCTTTTAAAGGCTCAGGAACACTTTGCAGGTGTTGTGGATTAATTAGCTGATTAGTAGTGTGACACTTTAAGATTACAATATTGAACCTTTTCACAATAGTCAAATTTTCTGAGATTTTGAATTTGGGGTTTTCACAAGCTGTAAGCCATAATAACCAAAACAGTACAAATAAAGGCTTGAAATATCTCACATTGCATGTTACTGAAATAAATCAACTTTTGCATGATATATATATTTTTTTAGTTTCATCTGTAAATAGAATAGAATGGACCTTTATTAATCCCACAGTGGGGAAATTTGGTCGTTACAGCAGCACATTTAAAAACACCCAAGTGTACATAAAATATACGGAAAAAATACAGACAAATATACAGAATATACAAATATAAACAGATATACAGGAGTGTATACAAATAAACAGGAATATAGACAAATATACAGGAAGATTACCTATAAAAAAGGAAAAAAAGAATAAAGATTGATCAGAAAATCTTGGAAACTGTAAATTCACAGGATGGATTTTTTTTGCATATATATTATATATAAAAGTATAGATATAGATATTGCACAGGTATTTCACAGTGGTGGTAAATTAAAGTTCTATTTAAAACTAATGAAATAAATAATTGAACAGTCCATTTCTTTCTTCATGCTGGGTGCTGATGGGACAAACTGACTTTTAAATCAATACAGTATCTCCTCTGCCTTCACTGTGTAGGCGGGAAAAGTACACACAGACCACGTGATCCACCGCTTGCTTTGGAGGAGAGGCAGTGAAAGTGAAAGTGCCGAAACTCCCGTGACAGAGGACGTCGCGCAGCGAGGATGATCTGTACCGGTCCTGGTTTACCTGGCGAACATGTTTTAAGTGTCCACAGAGCTGCCAGATGGATCTGGGTTCCCCTTTATTCCCTGTCTGCGTTGTTGTGACCTGTCTGCTCGGAGCTGCGCTCTGCTCCAACGGAGGTAAAATATACCACCAATTTACACATTAGATCACCTTCACAACGCCTTTTAAATAGTTTTACCCTACTTTGGTCCAAAGCAGGGCACTGAAATATAGCAATAACACAACAGCATTATGTTATTGATACTGTTATTAGTTATTATTTTAACTTTCCCTTTCTGTCACTGAGAGTTTGTGTCTGCAGCTGTGATTTGACAAAGCAAACACAGGTTCCAGGTGACACTGTAATAACAAAGTAGACCTAAGAAACTCACACATCTGAAGGACTTTAGACCGATGATGTACCATCGGAGACAGGTCAGGGGTCAAGAAGATCACGCAGAGCCACCTTTCACCTACAGTGTAGAGCAAAATGTTAATAAACCTAATAATTGTAGAATTTCTTTACAAACAAACCAGCATAATCTCAACAGGACAGCTGACATACTGTATATACTATACAATAAGACACTTTTTTGTAGGGATGCACCGATATCAGATCGGATATCAGGCTGATACTGACTCAAATAGCCAGATCCGGTATTCGTGACAATGGGGCTGGTCTGTTCACTTCAGTTCTGTTATATACCATACACATTATGCACTGGGATTTTACTTCCTGTTTAAGTTTCCTTCCTGTTAAATTTGTAGATTTTTTTTACCAAGTTGCTGGTGTACGATTTATTATTTTAATAATAAATACAAATTCAGTAAATGTATATTTATGTATTTACTTGTTAGATTTTGTTTTACACAGCTATGAAAGCCATGTTTAAAAAATAATTTATGAAATGTACACAGTGACGCATACAGCTTATTAATTAAACACATTTTTGTCCTATAAATGTCATTTGTTTTGTCCTTTACTGTCTGAAACTAACTAATATAAAAAATCTGAAGCGACCCATTTAAATGAAATATTCTCTTGTTGCCGTTTCTGTGTGGACATACATATTGCAATTTTTCCACGTGATGTTTTATCTTCCAGACAACGGCAGTTGTCCGTGTCCAGAGATCCCTCAAAGGCCTCTAACTGAACCGCCACCTGGGACTTGCTTCCAAATTGACAATACTTTTCGCTACACATGCGTCAGAGGTTACGTGAGGAAGGTGGGAACTTCAAATCTCATCAGATGCAAGAAAATTGACGGTACTCCCCAGTGGTCCCCGCCCTCCCCCAGCCTCCAGTGTATACGTAAGATTTATTTGTTGTTTGTCTTCACATTTGAAGAGCTCATTTGCAAAATTCCGACAAACAAAATCTCTCTCCACTCATATGGCTCAAGCCTATCTTATCCAGTAGCATACTCATAGGAACAGGGACCCTTTAAAGCAGCAGTAGGCAGAATATTTTTGGCATCATTGGGCAAAAATGTCATAATAACCTTTCAGCATATTATACTTCAAGAGCTCTGAGAGAAAACTAGACTTCTGCACCTCCTCATGGCTGTTTTCAGGCTTTGACCAATCAGATGTCATTTCAGAGAGAACGAGCGTTCCTATTGGCTGTTCATTTAACAGAGGCAGCTGCCAATCAAACAGTAAAGCTAGGCAGCGCTGATCAAATATGAATTAATATTGTGTTGCTGTAATTACTATTTCTGGTGTAAATTATTTTTAGAAACATCTTGTAGTTACTGTTTAGCTATAAAATGAGAAAGTTTGCGCCGGTTGGTGGGCGGTGCTTCGTATTTCCTCAACAGATCTCAACATGGCGGCCAGGTCACAAACTTTCTCCTTTTATAGATAAACAGTAACTACAAAATGCTTCTGAAAACATTTTACGTGAGAAATTACAGTAACAGAACATTGATTCATATTTGATCAGCGCTGCCTAGTTTGACAGTTTGATCGGAGTTTGCGAGTGATTGACAGCTGCTCAGAGACGTCAGGCTCCAGCTCGGCTCTGATTGGTCGTTTTCCTCCTGTCTGTGAAATCTTGCAGATGCCATTAGGAGCAACGGAGGACACAGAGGAACATGATTTTTTTCAGATGACCTGTCTCATACACTGCTGTCGGGATATAGTGACTGTTTTATAAGAATAACTTTTTTTCGTAGTCGCTCTAATCTTAATACAGCTTCTTTAAGAAACACTGCAAAAACAAAGAGCAGAGTTGTCATCCAGCAGTGTAAGCTGAGAACACCAGATTTCTGAGCGTGACACTCAAACTTGTGAAACTGGTATGTACTGTTGGGTTGAGTGTTTTGCAGCACAAGAAACCATTTAGAATTGTATATACAAGTACTGCCAAATACAGATGCTAGGTCTGCAGTGTAACATCCACAGTCCATTGGGAAAGCATGACCTTTGACAGTGATAGTTTCAGGTGATCTGACCAGAACATGTAAATAGCTTTGGCGTTTGATGTTGCCTTATTTCATCTGAATTCAAAATGATATTTTAAATGGAAGCAGCTATCATAATACAACCGTCAAGCTCAATAACATCCACCACATTAAAGTGAGAAAGGAGCGATGGGAAAAATGTTGATAACCTACACTCTTGGCAGCACCAGCAAGAAGGAAGTCATCACCTCTGGGGCCTTCTCTTTATCTACCCAGCTCCTAATACTAAGGATACTGTAACACTGTTGTAGCAAAGGTTCATTTCATAGAAACGTCTTTCACGTACACCACACGTATGTCTGCCCTTGCGAAATTGAAATGATTAATGTGAAAAAGCACGCTGGTGTCTATATATATCGTTCACAACCACCCACATGTGGTTTTGACTTTACTGGAATGTGCCTACACACAGCTGCATTTTAGTTATTTTTTTCTTACTGTACTAATAAGATAAACTCTTTGGTTTGCTCCATCTAGCGAGCAAAATGTTGGCACGGCACCAGTCCGGCTTGTTTCAATTGGAGTAAGGGATGCACCAGCATGCCTCTAAATGAAATGGATGAAGACAAACAAGAAATGAAAAGAGTGCAAATGATAAAGAGACATTTTTATAGGACTAGACCACTGCTGAAATATCAAAGTAGCTACATGAGAGTAATTAAATAAATAGAAAAAATAAAATATTGAGATTTAAATGCAGGTATATAGGGATGAATTTACAGGTTTGTTAACCCACAGATGAGTGGTATCTTAACACAGCAGTAGGCACGATTGGAGCCAATATGACTTCAAAAAAAGTATTTTTATAAAACGGTCACCAGAAACATCTTGTTGAGAACAGCTGATGAAACATATCGATTGGTTTGTAAGCACCTCTAGAACTAACAAAGAAAGAAATCAGCATCTCCAGGCTGCCTTAAGATCACATGAAAAAAATGTGCCTGAAGCATTCTGAGTTCACAAGATGCAGTATGGCAACAGTATAGTTTTCATTTTATGCAACCTGTGAGGATTGAAGTATGTTATGTAAAGAATTAAATACATAAGTTGATGGTTGGGGTTACTGGAAGATGTGCCAAATGAGTACATATTATTTACAGAGATCTAACTAAAATTATTGAAGAAATTTAGGAGGGTGAGAATAATCAGAGGGACGAAGAGCAGCATATCGTCGGCATACAGTCTGAGCTACTCACTGCATCACCTTGGAAACAATCAACTGGTAATAGAAAGCTTGTGTTTCAAACAAGGGCTATTAGTGTTTACCAGGCAAAAGATGCTTCAAGTTTCATTGTGGGAAGAGTAGGATCCTTAGTTTGGACTTTGAGCTATACTAGATCTTGCAAGTCCCCCAACTTTATTAATTTAATACTTTTTTGCATTAAGACAAAGTGTTTTGTAGCCTATTCATACTATCACGATGATATGCTTTCAGATGATGAACAAACTCTACTTCTTATTTGTTGTGTTTCAGCTGACCCAAACAGAGTCCCAACACAACCACCAAACAGCACAGTAACACGTAAGTGTAAGCTCTAACACAAAACCTCTATAGTACTTGTACACAGTACAGTTTAAATATGGCTAAAATTGATGAAGAATCTGAAGGACATTCTAGACAAAGTTGCATATCGTCAGCATACAGTCTGCGGTACTAGAGGTAATATAAAGCCTGTTTTTCAAACCAGGGCTATTGACTTTCCCAGGCAAAAGATGCTATCAAGTTGTATTGTGGGAAGAGTAGGATGCTTAGTTTTTGGAGCTTGAGCAACAACTAGGTCTTGCAAGTCTTTATTTTGCCAACTTTATTACTTAAATCCTTTTTTGCACTAAGACAAAGTGTTTTTGTAGCCTATTCATACTGTCAGGATGATATGATTTCAGATGATGAACAAACTGCTCAACTTCTTACTTGTTGTGTTTCACGTAACACGTTAGTGTAACCTTAAATAAGTAACTTTAAATATGAGATGGAGAGAAGTGTTTGTTTCACATTTATGATTAATGATGGTCTGATCTTATAGAGGGTCTCATAGATATTCCCTATGACTCCACCATTACCACCACAGTCAGTGAGTTCTTTATTTGCATGAATAAAATAAAAACTTTGTTAATACTAATGCACTAGTAATTAATAAGTACTAATGATAAAACGTGTGGTTGTAGTATTTGTGTTAGTGGTAATGATTAGAAGCGGCGTAGTAGTGGTAGAGGTAAAGGTAGTTGTACTAGTATCAATAGTAGCCATGGCAACAGTAGTTGTACCATTAGTTGTAATGTACAAATAACAGCAGCCTTAATGACTGTAGTACTAAAAGAGTACCAAAACATCAAAAACACCAACACAAGGAAACTTCTGTTACTGTTACTTCTGAAGTAAAAGTAAAACTTCATGTGTATAATTTCCTAAGAGTACGACACAGCTCATTCAGCTATACCATGAGTAAAAGTTACTTTGTTTCATGTTTAAAATGGTGGTAGGATAACCAAAAAATGATAGGATCTATTCCCCAGTTAAGTCCAATGTCAGTGTATGACAACATTTATGATGTGTGTGACAGAGCAAAGACTGTAAAAAATAGACTGATGTCAATATATGGGCATCCATATTTTAATTTTTCAGTTTTTTTCTTCCAGACAACACTAGTTGTCCGTGTCCAAAAATTCCTGAAAGGACTCGAACTGAACCGCCACCTGAGACCTGTTTTCAAATTAACAATACTTTTCGCTACACCTGCGTCAGAGGTTACGCAGGTGGGAACTTCAAATCTCATCAGATGCAAAGAAATTGACAGTATTCCTCAGTGGTCCCCTTACCTCCTCCAGTGTATACGTAAGATTTATTTGTTTATCTTCACATTTTAAGAGCTCAATCACAAAATTACAAACAAATTTGAGGAGTTTTGTATGAAATTACTGAAGATATTTAGGAAGGTGGGAAGAATCTGAGGGACATTCTAGACAAAGAGCAGTATGTCGTCGGCATACAGTCTGAGTTACTAGAGGTACTATAAAGCCTGTGTTTCAAACAAGGGCTGTTAGCATTCCCCAGGCAAAAGACGCTATCAATTTGCATTGGGGAAAGAGAAGAATGGTTAACTTTTGGAGCTTGAGCTATACTAGGCAAGTCTCTCAACTTTATTATTTAAACGTTTTTTTGCATTAAGACAAGTGTTTTGTAGCCTATTCATACTGTCAAGATGATATGATTTCAGATGATGAACAAACTCAACTTCTTATTTGTTGTGTTTCAGCTGACCCAAACAGAGCCCCAACACAACCACCAAACAGCACAGTAACACGTAAGTGTAAGCTCTAACACAAAACCTCTAGAGTACTTGTACACAGTAAAGTTTAAATATGAGCCGGAGAGAAGTGTTTGTTTCACATTTATGATTAATGATGGTCTGATCTTACAGAGGGTCTCATAGATATTCCCCTTGACTCCACCATTACCACCACAGTCAGTGAGTTCTTTATTTGCATGAATAAAATAAAAACTTTGTTAATACTAAAACATTAATAATTAATAAGTACTAATGATAAAACTTCATCTGTTTAGATCATTTGTGTTGGTAGTGATTGTGTTATTTGTGTTAGTGGTAATGATTAGAAGCAGCAGTAGTAGTGGTAGAGGTAAGGGTAGTAGTACTAGTATCAGTAGTAGCCGTGGCAACAGTAGTTGTACCATTAGCTGTAATGTACAAGTAACAGCAGCCTTAAATGACTGTAGTACCAAAAGAGTGCCAAAACATCAAAAACACCAACGCAAGGAAAACTTCTGTTACTGTTACTTCTGTTTCTTCTTAAGTAAAAGTAAAATTTCATGTGTATAATTTACCAAGAGTACAACATAGCTCATTCAGCTATACAGTGAGTAAAAGTTACTTTGTTTCATGTTTAAAATGGTGGGAGGATTACTAAAAAAATGGTAGGATCTATTCCCCACTTAAGTACAATATCAGTGTATGACAACATTTATGATGTGTGTGACAGAGCAAAGACTGGAGAAAATAGATTGATGCCAATATATTTCAAGAGAAGGATAATTGTGTGCATATTAATATTATAATGAACCTGGATAGATAGAATACGATGCACATAAATACCTGTTATCACCACCAAACACTAGACTTTCAACCAGGAGACTGGTGTTTGTGTGCTAAAGTGTTGTTAAGTTATTTTCATGTTAGGTTAGTGGCATGTTTTCTGTACTAATGTTACATTGTTTTTCCTAAACCTAACTAAGTAGTTTTGTTGCCTAAACCTAACTGCAACCATCACCATTGTGTCATTGCCTAACTACAAGCATTTTAACATAATGAATTGGTATATAAATTACATGCAAAAAAGCCTAAAATGTGTTTCATGACACACAAAATGTCTTTAAAATGTGTTATTTGTACGCCTTCCGTGAGATATGTTGGATTAGACTAAGCAAACGCTTTAAAAATAACACATTAAACACAATTCAGTCAACACAAGCTCTTAAGAGAGCATAGGTTACAGGTAACACTGTAATAACAAAATAGACCTACAGTATGTGCATTAAAAACTCACACATTTAAAGGACTTAAGATCAATGATGTACCAGGGGAGACAAGTCAGGGGTCAAGAAGATTAAGGAGAACCAGATCTCTTCCATAAAATTTCAGATTCAGTTCTGCACCATGAACGTTCATAGTATGAAATCTAGCCCTAGAGACACTAGAAAACACATTTTTACTTTTCTTTTTTGAACAAGCACCATGTAGCTTTAGGAAAGTGGTGGATCCTTTTGAATCTTAGCAAACAGTGTTTGAAGAGAGATATACTCTTTTTTACCCGTATTCATGTGTTACTGATTAATCTAGGCATGTACTATAAAACAGATTGTGGAGTTACATTAATAACCAAAAATGTGTAGAACTGCCTTAACAAACCAACAGGACTCACTCACAACTGACATATACTGTATACTCACACAACTTACTTTTTTTGTTCTTCAACAAACGTCCTCTAGTTTTTTCTCTTTGCTATCTGAAACTGATTAAAAAAATCTAAGATGATCCATGTTCATTTTTTCTTGTTGCTATTTATGTGTGGATATCCATATTGTAATTTTGCAGTTTTTTCTTCCAGACAACACCAGTTGTCCGTGTCCAAAAATTCCTGAAAGGCCTCTAACAGAACCACCACCTGGGACTTGTTTCCAGATTGACAATACTTTTCGTTACACGTGCATCGGAGGTTACGTGAGGAAGGTGGGAACTTCAAATCTCATCAGATGCAAAGAAACTGACGGTATTCCACAGTGGTCCCCGTACCTTCTCCAGTGTATACGTAAGATTTATTTGTTGTTTGTCTTCACATTTGAAGAGCTCAATCTCAAAATTACAAACAAATTTCAGGAGCTCTGTATTAAATTACTGAAGATATTTAGGAGGGTGGGAAGAATCTGAGGGCCATTCTAGACAAAGAGCAACATGTCGTCGGCATACAGTCTGAGTTACTAGAGGTAATATAAAGCCTGTGTTTCAAACAAGGGCTGTTAGCATTCCACAGGCAAAAGACGCTATTAATTTGCATTGTGGGAAGAGAAGAAGGCTTAACTTTTGGAGCTTGAGCTATACTAGGTCTTGCAAGTCTTCCAACTTTATTATTTAAACGTTTTTTTGCATTAAGACAAGTGTTTTGTAGCCTATTCATACTGTCAAGATGATATGATTTCAGATGATGAACAAACTCAACTTCTTATTTGTTGTGTTTCAGCTGACCCAAACAGAGCCCCAACACAACCACCAAACAGCACAGTAACACGTAAGTGTAAGCTCTAACACAAAACCTCTAGAGTACTTGTACACAGTAAAGTTTAAATATGAGCTGGAGAGAAGTGTTTGTTTCACATTTCTGATTAATGATGGTCTGATCTTACAGAGGGTCTCATAGATATTCCCCATGACTCCACCATTACCACCACAGTCAGTGAGTTCTTTATTTGCATGAATTAAAAAACTACAGTAATACTAACAAACTAATAAGTTCTAATGATGAAACCACACCGCCTGTCTAGATCATTTGTGTTAGTAGTGGTTGTAGCACTCATGTTAGTAATAATGACTAGAAGCAGTAGAAGTAAAAAAGGTAGTAGTACTAATACGAATACTAGCCGTGGCAACAGTAGTTCTACCAGTAGCATTTATGTACAACTAGCAGCAGCCTAAATGGTTGTCGTACCTGTAGTAGTTGGAGTTAGAGATGAAAAGAGTACCAAAGCATCAACAATACCAACACAAGAAAAAAATTCTGCACCTTTGAAGAATTTTGCTTAAGTAAATGTAAAATTTAATGTATAGAATTTACTAAAAGTGGAAAAAAGGTTTAAAAAATTAACCAATTAAAAAAAAATCTCATTCAAATGTACCGTGAGTAAAAGTTACTTGTTGCATATTCAAAAAATGATAGGATCCATCCAGCATGTTAGTGTCTGACAGCATTAATTATGTGTTTGACAGTGCAAAGACTGGAAAAAAGGGATTCACCCCTCAGACCATAGACTGTATAGAAAGATGGACAACATGACAGCTCCCCAAAAGTGAAGCCAAAGCATCTGGATCGCCCTCTGGTGGCTGGCTGCAGTATTGATCATAAACCCCGGCCCCTCCATGTTTGCAGATGGGAATTAGGCAAAACTATTTTTTTAAAAAAAATTACTTTTAGAACTTTTAGATATTACAAAGTGAATTGATTGTTCCATTGTAATAGCAGCACCAGCGGCCATTTTGGACTGAAAGTGACTACCAGACGCCAGTAAAACATCTGGGTACAAACTGCCCAACAAAAGTAAAACAAAATTATTTCCGTTCTATTGTCATATTCTACCAAAATGGCCTGTGTTGAACAACAAAATTTTTCAAACATAACAAAACAGAAAATGGCGGTGCCCCGATAGCTCATTTAACAAGGGCCTAATTGCAGTGGTCTGGGTTCAAATCTGACCTCCAGCCATTTCAGCATGTCGCTCCCCCTCTTTCCCCCTTCCTAGAGAAGCTTGAAAATGCTAAAAAAATAGATATCTTAAAAAAAAAAAAAAAAAAAAAGCAAGATGGCAGCTCCCGTATTCGGGATATTTTGGCGTCACTTCTTTACAGTGGGAGGAAATGGGGGTGTTGTCCGTCTTTAGTCTATGCTCAAGATATTTCAAGAGATGGATATTTATGTCCCTCCGATGAGAGACCTAACTAGTTATTTAACTCAGACAAACTGTATTCATTGAATTACTTTATAATGAAACCCAAGTGGAATTCAGCTGTTATATTAATGTCATTAATTGCTCCCGTGTTTCACAAGTCAAGATGTTCAACGTACAGTTACTGCTCAAACTGATTAAACCTGTTGCAAATTAACAATTCTCCATAGCCTTTTCAGTGGAACCAGACAATTACTGTGTTATACTGACAGCATGAATACTTTAAAGCTGCCCTATAATTTTTTAACAACTGGTCAAATGACTGACGTATGATGTAAAAGGGGTCGCTTGTAATGACAAACCCACAGAGAATTATCATCTGACTCTGCAGTACCCCACAGCTCTTTGGAGCATTTTAGCATCTTTTAGTTAACTGTTTTGGTTTTACTGCCAACAACCTTCCTGTTTGGGTTCACACCAATCAAAAGCTCTCTTAGTTTTTCAGAAAAAATGCTCCGAAAAAAATACTGCATGCTACCTGCCGAACATCAAACAGCCTGCAGACAAAGTCAGCAACTAGCTGGTTAATACAGCAGAGCATTTAGCTGCTAAAGACGCAGATATTTCCCTCATAGGTTGGTGGAGACCAAAACAGAGCTAACAGGAGAGCGAATATTGCACTTAAATTGATCACGTGACAGGAAACACGACTTCAAATGAATGCTAATGTTGCTCTATGTCTGCTAGATGTGTAAACAGACAACTGTTAAGGTGATAATATGTCATGTCACACATGTTGTGTGTGTTTTTAGCTAGCTTATACTGCTGCCCCCAAGTGGCCAAAAAACTGTTAATACTGCTTTTAAAGGTACAAAATAGTACTTTTTTTAAAGCAATGATAATTAATGTGATAGATCTCATGGCAAACAAGTTGACATTAGTCACAGTCGGCAAAGCGCAGGTGTAATTGGGGGCGGCAGTAGCTCAGTCTGTAGGGAGTTGGCTTGGGAACCGGAGGGTCACCGGTTCAAGTCCCGACATGGACCAAAAACTGAGTGTGAACTGGTAGCTGGAGAGGTGCCAGTTTACCTCTTGGGCACTGCCGAGGTGCCCCTGAGCAAGGCACCAAACCCCCAACTGCTCGGGGCGCTTGTCTGGAGCAGCCCCCTCACTCTGAAGTCTCTCCATTAATGCATGTATGTGTGTTTCAGGTCTGCATGTACCATGTATGAGTTAAACAGAGTGTAAATTGAATTTCCCCACTGTGGGACTAATAAAGGTAGATCTTCTTCTTCTTCTTCTTCTTAATTAATAATTTTAATACACGCTGAATTGCAGTCACTGGCATGCCTAGAAGTAGTACATCTAAATGGAAACTAATAGTAGTCCCAGTAGCCGTACTAGTAGCTTTAATGACTGTGTGTGGATTTGTGCTTGTAGTTGTGGTTGTAGTAGTAACACCAGTAGTAATAGCAGTTGTAATAGTAGTCATAATATTAAACAGTGTAAGAAACTAACACAAAATCCTGCATGTGTTCTTCATCTTTTGTCAGTAGTTATGCGGCATATTATATCAGAGGACCACTTGTGAATTGTCCATGCATGAGTAAAGGCATCCTTACACCCAGAGTCTCCAAATCACAGTATAAGTATGTTTTCTTCAGCAGTAGTTTTACAAATGTAAATGTCACTACTGTAGTAGTGATGGTAGAAGGAGCAACAGTGCAACAACCTAGTTAGTATTAGTAGTAGAAGTAGTATTAGCAGTCATGCTCTTAGCAGTATTAGTAGAAGTAAATGTCTTTTCTTATCAGCAGCAGCTTCATCCAGCCTACAGATGACCCAGACTATAAGCCCCTCAGAGACAACCTCACCTGGTCTGCAGGCTCTGTCAGGTCACTCACAGGGTAAATAGCTTATAGTCATGTATGCTGTGCTGATACCAGTGTACTATACAGTACTGTATGTTGCTTATAACTGATCTGCATCAGGTGAGAGGATTAAGATTCATACACACGTACACACGTATATGTTGTATTATAATGCATGTAAGAGGGGCACATATATAAGATTTGCTCCCTATAGTTACATATATGTTATTTGGGAAGATTTAAATAAAACTGTAAAATGAGTATAGGATAGATATATTAATATTTTTTAAGTGCTAATCTTCAGTTTCCAAAACACAAATATAGAAATATAAAATTTTAAAAATGGAGAAATAGTTCACTTTGTAATTTTTATATTTTGTTATTTATTATTTTTCAAACTCACCAGTATATAATGATACTATGATTGTACTTGTATAGTCAATATATACTGTGCTTATGACATACCTGAACTTGCGGTATCAGCTGATATGAATACTGAGCCGATACCAGCGTGACAAAAAAAAACATATATTTGTCATTAGCATTATTTAACAGCTACGACAAACTACCTGCAATCAGTTCTTCTTCACTGCTCTAAAACAGTAGTTGCCGGTGGCAGCCATGATACATCCAGGGCGACAACACAGTGAAGGCTACTGTTTTGGAGCGGCAAAGAAGAATAAATTTGCGGTTAAACAAGTTGATTTTTTTTCTGGTTTATCAATTTATGGTATTGGATCTGTGCATAGACTGGCTTACTTGCCGATACCAAATTTTGGGCAGTATCGGACGCATTTCCGATATTGGTATCGGAATAACTCTACTTCTGACCAAAGTCGTGCTTGGCTTCACACGTGATCAGCTCTCCTCCATATTTATTCTGCTGGTTCCACCATCACTCTCTCGTTGTGAGTATTTAGCTCTTTGTGTGACGGTTTCAACTTGATCCATCTTTTCTTTTTCAAGCATACACACTGTAAAATGATAGACAGATGGAACCAGTTGTTTTAAAGAGGACCTATTATGATTGTGCATACTTATGTTTTGGGTTTCTACAAGAACATGTTTACATGCTTTAAATGCATTCACTTCACAACAAGTGGTTGCCAGACACTTACCGTCAAAGACAGTCAGTTTTGTTTCCACATTAACTGGCAACGTGATCGCTTACGGCCTAGAGAAACCACGTGATACCAGCGTTTTTTTACTATTGGCTCTCAAGCCTTGTTAGAAGTGCAAACCAAATTTTGACCCGTCAAAATTTATGAAATGACTAATTCACAATTCTAATATTTTTTTTAGGAAAAGCATTATTTTTATTTGTCACATATCTAAAAGCTCTGTGGCTGTATTATGTAAAAAAAACATCGTCTACATAAAGATGTTGTCAGTAAGACCTTTAATGTTCAAAAAACGCTACGTTTTTGTCATACCAGCACTTTCCATACTGACTCTAATAAATGTTAAAGAGGACCTATTATGGTAATTTTGGGTGCACAATTGTATTTCCATACTTTAACGTTAAAAAAAATGCTTTATTTATTTTTATTTTTCTCATACTGGCTGAAACGCTGTGTTTGAGTGGCTGCTAGGCCGGTATTATGCAAATGTGTTACCTGGTGACATCACCACGTTACGGAAGAAAAGGCGGGACTTCAGGCGAGGCGTTTCAGGCAGTTTAGGAGCAGTGTTTCTGTGGGAGAGAGTAACTCCCTTTGCGTTATATTAACTCTTTAAAATATGGGTCTTAAAAGGACAAAAACCTGGATGGCATTAGGAACGTCATACGATCAGTCATCCTTTATATGTAAAACTCAAACTTGCCGTTATCTGACACAGAGCTGTTCATGAATAACTGACCTACATTTTTCTCTTTCACAGCAGAAAAAGTCGATGACTTGACGGAGAACAACGCGACGCATCGTACAACATCAAACTCCAGCACCCCCGAGCCTTCAAACCACTCCACAGTTAATCCTCTTGTGTTCCACCCAGTTACCCGCAGTAAGCTACCACACATTGTACCATTTGTGCCAAATCAAAGTCAGACTGTTGACATACAGTATATATAAAGCCAGAGAATCAGGACCATACAGGGGAAACATTCTGAGCATTTCTTTCTTATCAGCAGCGGTGATCGGCTGTGCTTCACTGATGATCGTCTGCGGTTTGATCGGAATCACCATCTTTTGTTATAAAAGGTAAGCTAGAGCAAAGCATGTGACCATAACAGAGGCTTGGCTGAACAATTTATTTGTATACGTGGAATTATGTCACACTACACTTTCTTTCACTTGATGAAATAATTCAAATTGAGATCAAACATTTTACGGCCACCTATTTCACCGGTTATGATCTCATCACTGTTTCCTTTATGCCATAAGGAGGCCAAGAAGCGCCGTCCCACCGCCGAGAGCTGAAGAACGGATACCCATGAATCGTGTTCCATCTGAAGAGGAGTCGTCGGGTTTGAACTGCCACTGAACAGCATCAGAGCCTTACTGGGGCTCATGGGATCGAAGAACAGGTTATTAGAGTGTGTGATCGCCTCTAACGTTCTGTTGACCTTACCAGAAAGCCAATGGCTGGCTTGATATGACATTTGATGTCTGCACATTCCCAAGAAGTTGAACTCGCAACCTTTTTCTGTTCAAATCCCAACCAAATATTTGAACTGCACATAAGGAACTTTAATTTTGAAGTCCCTGTGACCATCTGGTGCTTTTTTCCTACCCTTGTAGGATATGTCTGGTATGTTTTTATTGTCATCAAACCCCATGAAAATGCTAACCAACAATGGATTAATCCCTTCAACAAGTATGGTCCATTTAGCCAAAGCCTCATAGCTTCCTGCTTTGTGTCATTGAGCGCCGTTGTTCTCACCCTGAGTGACATGTTCCTTCATCACAATGAACCTTCCTGCTGCTATAAATAGTCAACATCTGACACTGCATCTGAAAATGGTCCCTTGCTAAAATACAATTTACTAGGTACTAAAGTTTGCTCAGTGTGTTGCTGTTTTAGGTAAATATTCAGCCATTTTAGAAATAATTCCTGACACGTTTTTCAAGATCTTGGGTATGAACCAGCGAGCTTGGTGCTATGAGAGACAATTATTGATTTTGCTCTTTTCGTAAGAATGGTAGACAATAAGGAAAATGAGACACAAACCTGACTGACTTTACTGTCTTTCAGAAGCTGTAGCAGGTTCAGTTTTAAGTATAGATATCATATGAAAAACTTAAGGAAGCCATTGGCATCATCTCACACTAGCTTTTCAGGAAGGAGGTTAAATAAAATTTAGATTGCACTTTGGCGAGGAAGAACTGGCATGGCAATTTTCAAAGGGGTCTCTTGACCTCTAACCTCAAGATATGAATGTAAATGGGTTTTCTGGGTACCCACAAGTCTCCCCTTTACAGACATGCCCACTTTATGATAATCACATGTAGTTGTTTGAATGCAGTACAGATATGTTACTGTCACCTATTATAAAATAGCGTTTAAATATTTCTGCATACAAGGTGCCATAAACAGTCTTGAAATTACATAATTTGGGGATCACTGTGAATCAGAGACTCTTATGAATCCATTTAATTGTAGTGAGACCATTTTTTAAACTTGACGTCACTGTATAAAATGACCTGTGGTGACCTTTAGGATATTTACAACCTTATGAAACTTTACAACCACAAACTAGAGACCTGGAGGATTCAGAGGATGGATGGCTTTCCTGGGTAGATTAGCAATTAAGGGGTTTCTGAGCAGTTTCCCACAACAGATGTGCTTTGCCAAATTGCCGGAAAATGCAATTCTTGCAGAAATCTCGAAATCTCCAAAAACTTTTTGATACCAAATCACCGCATGGCTTTTTTATGGTGTTCCTCAAGGTCTTGGTGTTTTAATGTGGTATTTTAGAGGGATTATTGATCATTTTTATCAATTCTCAAGTGGTACAAAATGGTTAAATTTTGCACTTAATCTCATGTAACAAATAGTAAACCCCAAAATTGCTGCAACAACTTATAAGACATAATAGAGCATGGGCATGGCCATCATATACTTTCTCATCATAATGTTATAAGCTCTTATACACTTTCACAATTTATTTAATTAATTAATTCATGCATCGCAAATTAATGTTCAGGTTCCCAGCTCTCAGGTGATGTTCACTTCTATGTGACATGTACTGTCGACCTGCTATCTCCCCTAAAACAGACAAAACGGGTCTATTGTGGCTCAGAGGGTTAACAGTAAACAGCAGACTGGGGAGGTTTTGGTAGTAGTCTGCACTCTTTGGAAGTGAATAAACTGGAGAGTTAAGGGATGCTTCCACTAGATATATGAGAAGGTTCAAATTCAAGTATGCAATTTCTCAGAGGCAGAACTAAAATAAAATTAGCAATGAACAAACAAAATATATGTAAATGTTGTTTTTAGCCATTTCTAGTATTAGCTAAATCTTACGGTCATGATTTGAGAAGGTCAGGAGGCTACGTAAAGAGCTAACAGCTAGCATGACTAAGCTAGGCTAATTAGCAAACATAGCTCACTGTGGCTAGTCGGTATTTCTTCAGTTAGTAGCAGAGCGCTTATAATATCATCTCTTATCTTTTTTACTGAGTTTATTTGACATTGCTGAACCTGAGAACTGATTATTTGTTTAGCCGCTTATTAATAGGGTCTAGCCATATGGCTACATCTCCTGAGATTTGGGGGTATTCGTTTCAGAAACCTTTGCAAAAATACTGGAATTAGCATAGAAAAACAAGTATTTAATCATACAAAATTACAACAGAGTGTTCGGGCCACGTTGAGGAAAAATAAATAAATCTGAAATTTCAAGAAAAAAAGTTGTAATATTATGAGAATAAAGTCATGAGTTTATGAGAAAAAAGTTGCAATATTATCAGAATAATTAATGAGCGTATGAGAAAAAAGTGGTGATATTATGAGAATAAATCATAAGTTTATGACAAAAAGTGGCAATATTATCAGAATAAATTCATGAGTTTATGAGAAAAAAGTGATATGAGAATAAAGTCATGGGTTTATGACAAAAATGTTGCAATATTATCAGAATAAAGTTATACATTTATGAGAAAAAAGTAATATGAGAATAGTCAGAAGTTTACGAGAAAAAGTTGTAATATTATGAGAATAAAGTTGTAATATGAGAATAAAGTCATACATTTATGAGAAAAAATCATAATATTGAGAATAAAGTCATAAGTTTATAAAGTAGTAATATTCCGTGTTATTTTAGAGGGGAAATAGAGCAGCGTGCTGCCTGTGTGAACATGAGGATTATCTTATGAAGTTATACTTTAGTTTAGGTTTCACAGTAATGAAATACTTCATCTTTTGGCACATCAGCACCACATTATCATCAGTATCAGGATCTTGAAAAGATTGCACAAGAAATTGCCTTTATTCTGAAGAAAGAAACACACGGACCTGGAGGGCAATGCCTCTTTTATGGAAAGGAAATTACTCTTTTTCTTGTGATATGACTTTTTTTTCTTGTAATATTAAGACTATTAAGCACCCCAATGTGGCCCCAATACTCCGTCGTAGAAAATAAATATTTGTAAAAAAAAAAAAAGAACAAATTCTCAGACACAAGAAAAAGGAAATGACTCATAGTAGCTGTATGGTCATGTGGTTAGAGCGATGTCTGATTTCCCAAGTAAATTTGTGGTTTGTACATACATAATGTAGATGAATGTTAATGCAGAAGGAAGTTAACGCCCGCACTAACCTCATCCACCTGCCCACTTCCTCAAAGAAAATCTAAATGAGTCACTTACATGTTTGTTTTGGATATTGTCTCACACTGAGAGCTTGATCTTCTATGAATTTTTATCATCTATGATGTGTATTCTGGTAGCAACTAGCTGAATACATTAGGCCTATAGATGTCCTGTATGTCGCCTCTAATGCTGCTTCAATATTAATCATTGTATGACTGTATTATTGAAATCGTTTCCTGAGACACCTGATATTTATAACTTAACTGACTGTTAAATGGTGTAATTTTAAAAATTCCACTGTGTTATTATGTCTGTCTACTTACTTTAATTTCCATTTTCATGCAAATAAAAATGTTTTTTCTCAGTTTTATAATGGTCCTTGTGAAAAAGTCTCTTAAAGGTGCAGTTGGTAACTTTGAGCAAATGTGATAAAAGGGTATTTTCACCATATCCTGACAGAAGTGCATGAGACAGATAATTCCTCCATATCCTCACCACGCCTGAAGAAAACAACCAATCAGAGCTGAGCAGCTGTCAATCACTGCTCATGAAGCAAACTCTGCTCGCTGATCAGATATGAATCATGATTCTGTTGCTGTGATGAGAAAGTTTGCTCTAGTTTTGGTTCGACTGTTTTCAACATGGCTCCCGGGTCACAAACTTTATAATTTTACAGCTAAACAGTAACTACAAGATGTTCCGAAATCATTTGAGGTGAGAAATAAACATCACAGTAACAGAATATTGATTCATATTTGATCAGCGCTGCCTAGTTTGACCATTTGATCGGACTTCAGGAGTTTCAGGGGCAGTGATTGACAGCTGCCTAGAGACTGCTCGGCTCTGATTGGTAGTTTCCATTTGGACGAGGAGGACGCAGAGGAGCGTGATGTTTTTAACAGATTATCTGGCTTATGCACTACTGTCAGAATATAGTGACAGTTTTATAAAAAAAACTTTTATCATAACTTCAAAGTAACTAACTGCAGCATTAAAGGGCCAGTATGTAGGATTTAGTGGCATCTAGTGGTGTGGTTGCAAATTGCAACCGACTGAATACCCCTCCCCTCCATTTCCAAGTGTGTCGGTGGCCTTCAGGTGCACTCGCACAAACCTCTCTAGTGTCCGTTCCAGGCTATAGACAGGTGAAGTCCCGCCCTTTCTGGTGGACATCATGGGATATTATTTTGGAAAAAAAATATGTAAATAATATGAAAAAAATACATATGTAGTCAATGACGAGACATTTTTTTATGCCATGAATCACAGTTTGTTGTAAAACTGTTTAAGTATAAGACTGTTAAAATGCATAAAGACCAAATACCCAAAAGTTGCATGACCTTTAAAAGGCATGTGTTGATTTTAGTGGCATATAGCAGTGAGGTTGCAGATTGCAACCAACTGAATACCCCTCCCCTCCATTTCCAAGTGTGTAGAAGAACGTAAGGTGGTGTTTGGTTTGTCCGTCCTGGGCTATCCAGTGGTGCAAAATCACAGACCTGCTCCCTATGTAGATATAAACGGCTCAATCTAAGCTAACGAAAATGCAACGATAATTAGTTTCAGGTGCCTAAACACTAATAAAAACATAATAATGAATATTATATTCCATTTCCGCCAATAGTTCCCAACTGTTGTGATTGGTCAACCGAAACAAATTCTTTGGACTCCCCTAACTTAGTAACTTTATTTGAGTGCGAGCCAAACTAGGCTGGTATTATGCAAATGTGTTACTTGGTGACATCACCACGTTACAGAAGAAAAGGCGGGACTTCAAGCGAGGTGTTTCAGGCGGTTCAGGGGCAGTGTTTGTGGGTGAGAGTAACCCCCTTTGGCATGGAAAGAGAAAAAGGGTCAGCAGCTTGTGGATCACTTAAGTGGCAATTATGGGCCCTTGTTTCTCTTCCTTTTGTATTTTTGCTGTATGCTCTCCATTGTCCATTTGTATGATAATTATATGACATTAGTCCAGTGTCCAGGACTTAATCTGTGCTGATAATAGAATCAGCTTTCAAACCACAAGTATGTAGTGTGAAATATATATGTGGCATGAAGTTTCAGAATGGACTAATACAAAAACACCAGGCTACACTTCCTCTTATATTCTCCTGTCACTCTTCAGACTGAAACTCACAGGAAATGTTGTGAATGAATAATTCAGTCTCATTTCTGTCTTTTGTGGTACTGCGTCATTTGCTGAAACGGTTTGTTCCAAAGAAGCTGGGATTGATTAGTTGCAGCTGTTTGGCAGAAGAACTGAGAGCAGCATCCAGTAAATCCCAGTGCAGTCGTTTGTGGATCGTCTGCCTCGCTCACAATGGTGGATTGTTGTCGCTAAAACAAAAATCTACTGCAAATGTACTGTCCTATTACCAAAAGATTATCTACAAGCTAGTTTCTTTTAAAAAGGAAAATACACACCAATTTATCCATGAACTGCTCAAAAGTCGGAAAAGTCTGCCAGCAGTTTTTTTAATAAACAGTCATATATTCACACCATCTCTGGATATAGGCTGTTCATCATATTTCTACAAGGGTAAGTGGATATTACAACATCAACATACACACAAAATACAAAATTGTCACACTGCAAGTTGTCTGTTACAGAGAAAATTAAAAACACACTGTCAGTGTGTTTTAGTGTATCTTGGTGAGGGAATGCTCAAACATTAATCCTGGCTGAAAGTCAGCGACACACAAAAGAAGGCGGTTTAAGTCCCTGAAGACGAGCAGCGCTTAGAAAAGAGCCAGGAGGAACAAGTGGTCGACGTGCCGGCCGAGTCTTCGTGGTATTTCCGCCATGGAGAGCACGTCGTCGGTCATGAGGTAGGCAGTCGGCCCGACGCGGGTCCAAGCGCAGCGCTCGCACAGCGGGCCTCCAGCAGACACGCCGTCGGACTGGACGAAGACAAATGAGGGAGACGTAGCAAGCAATGTCTCTGAATTTAGACTTTTTATAATTATAATTAAAGCTTCAGTAGGCAGAATGTTTTTGGCAGTGTTTTAAGAGAAACTCTAGCCCCTTACGAGGGATCCTATTGGCTGTTTATTCGATGGAGGCAGCTGTCAATCACTTGAGAAGTCCAATTAAACAGTCAAACTAGGCAGCGCTGATCAAATATGAATCAATATTCTGTTACTGTAATGCCTATTTCTCTCCTCAGATGTTGTCAGAAACATCTTGCAGTGTACTGTTGAGCCAACTAAGTACTTTTGTGGTTTGTACACACATAATGTACATAGAGGCCATTACTAGCATGGTCGATGTTAACGCAGAAGGGAGTTAACGCCCACACTAACCTCATCCACCGCCCCACTTGCCCAAACTTCATCTTTATGAATGCTCACAATGTAAAATCTGTATTCGGGTAGCAATTCATAGCTTATGTAATACATATCTTGACTGTAATGCTTTAATGTGAGGTGTTTCAGTATTAATCATTGTATGACTTATGAACTTTACTTCCCCTTTTTATACAAATAAAAATGTTTTTCTTCATAGTTTTAAAATGTCAGTGTGAAAAAAGCCTCTTAGAAAAGTACAGTTGATAACAAATATCATAAAAGGTATTGTCATAAAACTGTTGGTATATCCTGACAGTAGTGCATGAGACAGGTAATCTGTGGGAAAAAAAATCATATTCCTCTGGGTCCTAGTGCCCCTAATGGCATTGGCAAGATGTGTCCGCACCTGAAGCGACCAATCAGAGCCAAGCAGTTTGTAGGCAGCTGTCAATCACTGCTTGTGAAACTCCTGATCTCCAATCAAACGGTCAAACCAGGCGACGCTGGTTAAATGTACTTTATATTCTGTTACTGTAATATGAAGCTGTGCTCCAGCTGGTGGGCGGTGCTTCCCTCAGCTGATCTTAACATGGCTGCCGGGTCGCAAACTTTCTCATTTTACAGCGAAACAGTAACTACAAGATGTTTCTGAAAACATCTGAGGAGAGAAATAGTCGTTACAGTAACAGAATATTGATTCATATTTGATCAGCGCTGCCTAGTTTGACCATTTGGTCGGAGTTCATGAATGATTGACAGCTGTTCAGAGAAGGCAGGCCTCCAGCTCGGCTCTGATTGGTTGTTTTCCTCCACTCTGAAATCTTGAAATCTTGCAAATGTCATTAGCAGCACCGGAGGACACAGAGGCACATGATTTTTTTTTTTTTTTCAAATTACCTGTCTCATGCTCTACTGTCAGAATATAGAGGTGTTTTATGAAACCTACTCCACCTTAAGGGTCACCTTAAACCACAGCAAGTCTTAGTGAGGATGTTCTTACACATTTCATCTGCTGTTTGCACATGATGAACGCTGAGCCGGGTGTGGTGCAGTTGGGACACTCTGAGATGCAGCATGGAAGAGGCTCGCCCGTCTTCATCAAGGTGCTGGGCATCTCCGACTTCAGGAAGTATTCCTGGAGACGGCAGGAAGTTATTACATTTGAATAAAGACATGTTTTCTCACAACTGCTACAAGTATACTGTGACCAATCCTAAACAGTCCTACGCAGAGTTGCGTCAGCTAAAATACTTCTAATAGGTTATTGTTTCTGTTTGAACTCAAGTCTGAAGGATTAATTATCTCATATTCCACATAGTGTTTCGTCTTTGGGAAGGGGGACCAGATGGTGGGCCAGATGAATAATGTGCTTCCTGACCACAAACGAGCTGAGATGAGTGCACTCCAGAGTCTGCGCTCTCCTGCAGATGTTTCTTATCAGTGCTTGTATCGCTGCATTGTTTGTATCTCTGGGGTCTTTTCTCCAAGGTGGACAAAGACAGGAGACACGCTCAATTTGCATCTTAAATGGCTGAACACTTCCGTCCTGCTAAACTGCGTTTCCAGCAGCGATGGGCGTTTTTTTTTTTTTTTTTTTCCTCTGCACTGTTCAAGCGCCATCAACAGCAATTCATTGTATGACAGTAATTGGACCAAGACACACAAATTCAGCTTCACTTTGTTCCTTTGTGACATCCACAGAGCAGATGTGGCGAATCAAACTGGAAGTCCACGCTGTCTAAAAGCACTTAGTCTAATCTGGACTTCATAACACTTCTTGGCTGACAAACACGAAGCTGTGTTTGATTTACTGCTTCTGCTGTGAGACTTCTCCAAGCATTTCCTTAAATAAGAGCACTCCATTAAGCCCCCAACTTTTCCACCTTTTGAGGAACTCTTTGCATTTCGACTGCAGGGACCAGGATCTAAATTAATTTCCGGGGACATTTTATGGTCATTTTACCCCCGAAAAAGGCCCTGGTCAGGAGATAGTACTTCCTGAAAGTACTGAAACTTGAATGTCGCTTACTGGTCAAACACAGACAGCGTCGCCGCTTCAACTGTACCGCCTCATTCATAAAACGAGGAAGTACTTTACTACCGATTTAGGCCCATTTTAGGACGAGGGATTTTCGCAGGTCTTTAGCCAACATTGGACAAGTAGACAACAGTGAGATGAAGGAACCTTTTAGCTTCTTAGTTCCAGGAACTAAAAGTCCCAGGAACGTCTGCTGGAAACCCAGCTTTATGAAGCTATTTTTTATAAGATAAGATAAGATAAGATATTCCTTTATTTGTCCCACAGAGGAGAAATTTACAATGCTCCATAATCCATCAAATTCAAGGAAAACCCAAAACCAGTTCAGTTAAATTCCTGCAGAAATACCCAATTGTAAGTGATAACTGCTCCTGAATAGATTCATCCAAGCTGATCTAAATCATGCTGACGTCAAAGTGTGCGACAAGGAACTAACACCACCTTACCTCTCTTAACCACAACCATAAATATCTTGACAGCTACGTGAGAAGGAGGTGGTGGTGACGGGTCAAAGAAGGACACACTTAATTTAATAAGAGGAAAGAAAAAATGATAAAAAAATAACAAGATCTGCCGAAGCATTTAGGAGAAGCAGCGTGTGATTATGTCTTACCCCAGCGATTGTGAGGATACGGCGGACAGTCTTGGTGATGATCAGAGACGTCTTGGCACGAGTCACCGCCACATACAGCAGGTTCCACTCATCGTCAGGAATATCAACTGAGCGGGGATGAGAAGTATTTGAAGGGACTTCAAATCTACTTACATGGTTAAATCTATGTTAAAAAAAAAAGACAGTGGTCAAGAGAAGCGTACCGAACGAGAAGTCGGGATTGAACTGCAGGTTGTGCTCTGAAGAGGGAACCTTGGAGAAGTCATCGGTGACCATCACAGTGTCGAACTCCAGGCCTTTAGCCTTGTGGACCGTTCCGATTATGAAGTCTGGAACAAAACAGCAACATTGGTAACAACCTACAACTAAGTCAAGTGAATTATAAGTAAAATGACTCATCCATATGACACAAGAATTTAAAAATACAGATCTAATGTGTATGTCTGGAGGTTTCCAACAACCAAATATGAGAGCTTTCCTTTAAAATTACAATGAGAAACTTTAAAATGGTTATGAAGTCTCCTTTTAATACCTCTGTATGACCTACATAAGTAAATAAGACCATCAGCGAGAATATAGGCTATTTTCACATAGTTATTCTTGTTGCATGTCTTCGGGTCGATTCTGGCGAAATCAGGCGAAACCAGCAGGTTCACCAGAAACTCCTTCACCTCCGGCAGCGACTAGCCCACTGGAGACGGACCCAGATCTGGCTTTGCTGCCGTCTTTGACCTGCAGTCGGAGCTGTGGCGGGAGGTGGGAAGCTTTGCGCCTGGCAGCAGCGGCGCTTCCTCCGGCCAGGAGCAGAGCTTCGCCTCGCCGCTTTGCCGTTCCCCGGGAGGCAAAACCAACATCACGCTGCTGGAGGCCAAGGCTGTATTGCTGGGCCCGCTGGAGGGAAGGGAGGCACAGGAGAACCAGACCCTGGTGCAGTAAAATGAGAGGTTTTCTAAAGGGACTGAACTGCCTCGCTTGAAGTCCCGCCTTTTCTTCCATAATGTGGTGATGTCACCATGTAACACATTTGCATAATACCAATCAGAGCAGACTGGGCTTTTCGGGGGGGGGGGGGGACAAAAACAGAGGGTGGAAAACGATGCTGCAGCCCATGTAAGATAATAAAGCATCTTTGAACATTAAAGCATGTAAACATGTTCTAGAGAAACCAAAATGCGAGGCGAAAACAAACCTTCCTCTTTTCTTCCTTTCTCTTCCTGTCTCTTTGTTTTTTTTCCCTTGTCAGACCAATATGTGGTAATCAATTTAAGTTTTTTTTGTATACCTGCTTTGTGGAAGTCCTCCTCAAAGCACCTTTCCAGCCGCTCCACCAGCTCAGGGATGCGCTTTGTGTATTTTTCAACGATGCTGACTTTGGCATCCAGCTCCAGGTCCTCAGTCTGTTTGACGTACTTCTTCAGGGCCCAGAAGGCATTATCGCTTTTCTTGGCGAAGGAGCGAAGCAAAGGATCCCTGATGACTGAAGACAGAGCAAATTCAACAATGTCAAAGATATTTTATATAAAAAAGGAAATAACTCAAAAGGGTAAAAATTAGGGGTATAACGGATCTGACAGTGCAACACAAACATCCGTGGTCTCGTATCGCGGCACCCCTGGTAAATATGTGAATGAATCTCACATTTTGCTCCTTCCATCAGCTGCCAGATGTCCAGGATCCTGTTCAGGCCGATGCCACTGACACCCTGAAGGAAAAGTTAGGACTGTAAATGCCTGATTCATATGGGTTTTCACACGTAAGCTGAAGTTCATGATACCAAATATGCTTGCCGCCACTTCGTTGTGCGTGTGTCCGTTAGTGTACACTCACTCCTACGTAGTGGATCCGGCAGTGCGGGTTGGAATCGGTGAGCCGGACGGCTTCGCTGAACACCGTGAGATTGCATCTCGACAAGATGGCCGTCTTCCCCCGGCAAAGGCTGACGCCCGCCTCCAAAGCTGCTCTAACCTCGTCTGCAGTCTCATCGCACACGCCGCCTACAAATGTAGCACAAAGACATGCTAACAAAACAGTGACAGTCGAATACCGTTTATATTATACTATCTACATTTTCAAAGAGCTTTGTGTATTTCTAAGCAGACATTATATTAAAAATATTGTACCTTTTTGCTTTCCTCCCACTAGAATCTTCTTCACTCCCTTGCACACTTCGAGGATGGTGGCACCTACGTAGCCGATCTCAGCACCGAACCGAAAGCTCTGAACAAAGACATCAATAGCATGTAGGTTTCCTGATTAGCACTGAGTTAAAGCTCCTATATACAACATTATTTGCTATGTAAAGAAAAGCACTTGGAGAGCGCAGACCTCCGCCAAGCACCATAGTTTCCCCCCTGGTGGTTTCTTCTGGATCTATCTCCTCAAGTATTAAAGCTAGATCAAATTTGTTTACTTCAGATGCTGAATTGTCTCAGCTACACGATGCCACTTGTTAGAAATCTCTACCTCTAATATTAAATGAACAGTAGGCCAAAGTGTAAGAGTACCCCCATTTTTTTAAATAAATTGCTATAAAATCCGCCATCTGGATCAGATCTTGATCAGCCTTTGGGATTTGATAGAAGTACACATTGTTAATCCCTGAGTCAAATTTCATGAGCTTTGGGCAACAATTACCAGAGATATTGAGAAACATTTTTTTGGGTCCCATTTACCCCAATGTTAACGAAAAGTTCAAAGTGATCCAGAATCCAGGATTTCTTCCGGATCACCCCCAAAATTAAATCAGTTCTTCCTTTTCACATTTTCGACACACCCTGAAAATTTAATCAAAATCCGTCCATAAGTTTTTGAGTTATCTTGAACACAAACAAACAAACAGACAGACAAACAGATAAACGCCGGCAAAAACATAACCTCCTTGGCGGAGGTAATAATGGCATCCTGCAGAGGATGTGTGTGTGTTGTAATCTGAGCTTCTCTGTTTTTTCACTCCGGTAGCCGGGCTGGCCGCACATGCATGTTAATGCATGTTAGTCCCTCCCTTTTGAAAATGCTCTCCTCATATTCATCAACGACGCAACCTAACATGGAGGTGGCTGAGCCCAAATGGCGGCAGCTAGCAGGGCGCTAACAACAGCGTTTTATCCTCAACAGACATTGGAAATACTTCTTCTACTGGAAAGAATAAGCTGAGCTGATTCCAGATGTATATGTATGATGTATATTCTAGTTTGGTCAATTTATGACAGATTTTCAACAAATAATGCCTCAATCTACATTTTTATCTGACTCCATGGACAGAAAATGAATTTCTAATCTAATCTTGTGTGCTGTGTACACACGATATTGTTGTTGCAAATATTTCCATTGAAAGCATTTGTGCAAAACATTTAAAATCTGCACATAATTGGGAACTGCTTCAATTTTTACATTATTTACTAAACAGAATGAGAGTTTAAAAAAAAATGCTTCTGCTTATTCAATATAAGTTTAATAAAGTTTTTTGCTACTGTTAGACCATAGGAGACAAAATATTGAAAAGAAGTCAGCTTACTAAATGCCTCTGAGATAAAACTAATCATTGTTGTTGTCATTATTATTTTTAGCATATTATGTAGCAGCAGCAGTAATAGATGATTCCTGTGAGGTGGAGCAACCGTGCAGCGATACAACAGGAAAAATACATGCAGTGAAACGAGACTCCCCCTGTGGAGCTTTTTCTTTTTTTACATATTTCTTGGGAGTGAAATATGACAACAAGCCCAGAGCCCAAATCTACCACCTGTGAAGAATCCAGAGACCATCTTTTGATGGGATGACACAAGCTGCGACGGCAAATCGCCCCCTTACTTCCTGCCACCTCTCTTGGACCGCACCCACCTTCGAACCCGACCTTCATTTACATCTGGACTACACACCTGTAAAGTTTCGTGCCTGCATCTTGCACGGTTGTGCTTTCATAGACACAAAATCTGTCCACAGACGGGTCTATAAACACCTGGCAAAGTACTCCAAGCCTCCACTGTGGTAGTTGGCGCTATAGCAGGTGTCTCCAGGACCACATCTTGCTGTGACGACACCCAGGTTATAATAGTTTTGAATTATCATTTAGTTGTTATTTTAGTTTTGATTTTTTAAAATTTCATTTTAGTTCATTTTCAGAGTGTATTTGCATGTTAAGGTTCAGTTTTTATAGATTTAATTTTAGTTTTTGTTACAGCCAGGTATAGCATCGTAGTAGTAATAGTATGTAGCTAGATACACGTATAAAATACATAATGTTTAACCTTAGTGATACTTAAGTGGGGCAATTGCATCATAGCGCCATCTCCTGGAACGTCAAGTCTTTTCTATTTCTGTGGTTCAATGTCACGAGAGGTGTCGGAAATTCATGCTCTCCCCCTTTTTTTCAGTTATGAGATATTACAGCAAAACACTACAACTGAAATTAATTTTCATTTTTTTGAACACGGAAATATAGTTTCAATTTAGTTTTTCTTTAAGGTATGTATCATTTTATATCATTTTTTTTTTGTAAGTTTACTAAAAATATTTTTTCATAGCTTATTATCGTTTTAGTTTCCGTTTACTATAATATCCCTGGATGGCGCGCGCGCACGCACGCACGCACACATGCACGCATGCACGCACGCACACAGACAGACAGACAGACAGACAGACAGACAGACAGACAGACAGACAGACAGACAGACAGACAGACAGACAGACAGACGTAGAGGTCGACGATTAATCGAGCCGATTATTTGGACTACGTATATGAATCGTATATGTATTGGATATTTACTTTAAACATTATTTTTATTTAAAATATACGCGTGCACTGCAGTGCAGACACAAGATGTCGATTGGAGAGACAGACAATAGGTGTTGTTCAATCAATGTTTACTGAAGTGGAGATATTTTGTGTATCCTTTGTTAAGGTGAAAACAATATCAGCTACACTGTCGCAGTTGGAGGTAAATCATATTTCTCTGGATAAGAAATTCACCGTCCATCTGTGCGAACGTTACCTCTAACTGTGTGTAACTGTGCGTACCTGCGTCAGGTAGAAGATGTGTGTGTGGTCAACAATGTTCAGCGCATTGACGGCTCCCTTGAAGGTGTAGATCTGCTGGTGCGGATCTCCAACCAGGATTTTCCCACAGCGCTGAGACAGAAGCACGTCCATGATAACTAAGAGGAAGAAGAATGATGGCGTCACAATCACAAAGTTAAGCAAAAATATCTGTATGATTGTGCTTTTCTAAAATCCTTGGACTGTGCAGCAGCTACCGCATCATTACCTGGAGTGCAGTCCTGGGCCTCGTCGATGAACAGGACATCGTATTGGTTAGACAAGCAGGGCTTCGGGTATTGGAGCTGCCATAACTTAAGGTAACCTGAGAATGAACATTTCTGTTGACACACCTGCGCAGCATCCCTTCAATATTACAACAGAATTATTTAAATTCATTCAATTCATTTGCAGCTGGCGTACCGTCGTGGATCATGTAGTAGGCGTCTGATTTGGTCACGTTGAGATCCTTCATTTTGGTCCAGATCGTCTGAGCATCTTGCACAACCAACTAGGATTGCCCAATAACAGACGTGGTTTAAATGGGACTTCACAGTGCTCAGTCTTATCTTCTTATCATTGATTTACACTAGGAAGTGTGCAGTGTGTTGCTTGTTTACATGCGTGTGTTCATACCTCTTTTTCGGTGTAACTTATTAACTCCTTGCCGCCGTTCTTGGTCTTGCGGAAGTTGGGGACGTGTCTGATAGAGATGGTCTGGTCTGTTGAAGCCATGAAGGCGTTAAGAGTCGTAGTCACCACTTTGGCCTTGGCGAAGCCACCGCGGCCCTCAGGCAGAACCGAGTTGATGGCGAAAGGTTTCAAGTTAAAGGTCAGCTTCTGACGATTATGGTACCTGCAGCAGAGAGCAAGTGATGAGTTTTAAAAATGGAAAACACCTCATAATACATCAAGAAAAATACAACTAAATAAAGAAATAAAAGGCCAACAAGCTACGGTGAAGTTCATTCTATTGTTGGACTTGTAAGTCACCATGAATACAATCAGAGATGTATCATAGAAAACAGTGAAGAGCAGTTTGTTCTTTCTGTGGTCAAACAGACGTCAACGTGAAAGAGTGGAAATCAGTTAAGCAGACAACAGTGAGGCCTCACAGCATTCTGGACACTTTGATATATAAGTTAATCAAATTTAGTACATTTATTATTTGAGTTCATAAATCAAATCCTTCATCTTGCCATTGTCCCTTCAGATCACAAAACTGCCACCCACAACATGTGAAATATACCCTCAAGTTTAAATCGTCTAGTTCTAACTTTAAGAAGACTTCAGTCTTGTAACCAAATAATGTGTCGTTAACTTCAGCAATCAAACAATAACAAAAGGAGTTTTGTTGAAAACTCGATTCGGTAAATCACAGCATTGTACGTTCTGCTGTTTCTCTATAACAGACCGTTGCTACAGGTGCACTACTCTGGCAGACCATTTTTGTGTCAAATCTTAAGGAAGCTGGCATGTAAGAAGCGGGATAATGTACAGATAGCGGGTCATTGTTGTGAAATAAACCCCTATAGAGAGTGTTAGGGTGCTGCATCACCCTGTCAGGGTTTATTTCACAACAGTGACTGGCTTGCTGTACATTATCCTTTACATGTTAGTTTACTGGCATACAAAATTCTAATAAATTCAATTAAAACAATGCAAATCATGGGGATGAATTCGGTATGATGGATGCTAAAATTACAAAAAAATAATAAATAAATATAGAAATTGTAGACGAAGCTCATTAATAACTTGAGCAGACAAATTGGAATTACTTTGACTGGTAGTACGTTAACCAAAGTAAAAAAAAAGTTGGATCAACTTTAAAGGTGCAGTGTGTAAGATTTGGTGGCATCCAGTGGTGTGGTTGCAGATTGCAACCAACTGAGTACCCAACCGCTCACACCTCCCTTTCCAAGACTGTTGTAATATGAGCCACCAAGTGCAAAACTGTAGAAATGCCATTGGACTCACCATCCTTACCATAATAACACTACTTTAGGAGCAACAGAGGTTAGACAGCACCTGGCAGAGTTTTGCACTTTGTGACTAACATCACATTACTGCAGTTTCACAAGAGTGTCAGAGAACTACGGTGGCCTTCGGGTAATATAAAAATGCAAAAGGATCTATCTAGAGTCAGTGTTTGGTTTGTCCGTTCTGGGCTACTGTAGAAAAACAGCGGAGCAACATAGTGGACTCTGTGAAGTAGGTCGTCTTCACTCCCTGTGTAGATATGAAGGACTCATTGTAAGCTAACGAAACACAACGGTTCTTAGTTTCAGGTGATTATACACTAATGAAAACACAGTTATGAACGTTATATTCCATTTCTGCTAATAAATCCCCTGAAATGTTACACACTGGTAATTTAAAGCAGAAACATTAAGACATTAAATCTACTCTACTTTGTCTTATTTAGAGTTAGAAAATCCAAGTGTGTCTGTTGGTAGTTTCTTTATAATTTCTCTCATATGACTGGTACAAAATCTGTTAATCAAGTTTCTTCTGACTTGCCAAGATATACTCCCAGAGACAAAATGAGCTATCAAGCTTGTGTGTGCATGGACAGAAACACTGAAGTGACTTTACTGCAGCAAAGCGAGTGCGTTACCCTCTGTTGCTATACTTGTACATTCTTTATGCTCATTTATACCCAATTCTCCACAAACTTTCTTCACCCACCCATGTTTAACTGAAGTGAGACACATAACTTCCTGTGTGCATTTCACCGACGGGGCATTTATAGTCAGCATGTGGGGTCCGTTTGTGATTTATGGTCTGTGATTCTGAACACACATGCTGCGACTGTTACTGAGGAGCATCTGAGGGGAAACTTCTCACCTCCTCCCAACGTCATTGAAGGCTAATGAGTGAACAGTCTTGCAGGCAACGTTGCTGGGGAAGCGGCGCTGCGCCTCGGTGGCCACGGACTTGTTGAAGGCCACGTACAGGAAGCGCAGGTGTGGCCGCTGCTCAGCGTACTTCACCAACGTGGTGGTCTTCCCTGTACCTGTGGCAGACGGCATGGACCGTTGAGCTGTGACACTGTGGTCTCTGATCTGCATGACTGGCAACACTAATAACACTGTTTACCGATCGCCATCTGGAGGTTTCAAAATGCAATATCTAAGAACAAATCAAACATGTTTCACACTGTATCACTAAACCTGTTTTCTGTTCCTTTACAGCTGACAGGCAACCTGAAGAAAGCGGTCACTACCTGGTAACAATATGAGTGTAAAAACCCTTTGGGTCCTTGAAAAGTCTTGAGAAGAATGATCCAGAGAAAGGGCTCCCCCTGATGATGTTTCAGACACTACATTTAAACTAGTGTTACTGTTACACATACAGTACATCGCATATGGGTCTGAGCCAGGGTAAATAATAATCTAAAATTTGCTTTGGCGTGCGATTGTCTTTCCAAAACTATTATTTCATGGCTGTCAATTGATTAAAATATTTAATCACAATTAATCGCTTTTATCTGTTCAAAATGTACCTTAAAAGGGGAGATTTGTTAAGTATTTAATAATATTCTCAACATGGGAGTGGACAAATAAGCTGGTTTATTTGTTACTGAAATCAATTAACAACACAAAACAATGACAAATATTGTCCAGAAACCCTCACAGGTTCTGCATTTAACATAAAGAATATGCTGAAATCATAACATGACAAACTGCAGTCCAACAGACAACAACAGCTGTCAGTGTGTCCGAGTGCTGACTTGACTATGACTTGATCCAAACTGTGTGTGATTATCATAAAGTGGGCATGTCTGTAAAGGGGAGACTGGTGGGTACCCATAGAACCATTTACATTCACATATCTAGAGATCAGAGGTCAAGAGACCCCTTTGAAAATGGACATACCAGTTTTTCTCACAAAGCTTGGAGCATTATTTAACCTCCTTCCAGACAAGCTAGTATGACATGGTTGGTACCAATGGATTCCTTTTCTAGCATCATATGATGCCAGTATCTTCACTCCAACTTTAAAACTGAGCCGGCTACAACCTAAAAATCATTAGTTGCATTAATATGTTAAAGAAATTAGTGGTGCTACTTTGACAGCCCTATATTATTCACTTTAGCACATTCATGACTAAATAAAACTATTTACTAGAATGTGGGTGGCTTTGGTGCCATGAGCAGCTGCCACTGTACCTGCAAAAGCCACGATCTTGACCACATGGTCCTCCTGGATGTCGTGGCTGAGGATCCGCTGCTGTTCACCTGTGAGCTGAATCTGAGGCTGCCTAGCAGAAACACATAAAATGGTGAGTGTTAAAAAACTCCTCAGATGTCTCTATCTTATCTCTTAGGTCCAATTTCTGTTGGTTTATTTCTATTGCACAGGAGTGAAACTGATGCATCTTGGTCCTCACCCGCTCTGACCGGAGTTGACAGAAAAGGGGCCGTTCTCCATCAGGTGAAGTACGTAGTAGATGTTGTAATGCAACCTGGACATCGGCGAGAACAGAGCTGTAGCGTGGCTGAAGAGAATGATGAGGGAGCAGAAGTTGCTGGCGCCCGAAGCTCTTACCTGTTACTAATCTTGATGTTGCTCCTCTTTACAGCGAGCAGCATCATGGCCATGTGGCTGAGGTACTCTGTGATGGCGGTGTCCGACATGCAGCCGGTGAGCAGGGACGCCAAAGCCTGCACGTCCCCAACACTCTCACTTAGGATCAATATGACAGCCATGACCGCGTACGGGTTGGGACCCTGGAGACACAAATGATGTGAAGGACTTCCGTAGTGGCACACACTGTGATCATCAGAGGACCTCTGTATACTTCTGTGTGCGAGTCATACCTCAACGCCAAGGTTAAAGGACTTGTGAATATCGGGAATGCGTAATCTGATGGAGGCTTCAGCCTGAGGGAAAAGACGATGTTTCTTTACACGCTCCAGAACGTCCCCTGGCCAAATCCGCTCTCCGGCCTTATGCTGAGCCATTAATCTGACCAAAAACACACACAGACAATTACCACAGTGAGCATTTAACAATCTATGCATGCCAGACTTCCCATACTTTTGTTATTGGTCATTTTATATATTTATATTTAGTCATTCAATAAATGAAGCTGTGATCCACAGTGATACCAAGATCGGAAAACAGTTTCAAATTTCAAAGAAAATAATGACTAGAGTTGTCGTGACTTTACACTTGATCCAAATACTAAGCAGCTTTGTGTTGCTACACAACTGCTTTGGTGGTTTTAATGTCTGTTTGGTATTCATCTGGACGTGACCACTTCCATATTTGTCTCCTCAGTCAACGTCCAAACGGTTGCAGATTAGGGCGGCCTCCTCTTTATCGACTAATCGCTCGTTTTGGTCTTAGTCGACTAAGATGTTTTTTAGCTGATTAGTCATTTTTTATGCTTTTTTTCATACTGAATGATATATTTCTAAGAAACGTCTGATCCTTCTTATAAACACAAGATTTAAAGTGGTGCTTCTGGATGACTCTTGGTGGAAAAACTCAGTTTTGCAAATATGTTGATTAGATTATCTGATCGATTAGCCACTAAAATCGTACAAGCGATAGTCGACTAAGAATTTCTTTGGTCAATGAGAGCTGTAATTTATTGATAAATTTAAAAAATGGGATTATTGTTATTGAGGGCTGCACGGTTGTGCAGTGGTTAGCACTCTTGTCTCACAGCAAGAGGGTCGCAGGTTCGAATCCGGCATGGGACTCTTCTGTGTGGAGTTTGCATGTTCTCCCCATGTTAGCGTGGGTTAGGCTAATTGATGACTCTAAATTGCCCTTAGGTGTGGATGTGAGCATGAGTGGTTGTCTGTCTATATGTTGTCTGTCTCTATGTGCCCTGCGATGGACTGGCGACCTGTCCAGGGTGAACCCCGCCTTCACCCAATGCCAGCTGGGATCGGCTCCAGCCCCTCCACAACCCCTAACGGGATAAGCGGTTGACGATGGATGGATGGATTATTGTTATTGTTCAAATAATGAAATCTCAGCTGACAATTTCATCCGATAATACAGAGCCTGCTGAAGAGTCAGACAACCTGCTTCTGAACGGGTATTTTAGTCGCTGTGCTCCCCACACACAGAGCAGTGCAGAACAAACCTCAGATTAAATTTTCCTCAAATACATTTTAACGTTGATTATCCAAAGCGCAACAAAATCCACCAGTACAGGAGACAGTACCAGCAATTTATAAAACAAGCAGAACATAAACCTGCATGTCGACCGTTCTCCCTGCAGTCAACCCCTGGTCCCCTCTTCATCCACAGCCGGTTTGTTTAACACAATCACACAGAGCACTGTTTATTATGACACAAAGACTAACTGACTAACAGTGCTGCTCTGCAGTTAGTCTCTTCAAATGAGCATCAAGGGGAGGACGACAGAGTCATCAGTCCAAGAGTAAGTAATTTTATTCTAATGGATTCTGTAGTGTGTATAAGGAGATATGGCATTGTCTTATTAAGTCTACATATTTAAAAAATAAACCAAGGTCATTATTTCATTCACCGTAGATGCATTCTTTATTCTAGGGAAGGCTCTCTTGACATTGGTGTTGAATTAGAAAGATAGAAATATTATTCTAAAAATAAAAAATAAAAAAAAAATTAACAGTCCTCTTCACATTTTTCATCAGTTATGTCAATAATGGCCACAACAAACCAGATCATTATCAGTTATCTGCTCTGAAATGCCTTATAGGTGGTGAAGCTTTACTGCAGCGACTCTTCTTCGTGTATGTCCTGTCGGAGAAATGTCACTTACTAAAAGGAGATGCAGACTTACACAATAAGGCGTCGTATGCTGTGCTGTGATGAAGCTAGATCTGTTATGCCGCTGTTCTTTAGGATGGAGCAGATCTCCTGGACAGTTTCCTTCTCCTTCATCATGTAGCGGTAGTATTGTTTCTTGAAGGGGATAAACTGCACGATGGAACACAATCACACAGGATATGAAACAACAACATGTTAATTTGGTGAGCTTTAATTTTTTCAAGTGTGGGAAGAATTAGAACAGCAAATCTCTAACCACAAAAAATGCCTAAATATTCTCTGAAAACAGCGTCAACACAAAGTTCATCTCTCAAACTTTGACTTTTTCCCCCATATAAGAACCTGCTGCAACCCCCTCACCCTGCCATTATATAACTTTATGTAATTCAGTGGTTTGTTTAACCTTGGTGTCCTGGACGATGCTCCTCCAGTGATGGCAGACCCGGCTGACACTGCGGTAGAGGTCCTGAGCAGGGACGAGGCGCAGCACTTGCCTCAGCACCTCCTCTGGGAGATCGTCCATGCTGCCCTGGGGCTGCAGCAGGACCTTGCGGCTACCCAGGAGTCCGTAGTGGGCATCAGGGAGGGCCTCCACCTCCTCTTCCACATTGTAAATGTCACTGTCACTTTGGTCAAAATCGTCATCATCCCCAAACATCTCTGCAGTTATTCCCTCCAGATAATCCACCACTCCCTCTTTCCTCGTCTCAAGCACCATCTCGGCAGATAAAAGGGCTGCATCGTCAACCTCCTCCTCTTCCTCCACTACCGCTTCAGGTTCTGCAGCCAATGAGGCAGCTAACAGACTGACATCGTCACTGTCGTCATCCTCCTCCTTTTCCACAGCAGTTGGCTCTTTTTTGGGAAAAAGCTCTCCATTAAGTCTGTTTAACCGTGCGGACATGGAGGATTTGTGCGGACTGGAACTGATGACTCCTGTCACGGAGAAGAAGTTGTCGATGCCCTTCTGTCGCCCAGCAGGACTTCCTGAGGCAGATGCTGATGGTATAAGGAGTGAGAGACAACAGAGAGAGTCAAGACTTTTACGCTACGAATTAATAACTTTGATTTCCACACACAGATGTCACTATATTTGTTTACAATGTGAGTCCATATTTGTCAAAACATTTAGAGCAGAAGGTTCACAGTAGATTACCACACTTCCGCCGCTTGGTGGGTGTCTTGGGGTAAAGCCCCCGGTTGGGGTCGCGACTACCCAGCCCCTGGTTGACGGTGTGCGGCTGTGTGAGGGCACTGGTGCCCCCTGAACTTTGTGCCAGTTCATCACACTCTTCTGCATTCAGATGCCTCCTTTTGGCCTTTCCTAGAAAACAACATTCAGTCATATCAGCACAACACAAACTACCATATTAAGACTGTTACGCAATCTCAGCCATTCTTCAGTTTTCCTACCTGTAAATTAATGACATTGTGCATTGTACATTGAATTTCTCCACTGTGGGACTAATAAAGGAATATCTTATCTTATCTTATTATCATTGGCTCTCCCTTCTTTATCTATTTTCCCTTTAGCAAACTTAAGTAGGCCAAATCAACTATAGAGCTATTAGCTAATTGTGAATATTAGAAGAGTACTGTTTTCAGTGGAACCAAATGATTTTGCACGAGAAGAAGTGTTATGAACGACAGCATCAAATTCATCATTTAATAATATGACAGATTAATAATCGTCAGATAATCTGAGCAGCTGTCAATCACTTGCAAACTGTGATCAAATAGTCAAACGAGGCAGCGCTGATCAAATATGAATCAATATTATATGTTATATTATATGTTACTATAATACCTATTTCTTGCATAAAAAAATTTCAGAAACATCTTGTAGCGTGGGCTGCACGGTGGTGCAGTGGCTAGCGCTGTTGCCTCACAGCAAGAGGGTCGCAGGTTCGACTCCGGCTTGGGACTCTTCTGTGTGGAGTTTGCATGTTCTCCCTGTGTAAGCGTGGGTTCTCTCCGGGTACTCCGGCTTCCTCCCACAGTCCAAAGACATGCTGTTTAGGTTAATTGATGACTCTAAATTGCCCGTAGGTGTGGATGTGAGCGTGAATGGTTGTCTGTCCATATGTTGTCTGTCTCTATGTGCCCTGCGATGGACTGGCGACCTGTCCAGGGTGTACCCTGCCTTCGCCCTATGCCAGCTGGGGTCGGCTCCAGCCTCCCCGCGACCCCTAACGGGATAAGCGGTTGACGATGGATGGATGGATGGATGGATCTTGTAGCGTACTGCTTCGCTGTCAAATGAGAAAGTTTGTGACCCGGCAGCCATGTTGAGATCAGATGAGGAAATACCAAGCACCGCCCACCAGCTGGAGCACAGCCAATAGGAACGCACTCTCGGAAATAACCTGTGATTGGCCAAAGTCTCCTGTCACATGCTAAATTTTTAAATCCTGAACAGACATGAGGAGGTGCACATTCTGCCTACTGCAGCTTTAACGTTACCTGCATTCAATTCAAATGCCAATGTTGGACTCAATACCAATTATACTATGTAAAGTGTGAATGCATGTAGCTAGCTAGTCTAACGTTCTCCTGTGTTTATTTACGTTAGCTTTCGACTTACCTTTAACGGCCATTTCCATCTTCGTGTCCAGCGCATCCGTCTTTTAGTCACAGAAACCTAAAACTACCCCACAAAGCTACGCGACTCAGCGTTAAACATTAAAAATTTGGTTTGCTGAGGCCAAATTCAAACGTATTTAAGCAGAAATGCTGTACTTAAACGCAGAATTGAACCTTCGGTGCTACAGCTAACGCTGACTGGTTAAAAGTTAGTTTAAAAAAAACGTGTGTTGCAAGCATAGCAACATTACTCCGGTTTGTAAAGGTACTTAAATATACTACCCTGGCCATAGTCAATTAACTCACTAACGCTGACATTTCTTTTTGTTGTATTTGTCGCTTGAGGAGATGCTACGAAGTTAGCTTAGAGTAACTTCAGCAGAGCTTCCTCTCAACTGTTTGTGTTGGTCACAAAGTCACGTGATTGGGTGGCTCGTCTTCTTCGTTTGTCTTATTTGCGGTTGTCAAACCAACTTAAAGACTCATTATCGCCACATACTGGACAAATGCGAGTCGAGGAAAACAATAGTAACAAGTTGGCAAATCAAGTATTGAATGTTTAATGTCTATTAAATTTTGCGGAAAAAAAATGTTCTTAAATGTTCATTATTTCAAAAAATATATCAAAGTGAAAGGTGCAGAAATCAAAACAAACATACAGGGTTTATTACTGTGGGTGAGACCTCCTAAACCCCTTAACACTCCGACAGCTCAGTTTTCAAGCTAGAGTGAAGATACTGGTATTATATGACACTAGACCTGATGAAATCTAAAGTATCCATTGGTTCTAACCATGTATTACTACCTTGTTGGGAAGAATGCTAAATAGCACCATGAAGTTACACTAAATTTTGGCGAGCAAAAACTGGCATGGCCGTTTTCACAGGGGTCCCTTGACCTCTGACCTCCACATATGTGAATGTAAATGGGTTCTCTGGGTACCCACGAGTCTCCCCTTTACGGACTTGTCCACTTTATGATAATCACATGCAGCTTTTGCATGCAGTACAAATTTTTGCCATTCTAAAATGGTGTGTTTGAATACTTATGCATACTGGAGTCCCTAAACAGTCTTAAATCGTAGTGAGACCATTTTTTAATTTGGCCTCACTGTATAAAATGACCTGTGGTGACCTCTAGGATAATCACAGCCTCGTGAAACTTAACAACCACAAACTAGAGACCTGGAGAATTCAGAGTATGGATGGTTCTCCTACCTAGATTGAAAATAAGGGTGTTTCTGAGCGGTTTCCAGAATGGAAATGCTCGACATCCAATCACAGAAAAATGCAATTCTTGCAGAAATCTCCAAAGTATTTGATACCAAATCACAGCATGGCTTTTTCTAAAGTGTTCCTCAAGCTTTTAGAGTCTTAATGTGTATTTTGGAGAGATTACTGATCATTTTCATACATTCTCAAGTGGTTAAAATAATTAAATTTAGCACCAAATATGTGTAACAAATGGTATCATCACCAAAACTGCTGCAACAACTTATTCTTCTATCATCACATTCTAAACCCTTATACACTTTCACTATTTATTTCAATTAATTAATACATTTTTATTTCTTATTCATGACAAGGACAACTTTACACAGTGCTGAGCTGCATCTCAAATTAATCTTCATGAACACAGAAACACAGATTCAGAAAAGAGCAAAGGTACTATCACATTTATTCAATTCATTGGTCAGCAAGTTGTAGTTGCCAGGTTGAGTACAGCATCAACATCCAGTTAATTGCACCAAAACGAAGTTGGAGGCACAGCATGAATCAGTTACTGCCTTTATCATGACTGTATATGTCGTACATTACAGTGAGGTGGAGAAAAAAAAAAATCTCCCTCGTATTGTTAATATGTGAACTAACACTAATATGTTATGAGTTATTTCCTAACAACTGGATCATCTACTTCCTCTAAATTGCTTCTTCAGTTCTCAGGATGCATTCAGACAAAATCCAGAAGGAGGATGTGAGCTTTCATGAACACATCCAGGAGAAAAAACTAACAAAGCAAGAGCTGCATCGTATTTAAGCGAAAGCTGTTTTTTTTTTAAAGCAGAAAAGGTGTTTTTAAGTCAGCAAAACAGTATGTTAGGAATGTTTTACAATCACTAAATAAAAATTACAACAAATCGCATCTCATCAAACTACATGTAATCTCATTAAAAAATAACCTGGAAATGATTATTTATCAAGTAAGGCATTCCAGACTAAAGGCTGAAGCATATTCTGTGTTAAGTGTGTAAAAAAACCCACCAGAGTATGTTTCAGGCCTTGAGGTGTGTGGTGGTACGTCCATACTGTGAACAGGGTTCCTTCATAGGTTTCTAAAGCCGAGGCTTTTCAAGGCTTAAGATTTCATATTTAGATTTTGTGCGTGTTAGTTATGATTAACACACAGTTGTGTTGTATCTTCAAACTTGCTCTATAGCTGGTTATTGTACTTAATAGAAACAAATTTTAAAATATGAGGTTGCAAGGCATCTAAAACCACAAAGCAACAACAACTTTTTATACAATTACTTATTAGAATTTTTCATTTTCACTACAGGTTTGCCAGTCGTGTGCAGGAGCCCGATGTAACAGACAAGACCTTCTCCTCCTCTCACTCTCATCCTGGGCGTTTTCCTTCACTGCTTCAGGACAGGGAGCTCCCTCGGCTTGAAGAAGGCCTGAACCATCCCCATGGCAAAGATGTAAACTTTAGCGTCCACCACGATTTTTTCCTTCTTCAGCAGATCTGCCGGATGAAACAGGCAAGTATTACTTAGTTTGTCTGCGTTGGTCTGAATGCTCGTGCCGCTCTGAAAAAGTTGAAGCCTCACCGTCTATTTTCATCTGGAATTCATCGAGAGGTAAAAGAACGACGTCGACAAATTCTGCGAAGAGGACGAAGACTGGTGTGATGATTTGCTTCATGAGAGAAAAGGATTATTTTTGATATAATAAAGGGAACTCACCTCCATCACCTGTGGAAGAATAAAAGAAAACAGGATTATTCAACATGTTTTTGAATAAACTCCGTTTTTCTGTAAAGTTTAGTGCTTGAATTTCATTTGTACCCAAAAGAAAATTCCAAGAATGAGAAAACTGATGATGGTGGATCTGCGTTTTTCAACCAGTACCCTATTTTCCATGTTTTTGAGTCTATAGGCCCTGACACACCGAGCCAACAGTGTGTACCGCACTGTCGGCTCAAATCTGCCCGTGTCGGAGATTTTTGGCTGACTCAGCATACTGAATCAGTTGTGGCGCACATCGGTGAGAGAAATCATTCTGATTGGCTGTTCAGGTTAAATGAATCAGTACACGAGAAAAGAAACAGAGGTGAAAAAGCAAGCAAATGAGTCAAGTCAAGACAGCACGCACAGAAGGCTCTTCTCATTTTTCATCTTCATCTCATCTGATCATACCAACACACGGCCATTTTCACAACGACATGGCCATCTGGAATGAAGCCAAGTGGTGAGTGAGAGCGGTGCGAAAATATTCGGCAAACGCCGCTTTGTTTTATGTACGTATTATAACAACTTGTATATCCGCCATTCTCGGTCTTCTGGTTTACCTTTTTGAATGACAAATACAGACTACCGCCACCTGCTGGTGTTCAGTTATTTCCTCTCGTGCAGACACAGATCGCAAGTGTAGTCGGCCGTTGGCTGTGCTTTCAAGTGCAGCTTTTTGGCCAAAACAAAGGCGATGTGAGGCGACTTAACGGTCAGCTTTCGTCGCCGCTAGGTCTTTGACGTCAAGTTGGTGAGTCTGAGACCTCACTGACTACAGGGGACGACAATTTCTGAAACTGGTCCAGTATTGAGGGAGACCGCTGTAGACACCAGCTGCTCACAGGCTAAAATCTGGTGCTACTGGGCCAAGCTGGCACCGTCTTTTAAAACCTCTAAAGGTGCTTGTTTTAGCCATGACGGGCTCTGATTGTTATTATACGAGTCTGACATTATGGAAAATGTCTCGCTCAAGGAGATGTCTGAAATCTGGAGAGGTGACATGTTGCCACGGTGGAATAGTGGAACACATCCATGGTGGAAACGTTGTGAGGACAGAAAGCGTAGCTTAGTGTTATCCAAAATATTTTCACCGTCATGGCTGAATATTTAGATGATTTCCATAATGTGGATGAGGTCTTTGAATTCAATGGCCGCCTGTATTTATTTGAGTATATAGATATTCACATTTGACGAGACTTCTCCTTGAGTGAGACTTGGACACAATAACAAACATATTAGATCAAGTTAAAGGTAAGACAAATATTTTATTTCTCTGTAGGGTCTTTTCCATAATGTTGTCAGACACTTAATGACAATTTGAGCCCGTCTGTGGCAAAAACAAGCCTTTTTAGTGGATGTAACATTACACTGATGCTGCTCACTTGCTCGCAGCTTGTTCTGCAGCTGCCGGTTACAGCTGCACTTTCAGAAATTGCTGTCATCCATTAGACAGTTGGACACAGACACATGGGAAAAATACCCCTTCAATCACTCATACATACCACTCGAGAAAAAGAAATTACGTTTTTTTTGCCCAGTGAGTGACAGTGATTGAATGAATGGATGAGCCAGAGAGTGAACCACTGGATCAGCAAACACATTAACGATTCGTATCATGTATAAAAGAGATAAAAGAATAAAAGAGTAAATGTTTAATCAGACAAATGAGTAGAAGTGAGTGAATGAATCCCGTCTTCTCACCGAGCTGTTGCGTTGGGTTGATGTTCTCCCCTTCGTCTCCGTTGATGTTCACCATGACCATCTGGGTGGTGCAGTTGGACAGACCAGGGTCCAGACAGGTCACTGCGACGACAAAACAAGAACGCTGTATGTTTAGAAAATAAAAAGGAGCATGAAACGTCTTTTAACTTCACACTGCTGACCTCTGAACCTCCCCCATACGAACACACAGGAGATAAGATACAGCCAAGAGAGGCAGCTAATGCAATCGGGTCTTTGTGTGAGGATACCTGGAGTGACTCCTACTACTTCCCCTTTGTAGCCGGTTTCTTCTTTTAGCTCCCTCAGTGCAGCAGCCTCCGCACTTTCTCCCTCGTCAATCAACCCTGAGCACAGCAGAGGCAAAAAACACAGGAAACATCAATAGTTGGATATGAAATTGAAGGACTTTTCAATCATTTCCAATCACGGGAAACCATCTGACCTGCAGGAAACTCCAGCGTGCAGCATCCCATAGGAGGACGGAACTGCTTCACCATCACCACGCAGTCTTTATGGAGCGTCCGCTTCAGCAGGGCTATAATCCCAACACCTGCGGGAACAGCATGTTACAGCCTGCAGGACTCCAATTCTGACCCAACAACCAGAGGAAGCTCGACTGACACTCACCATCTGCTGCTGTGTTGGTTTTCCTTGTTGTCCTTTTCACGCTCTCCCAGGTTCTGGTGGGTGAAAACGGGGTGAAACCGTACGTAGGCAACGTGTATGAGTGTGCAGGGGTGTCAAGTCAAAGACAGATCGGTACCTGGTGGTTCCAGCTCTGTCCACGTATGTCGTCTTCTCCAGCTTCACCCATTTTCCTGTTGCCATGAGCTGCAACACGCAGAGTTAACACAGTGAGCTAAGATGAACTACAATATAATTGGTTCAAGATGAGCCAGGCCTGCGTAGAATCGGTCACCGGCGATCGGCGCACAATGAATGCTGGTTAGATTTGTGTCCGACTTGCTCTGACGTCATGCACACGTGGGCAACGATAATCTCACGAGATCGAGGCGGCCACAGTTTTCAGAGCCAGGCACCGCAATTGCTCTCCAACGAATGCAAGACCCAGGGCATGATGGGAAATGCCTGGCTGTCGCCTGATGAAGGAGCTAATTGGCTCTGATTAGCTAGTTCATCTGTTAGACACATCCTGTGTGGCTGATGATAATTACAATAACAATGAAAGTTATTTATGTTTCACTTATCTAAACGACTCATTACAATTTGCTTTACAAGGCAGGAATAAAAAATAATAAAGGACAGTATCCAGATTCACGCACATTTCTACATATATTTCCAAACAAATATAAAGAACAATGTCTACAAACTACAAATAGCCTACAGATCGGATCTACCGCAATGTAACTATCTGTGACTTCCTGTGTCTTCTTTGAAGGCGTCTGGAAACTGTCCGTCTTGACCACAGCTTTTTGTCACCGTCCCCTGCGGCCGCCGCCTGATCTTATCTACTTTCCCGGCGAGACGCAGTTCAAAATGAGTATATTATAAAAAATAATAAGTGTTTTCAGTCCAAAATGGCGGCAGCGACTGCTGTAAAAACAAAACAAAAACAAACAAACAAAAAAACACAGGAGTTTTGTCGCTTTGCTTCAATACTCTTATATGTTACTTGGTGACATCATCACGTTAAGGAGGAAAAGGCGGGACTTCAAGCGAGGCGTTTCAGGCAGTTCAGGAGCAGTGTGTCTGTGGGGGGAGTGACTCCCTTTGGTGTGGACTTTCTAACTTTGCAGACCATTTGCATACACAAAACTATGTCGCACACTAAAGGAGAAAAGCCAAAAGCAAAATAGGTCCTCTTTAACCTTTTTACTCATTGATAGGTTAAGATAAAGGATCATATTTGGCAAAGATTATGGACTGAGTGGACACAATGGACTGAGAAACTGCCATAAGTAAGCAATGAGCGGTTATGAGAGGTTAACATGAACGTTATATAACTGTCAGTGTACAATACAGCTTCAAGTCAGAGTTCATGTGGAGCATTTTAAGGGTTAACTTACCTCTTCTTTCACTATGTGAGGAGCAGTTGTCTCTTTGGCTTCCTCGCAGTTGCTCATTTTCAATTTCTGGACAACTGAAAAAGCCGAGTAAGATACTTGTAATCCAAAATTTAATACAGTTCACTAGGAGCTCAGCTGAGCTACAATATAACCACCATTTAATGGCTGACGGCGCTGGACGTTTGTGATCATGAGTTGCTCAATTAGCTGCTGCTACAGCCAGTCAGCGCAAGTTCAACTCCCCGCGTTAAAATTACATTTCCACTTTTTAGCTTTCCTGTTCATGTCTTTGTTTATTTGACGCTAGCTATCTGCTTTACACCTAGCAGTGCTAACGGGGCTAAACTATATATAATCATTTAAAATGAACAAACTAAACTTGACTCACGTGAAATCCCAACCGTAGTAGAAGAGATGGCATAGAAGTAAGAGCAGTCACTCCTCCACCACTTCCGGGTACCGCAAACGTCACCGGAGTTTTATCCTTCAGTGAGGTGAAACCATGGGTGAAACGAGGTGAAAGACAAACTACCTAGTAAAGTGTGTCATTCCTACATGTTTAAATTAGATTTTACACTAATACAACAGGCACAATACAACAATACAACAATAACAGGCTAATATACCAAACGTTTTAGGGATAATGGAAGAGTTTCTAATATTTTAAATAAAAATTGTTAGTTGTCAGAAAAAAAGTTGGATCTAAATCCTTTCTTATTACTTATACATATTCATTATGCTAGTGAGTTTGATTATGTCACATTTGAAAATATAGGGTTGCGGACTGTGAAAATGAAGATTGACGTTACAGTTTTTTCAAGTATTGAGTGAGTTATCTTTTTAATAAACGATCTATGTCGCAAATCAGCGGTTTTTACATGAACACGCCTACATGTGCACCCCGAAAAACCTTCCCCCCTTGTAAATACACATGTATTACTTAATTCTAGCATTAAAGCGTTGAATGCTTACCAATGGGATTTTAATAAATGAAAATAACCTCATAAAAGTGCAAATAAAGCGCAGTGTTGTCTCAGAATTTGAGGCGTTTAATGAGAATGTTGCCCCGAAATTTTCTAAAATATCAGGGTTTCGGAAGATATTTACTGACGGACTTTTTTCCATTACAGGATATTGCAGCATGAAGAAGGAGCAAGTTGTCAACTGTCAATTTTCGGTTTGGTATCCGATATTCAAGAAACATACGATTAAAAGGTAGACAGCTGACGTTTGTACATAACTTCTAGGCAATATTTTCATTGTTTTTGCTGCTGTAAAACATAGTCCTTTTAGCCAACAGCTAACGTTAGCTACAGATAGAAGCAGATAACAGCTAGCTGGCATCTCTCTCTTCTTGCCTTTCTTCATATTTATCGTGTTTTCCCTCTTCCTTTCTCCTCTGTTTGTTGCCTTTTATTTACATGTGGCATTATTACTCTTTATTCCAGTCTGATTCTTCCACTGCCTCAGAATGTAATAGATTATTTACTGGACGATGGCACGCTGGTAGTCTCTGGGAGGTATGAGGCCACTGACACACACAAACGCATATTCTGTTCAACTTGCCTTTTTTTGTAATGAATGTGAAAATACCATACCAAATGCTGCCCCATCTTGCTGCTCCTTCTTCAGTATTTGAATGGCACTTGCTGTGTTTTAGAAGCATCCATGTAAAGATGCTGTGGGGTTGTTTGTACCTGACAAGTGATGTTATAGGTTGACTCGGATGTTGTGCAGTAATTCCTTTCAAACCACATTTTCGCCATCCATGTAAAATGCATGCATTATGATCCCCAGATTGGTTCTGCTACACTCATCTATTGTTTCTTTTTCCTTCAGTGACCATAACACACAGCAGACACACACTAACAACAGTGACTCGGATGCAGAGGAAGACATTCAGGTACAGGAACAGACACTTAATCCACTAGAAGGCTCTCTTCACTGTTTCGTCTTATTTTGCCTCATTTTTTGGAAAGAAAATGATTCCTTTTTCACAAATTCAAAATATTTCACATTTTCACAGAAAGAAACTGATAAAAGAGATCTCCATATACTTAGATTTATCCATACAGTGTAATATTTTATTTTTCTCTGCTATAATGTAAGAAGTCACTTTTTTAAAACATGTACTAGTTATTTCTTTTATTTGTGTATGATTGTTAAATCATAAATATGTTAAACAGCACATAGACCATCATAGGGCACTGAAACTCCACTGAAACCAGATTCCTGAACTGTTTTTGGGTTCACAGCTTTATGCTGACCAACCACAGCTACTCTAATGTATGGAAACTCTCTGCATACAGTACACTTTTAAATGCCCTTGCTAAGATTGTGAAGGTGGCCAGTAAGATAGTGGAAGTACATGCCAGTGGTTTAAATCACATATTCAACAAGCAGGTGATTAATAAATCAGGGACCATCCACTTAGATAGTGCCCTCCCCTCAGTTCAGAGTACAAGCTGCAACCATCTGGCATGCACTTACTGTATGTGCCACAAAAAATAGGTGCATCCCTGTCTTCATTCAAGCTTTGGATGCAGATGGCAGGAGGAGGTAATTGCTGCTGATGTTGTAAAGTCCATAACCTTGAGGGAGGTGATGATGATGTTGATACAATGAAAGCAGCAGTTTTGCATTTTAGTATTGATATACAGTATATTTATTGTAGTGATGATCTTGTGGGGTGATGCTGATGTCCACAATTATGAGTCATGTTCTGTTGTTGCTGTATATTTATTGATAATGGTGATTTTGTTAATAGTCAATGTTTATCATATTGTTTATAGCCCCTGTGGGGTTACGGGTTTCTATGTGTCTGTATGCTTGCTGCAGCACAAATTGCCCACATGGGACAAATAATAAATTGACTTGACTAAATGCATCAACACACAAATGTGTTTTCAGATGCTTTTATCAGTGAGCAATGTCATATCATCTTCATTGATTATCTGTTTTGTTACATGACTTGTTTTCCTGGTGTCACAGCCTGATGGTGTCAACTCAACAGTTAAACAGTGAAGTTAGCAGCGATTAGAACTGTGCTTAGTGTTAAGTTTTATCCTTCATACCTGTTTCTTGTTCTCTACTTCCCTCTAGTGGTCAGATGATGAGACAACCACCACTGTCACTGTAAGTACAGTCAGTGTTTCTCATCATTTATAATCTTAATGTCCAACATGTGTTAAATTTATTGTTAAAACGCTTTTTGAAAGCTGAATTTATACAAGCTTGTTAAGTATTCTTTTTCACTTTTATGGTGAATAACTGCTCTCTGCATTTGACAGAAATGTGTATCACCCCTTACATGTAATTTAATAATGCAATAATTATGACCGTCGTGCGATGATGTGGCTTTGTGTGTGCTAGGCCCCTGAGTTCCCAGAGTTCACCTCTAAAGTGCTGGAGGCCATAAACGCCCTGGGCGGGCGCGTCTTTCCTAAACTCAACTGGAGCGCTCCACGGGTAAAACACTGCATTCATGCTGATTTAAAGGAATACTTCACCCCCAAAATGACAATTTGTATATCAGTTACTCACCCTGTGTTCCCTTGAATTCTTGAAGAAAACTCTGTTTTTCTCTCATGCCTCCACAGTGAACGGAGAATCAAAAAAACAGAGAAAAGTCTTGATGAATTGCAGCAGTGCTCAAAGTGGGCCAGCACTCTGTATTTCTTCATTTTACTCCTTGGCGTACAGTGACTTTTTCTTGCACTTTGGCTCGTCTCACAAGCTGCTGGTAATTTTTTCTGCCCTCTGCATATCAGGTACAGATATGGAAGATCCATAATGGCGATTCATAACGGCACAGTGCTAGCATATTTGCACCACTTCTCATAATCCATATGAACATAAAAGCTGCGGAGAGCATCAGAAAGAGCTGCCTTTTTGCAAATTATTAGTGATCTGTTTGTCATAACGCTTTTTTTGTGTGAACAAATGTAATTATTAAAACATTATTTGAAAAATGTAATCAGTCATTTAACTAATAATAACAGTTGTCCAAAGTGATGTAAAATTGTGTAGGTTCAAGTCAAAAACCTTCACATTTTCTGTGGCAAGGACCCCCAAACCCAATATCTCTTAGTACCTTTAATTCACTGTAGATATTCAGAATATGTCTCTTTTATCCTGCTGCATAATATGTCGGAGCATCCTGACTGGACACTGCTCTTAAAACCTGAATGATACCCGACTATAGGCAACAAATAATACAGAAAAGCACTTTATTAACACTAAATACACCACCTTAACCCAATTATGTTCCTGTGTGAATATATTGGAGCATTATAGGCCTATTATAGAAGATGCATAGCCCCAGTATTATAATATAGCAATAAAAGTACAACTGATTATGACTGACACAGTATAACATGTTTAAAGAAATAATGAATACATAGGAGTAAGTTGCAAGAGATCGCTGAAACCATCTAATACACACTCCATACAACATTTGAATAAGAGAGTACCAGCACTTACTTTTAGCTACCGGTTTTTAGTTTTATTCAAGCGCTGACTTGAAGTAAGTGGGGACACGATTAACCGCAAAACTATATCAAAATTCAAACATCAGTTTAAGAATCCTCACACCAGAAGAGTCTGGATGAGTCTGAAGTGTTTTAAATAATAAGGTTTCAGCGAAGATGCATGTGTTTGGGAAGTACTGAGCATATAAATGAGACTTATTTTACTGCACGAGTTGTGTGAGAGCTTGTAGACAGATGTTTTGATATAGTTTCGCTGTTAAACGCAGCTCCCATTTACTTCACTTCATCACTTTTCTCTGTTCTTCGATTCACCGTGGAGGCATGCGGGAAGAGTTTTCTTCAAGAATTCAAGGTAACACGGGGTGAGTACGTAATGCTTTAAGAATCCCATAAAAAACACACAAAGTTTAGAACCATATAAATGTTATCCAGCTATACGAATCATCATGTAAATGTTGGAAAAATATTTAAAGTTTGTGAGACAAGAATTTTTAGGAAAAAAATCAAAAAGGTGCAAGTGGTTTTTTTTTAAAGTGTATTCCTTTAAGAAAAATGGAAAGTGTTTTCCTGCTTCACTTTAAGTTAGCAGAGTGGAGAATCAATAAGAAAAGTGAGTCAACATGAGATATTTTTATTATTACAGCATAACCAAATTATTCTTGGCTAAAAGCCCTGTATATTTGAGTTTATTGAAATAATGAGGATTGCTTCTTGCACCACTGCCAGCCTAAAGGATTGAGGCATAACTTAAGACTGTGTGTGCGTGTGTGTGTGTGTGTGTGTGTGTGTGTGTGTGTGTGTGTGTTTCAGGACGCTAACTGGATTGCTCTGAACAGTTCCCTGCAGTGTCACAGCCTCAGTGATATATTTCTGCTCTTCAAAAGTTCCGACTTCATCACGCACGACCTCACGCAGCCGTAAGCCTTGCCCATAAACTCGCAAAGAAAAGTTTGGACATTAGTGTTTGGTGGATTGTTTCTCTGTTGTCACAATGCTAATTGTCATTGTATTTTACATTGTTGGAACGCCTGTTTATTTACCTTCACAATGATGTCCAACCAGTAAGGATCATATATTTGTGGGATGAGCAGCACAGCTGATTATGTGGGTTGCGCCAAAGTGAAATTAGCCAAAATTCTCTGCCAATGCTAAGCAGTGTATTCTCCTGTTGGTGCTCACTCTTGTTTTGAGCTCCACTGATGATAGCAGCAAATCATCTGATGTCAATATCATGTCAGAGAAGAGATGATGAGTTTTGTTTTGAAACTAAATTTTGAACTGAGCCGTGTTGGTTTTGAAAAAGCTGATTTTTCAGAACGAAATGGCTCACTTTGTGATCCTGTGGTCTGGTCTTGTGGTGCCTGATTGGCAGCACCTGGAGCTCAGAACAACACCAACAGGAGAATACACAGTTTAACGTTGGCAGAGAATCTTGGCTAATTTCACTTGGACGCTACCCACATAATCAGCTGTGCTGCTCATCCCACAAATGCATGATCTTCACAAGTTGGACATCATTGTGAAGGTAAATAAACAGGTTGTCCAACCATGTAAAATACAATGTTAATCAGTGCTGTAACAACAGAGAAATATTAATACCATACACAAATCTCCAAACTTTTTTTACCCCAAGCTGATTTTGCGTTTAGACGACGACCAGTATAGAAAACAATAAGCAGGTCTGGTGCACGCAGACTGATTGCAGGCTGCAGTAAAACACAAGTGGCAGCAGGAGAAATTGCAGTGATGCAGATTTATATCACACACATCTCTGCTCTGCATTACAAACATTTAGTGCAGCGAGTGATTTGCTGTAGTGCACAGCCTCGGGAAGCTGTGTGGATGTGTGAGTAGAGAAAGCTCTGTGATATATATACTTGATGTTGGACTCTAAACTTCTCTCTCAAAGTTCCTGAGAGCAGCACAGCAGCCAAGCTGTTTGCAGTCTGATTTATCTGATTATAGTGAAAAATTGAAATTATAAACACCAAACCCTTGCGCTGCTATAGAACATGTATTGTTTTTATTTGTTTAACTGTCATTAATTTCTTTGTCCAGATTCCGTGTATGTAGTGACCAGGACTCTCCAGATCCAGTCATAAACTATGAGGTATTTTTAACTAAACATTAACGTCATTAGGTTGTGTTTTAATGAGTTTTAGTGTCCCATCTAGGCCTGTACACTTCAGTGAATATTAATCCTGATCACAATTTTGGCTTCCCACAATTAAGTGAGCATGATCAACTGCGATATTGAAGTCTAAATTGTGTGCTCTGCTCATAGAAAACTCTGTAAAATGCACTAAAATCAGGTGAAGAACCTTATTTAAAATCTTATTTTAATGCAACAATTTGCGATTAGTAAATTATACTTTGCTAATTTATGTAGTACCACATCATGAAGGTTAAGCTCTCTGTAGATTTTGAGACTTTATTTTGATATAAATATTTGTACAAGAATGTAGCACAACATGGAAGTGGAGGCAGTGCTGTTTATTCAGATGTGAAAGTGCAATAAAAATATTTTGTCAGTGAATAATCCTAATAAATAATCATGATCTCAGTACTCACCAAAAATAATCCTCATTAGCGTGATTGGTGTGATTTTGGGCATAATCGTGCAGCCCTAGTCCCATCATGCATTTAGATTTTTTTTCATGGCGTGAAATTAGTCTCAAAATGGTCACTAATGTGTATTACCTAATCTACAGATGAAATATATGATTTACAAATGTGTACAATGATTTGGCTGCTCCAGTCTACACACAGCTATCATGTAGAACAGTTTTACAAACAAACACCACACAGCTTGAATAAATATTAATATTTTACATGCAGATTTTAAACATCAGAGATTTCATCATCTTTCCAAAAGCTTCCTGTATGCAAAATATGAATATTTATTAACTGTTTTACATGTGCACATTATTAGTATTTCTGTGTAGATTGAAACATTTGTGAGCACCCAAAATTTTACACAAATCATTGGACACATTTGTAAATCTTTGTAGATCATGTAAAATACATTTATGGCCATTTTGAGATTAATTTTACTTTATTTTTTTAGATTTTTTTGATACACTTTTTGTCATTTGAATTGTCAGATTTAGTCGGGCTTGACCACTTCCTCCACGTTGCGGTTAAGCTAATGCTCACGCTGTACCGACTCTAAACACCCCTGTGGATTTAATCAGCTGTGTTGTCGTCTGTTCCCAGCTGGTCCTGAGGAAGTGGAGCGAGCTGATTCCTGGTGGAGAGTTTCGCTGCTTCGTCAAAGAAAACAAACTGATTGGTACAAACCCTCCGCCGCTCCCTCACACTCTCATCTGGTCGTCCTCAAACATTTAGGAAACTCATCAACATATTAACAACATAGCAGTGGTTGTTGTTGCTAGGTACATTTACTCTAGCGCTGCACAATTTTGAGGTTTTTGTACTTGAGTGTTTATTCTACTTTCTACTTCTATTCCATTATAATTCAAAAGCAAATATTGTACTTTTTTTTTTAACTCATCATCACATCAGCATCCATTGTATTTTACAATGAGAGCCACCAAGTTGAGGGAAACATGCTGGATTGCTTTACATCACAAAACTGCAAGAGGACGCTGTTTGCACAGAACTGAGCTGAATATGTCGGAAATGGGAATTAGTTTTTAAAAAAAAAAGCCCCTCTATTGTAACAGTGATATAATGATGTTTGAGCTGCACTCAGCAGGCTAATTTAGAAACAATTATAAAAGTCAATTTGGTGTGTGTGTGTCACAGCTATCTCCCAGAGAGACTACACTCAGTATTACCAGCACGTCTTGAAGCAGGAGGAGCAGATCTGTCACGCCGTGCAGGAATTCTTCAGCCAGCACATCCAGTACAACTTCCTGGACGAAGATTGTGAGCATCTGCATCCTTTTTCTTTTTCTTCCTCTGCCTGTGGACAGTTTCACGCCTCCTTCAGCTCTCCTCAGACAGAAACAGATTGCTTCTTTTTTTTAAAGTCAAACAGTTTACCAATGTAAACTGGATATTGCTCAAATGTATCATTTTTCCACTTAATTATGATTTTAAGCATTAAAAGTTTCTTAAATGTTTGACTTTGTTTTTGTGAAACTAGCAGATAAATGTTTATGTATTATAAATATTACACATACGTAGATGTTTATACAGTTTTCTTCTGTTTTACAGTTGTGTTTGACATCTACAGAGATAGTCAGGTAAGCACACTGATGACTTTTGATATAGTACATTTTTATGCCTCCACGCTGGCGATTATGTTTTTGAGTTGCCCGTCCAAATGTGAGTACGTCTGTCCGTCTGTACCATTCTCATGAACATGATATCTCCGGAGGGAATTTCTTCAGATTTGGCACAAATATCCACTCGAACGCTAGAATGAACTGATTAGATTTTTGGGGTCAATGGTCAAGGTCACTGTGACCTCACCAGCAAAGGCACCTTAAAGGGGCTATAGTAAGACTCAGAAATTGGTTGTTAACAATGACACTTGTGGCTGTTAAGACAGTCAGCGCCCTGGTGCTCACGCTACGAAGATGCAAGCGAGCATCCGTCAGAACAGTGAGGCAACACACGGGACTGAACGTGATTGACAGGCATCATGTTGATTAACATTAGCAACATTAGCCAGTTAAAACCACAACATCACTGTATTTTTCACATGCTTGCCAGTAATGCTTAGCTGTCCAGTAGGAATTTGCCAACTTGGGGTCGGTTTTGATACCCAAAACCAAACAAAGGCTCTCTGAATCGAAGGCCAATGCTGATCCTAGTTTTCACCTGACGTCGGTCACATTCCTTTTTTGCAAACTTTGTTTTTTTCTGTTTTCGTGCTACCATCTGAGTTGTAGTGGGAGCTGGTTGTTTGTTGGTGTTAGCGGACTCCATTTATAAGCGAATGTTAGCTATGGTTGCCCACTGTTGGCCCTGTAGCAGAGCTGAAGAGAGTAAACGACATTTTGACGGCGCCTGACCTCACAGGTCCTCCCGGGAAAAAACAGCCCACATTATTCACATTAAAAGCAGTCTACCGGCTGGTAGAGCAAACCCAGAAAGACTCAGAAGGTTTTGTTTTTTTTAGGTTACAACCTGTTCACACAAAAACTTATATGCAATCCTTTTAATGAGTACCAGGGGCGTTACAAGACACAAGCTTTAAAAAAAAATACAGCTGGATGAGCCGATAGTCGGTATAGGGAGGGGGGGGTGAAAATCAGGGCGCTGTAATATATTGATGCTATGTTCATGTTTTGTAAAATGAGTACGTAATATCGGCGGTGAGAGTGAGTCATGTACCTGTCATTCTGTCAGAATGCCGGGCAGAACTGATCGTTTACTGATGCGTGATGATAAAACGATTCATCACAATAAGTGAGCGCTTAATAAACGTTCAGTAGTAGTGAATAAGTCCCAGAGGACAGTCGCCGCCTGTGTTATAAATGTTAATTTCTATACACTTTGAATCCATAATGCAAGTGTTGTCGTGGTAGCCCGTGTACTATACGCACTGCAGTCATCGTCAGCGGTTTATTGGCTCCAAGCAGTGGAAAATAAATCAATAACACAGCAGTAATAATAACGTCCTCATCACGTTCTGTGCTGAACACACCTGGTGCACCTCACCAGCCCTCACTGTTGCATCAGGTGTGTTAGAGCAGAGCTGGAAATGGGCAGGTGGGGCGTCTGGAGGTCTAGGCTATAGCCTAGAATACCGACTATAAGGCGCACTTAAAATCCCAAAATTTTCTCAATAGTCGACAGTGCGCCTTATATATGAAAAAAGACAGTGATGTTGATATTTATTGATAGTGCGCCTTATAATCCGGTGCGCCTTATGGTCCGGAAAATACGGTAAATATTATTAATGAATTTAAAAGTTTCCTAAATCTGCTCTATTAATTTACAGGATATAATATTACAGAGCAAACATTGCCTTAAAAATTAAATGTTCAGATGAAGGCTGTGATGTGTGTAAATAATAAAATAATTATTAGTTTTGTATTTAAGCATTTTGGGCATTATTATAGTAATAATAACAATTGTGAAATGATGGAAATTTGCATAGTTTTAGGTCAAAAACCCAAACCCCCACCCCACATTTACACCGGATCTCAACACCTGTGATCATTGTGGGCTTTAAATTGAAAGGACGGATCTGTTTGTGTTGCCACAGTGCACACAGGCCTACATGGCTCAGTAACCTAGCTTTGTCTTGATTTATTATTGACAAACTGTATTATAATGATGAGTTTCGTATTCTGTTTACTGATGACGAGGGCACTGCATTTAATATTTGTCGCTGTCCATGGGCGGGTGGTTCTGAGTTAAAGTTGTGGGGGCGTATTGTGAAGGGAGGGGAGGGCCCGGGACCTCAAGTCATAATAAGGCACCCCTGCTCACAAACACATTCATGGCCATAACGTAAGAATTCATATGCTAACTAGAAAAGCACTCTGAGAGCGCAGACCTCCGCCAAGCACCATAGTTTCCCCCCTGGCGGTTTCTTCTGGATCTGTCTCCTCAAGTATTAAAGCTAGATCAAATTCGTTGACATACTTCAGATGCTGAATTGTCTCAGCTACACCATGCCGCTTGTTAGAAATCTCTACCTCTAGTATTAAATGCACAGTAGGCCAAAATGTACGAGTACCCCCATTTTTTATATAAATTGCAATAAAATCTGCCATCTGGATCAGATCTGGATCAGCCTTTGGGATTTGATAGAAGTACACATTGTAAATCCCTGAGTCAAATTTCATGAGCTTTGGGCAACAATTACCAGAGATATTGAGAAACATTTTTTTGGGTCCCATTGACCCCAATGTTAACGAAAATTTCAAAGTGATCCAGAATCCAGAATTTCTTCCTGATCACCCCCAAAATTAAATTGGTTCTTCCTTTTCACATTTTCGACACACCCTGAAATTTTCATCAAAATCCGTCCATAAGTTTTTGAGTTATCTTGAACACAGACAAACACACAGACAGATAAACGCCGGCAAAAACATAACCTCCTTGGCGGAGGTAATTATACTAATTTCATACAAATGTTCAAAAGGATAAAATGATGAAGTGATGACGTTTCGGACAGACATGGATTTAAACTGCGTCTTGACTGGTTGGCGGAGGCGTACGTTCTTGTTAAAAATGCCACCCGCAAACAGAGTTACACTTGCGTGTCGTGTGTGTGTTGCAGGGGAGGGTGTGGCTGATCGACGTGAACCCCTTCGGAGAGGTTACAGACTCGCTGCTGTTCAGCTGGGAGGAGCTGACGTCCGGAGGGGAAATCGCCCAGCAGCAGGTCAGCCGTCATGACACACACTTCATTGTCGGGAGTGTGACAGAGGCTCAGATGACGAGTGTTTGACTTGTGTAGTAAGGCTGAACTTGAGCCAGTTTTATGGTAGCTATGTGGTTTCTGCGTGTGTTCAGGAAGGCCCTGCGTTTCGCTGCACCACCAGCGAGGTGACGGTGCAGCCCAGTCCCTGTCTGAGCTACAGGATCCCACGGGACTTTGTGGACCTCTCCACTGGAGAAGATGCCTACAAACTCATCGACTTCCTCAAACTGGTAGGATGTTGCTGCAGATCTTTTTTTTCATTAGCTAGCAGAGTAGACCAGAGACACCCTGAGAGCATCTAGCCTGTATCAGCTCTCTTCAGGTCGGGGTAGTGGATGGGTGCGTAGCAAGATTGACTTTCATACAGAAGACCGGAGTTCCCGTCTCAGTACAGACCTGCAGTTAAAGGGACAGTATGTAGGATTTGGGGGCATTTAATTGTAGCGGTTTGGTTACAGATTGCAACCAACTGAATACCCCACCGCTTACTCCTCCTTTTACATGAACCGCAGTGTGCAAAACTGTGTTAAGGCCTTCCCCCTCATTCAGAGGCTATCCTTAACGTAATAACACTACTTAAGGGGCAACAGAAGTCAGAAGGTGGCTGGCGGTACCACGGTTTTGCACTCTGCAGTTTAGAAATATGGCAGAGCAACATGGTGGACCCCGTGAAGAGGACCTGCTCCCTGTGTAGATATGAAGGGCTCATTCTAAGCTAACAAAAACATAACGATTCTTAGTTTCAGGTGATTATACGCTAATGAAACCATAATTATGAATATTCCATTTCTGCTAATAGACCTTGCATAATGCTACGTACTGGCTTTGCAACACTCACCTGTTCGTAACCACAAATGTTTTACTTTCCTAACCCTGAACATACAGTAGTTTGTCATTTGCAACATCCCCAATCTTTCCCCAACCGTAAAGTTGTGATCCTTTTAAGAGTTTCATCATATCAAACCCAATTTTTGATCATATTTATTACTGGCATTTATTCTGCTAAAGCAATTTATATAGTAGTTTGCATTGTCAGTGGCAGGGTCCGCCATTCCCACGCACATGTAATCACGATTAATAGCATGATTGTACATAGTTAATCATGATTAATCACAAATCAATGGCACATTTGTTATCTGCTCAAAATGTACCTTAAAGGGATATTTGTCAAGTATTTAATAGTGTTATCAACATGGGAGTGGACAAATATGCTGCTTTATGCAAATGTATGTATATAGTTATCACTGGAAATCAATTAAATTTACAAAACAATGACAAATATTGTCCAGAAACCCTCACAGGTACTGCATTTAGCATAAATGTGATTCTCATAAAGTCTGTAAAGGGAGACTTGTGGGTACCCATAGAACCCATTTACATTCACATATCTTGACATTCGTGATCTTGAGTTATATTATAATAAGCTCAATAAAACAATGTAAAAGGAAGTTTGAAAAACCACGTTTAATACATTCAGTATTCCTGTGTTCGGTGCAATCGTTAACTGCTGTTAACTGCCGCAACAAACACAATCACGTTCACAGTTATATTTTGCACTGATCATGGGATACTCGGCTGAAAAAATATTTCAATGTGGTACATTATTGAAATTAGTTTGAGAACCGCTGACTTAAACCACACTGTAGTTGCCATGTGCAGATATTGTAGAGCGTTAAATCACTAAAAAGGTTAACAGTGAACGTAATCCAGTGTTTTTGTCCATTATTGACGTTCTTGTCTGATCGAAATTCTTATTTTTTCCCTTGTGAAACGACACCGAAGTGTGGTTATAATTAGGATTTGTTTTCAAATCGGAAACAAGGATATATCTTGAAGTTTTACATCCACTCTTGTTGTAGGGGGCGGCAGTAGCTCAGTCTGTAGGGAGTTGGCTTGGGAACCGGAGGGTCACCGGTTCAAGTCCCGACATGGACCAAAAACTGAGTGTGAACTGGTAGCTGGAGAGGTGCCAGTTTACCTCTTGGGCACTGCCGAGGTGCCCCTGAGCAAGGCACCAAACCCCCAACTGCTCGGGGCGCTTGTCAGGAGCAGCCCCCTCACTCTGACATCTCTCCATTAATGCATGTATGTGTGTTTCAGGTCTGCATGTACCATGTATGAGTTTAACAGAGTGTAAATTGAATTTCCCCATTGTGGGACTAATAAAGGTAGATCATCTTCTTCTTCTTCTTCTTCTTCTCTTCTTTCTTTCTCGACAGAAGAAAAGCCAACAGGAAGATTCGGAGGAGGAGGAAGAGGAGGAGAACGCTCCACAGTGACACCTGAAACCTGAGGAGTAGCTGCTGGAGTCACCAGCCCCTCCATATAATGTTCTCTGCATGAAGTGACTCTTCACCCTCTGTCCTGTTTCGGCTTCTTATCCATTTCAGCCTGTTTCCTCTCGCGCTCGTCTCTGAAACGGTACGCCGCGTCCCCCCGGGGGTTTTCTCCTGTAGCTCTCTCGTGTTAGTCTAACGGAACATGTTAAATTAGCAGACCGTGTTAACGGCTCTTCGAGGATTCATTTCTTGTCGGGTTGCCTCCGACGCTGCTGAGCGCCGTCTTGCTGATCGCCGTCTTGCTGATCGCCGTCTTGCTGATCGCCGTCTTGCTGATCGCCGTCTTGCTGATCGTAATGGCTCGGTGAGATGGGAAAGGGAGGCCTCTGCAGTGTTTAATTCAGTTTCGGGGGGATGATTCATTTTTTTATGGGGGAAATATTGTGTTACTATAAGGGGATGTATTCACAAACACTGTAAAGAATGCCTGCTTTTATACTTTAAAATAAGTGTGTATGTATCTTTATTGCAGCCTGATTAGTGTCTTTGGATTTATAATGAACTAGTCTGCACACATTTCATTGTACGTGTGTGTTGTTAGGCTGTAACAAACTTCTTTATTTAACACTAAAGGCGTTCATCACTGAGTCACCTTTAATTTTTCCTCCCAGCCATCCCTGCTCCTCCATCTCTCCCTGCCAATTTCCCTCGTAGCAGTTCTGACAAACTCATTGCTCTGAGCCGCTCCGGGCGCTCCTTTCGAGCCCCGTTTTCTTCCCATCATACATCGCTGTAGACTGTTGCTCCGAAAAAAAACAACCATTAAACTTCTTGTCGTGTATTGGCTCGGCTGTCAGTCTGGTGGGTGCTGTAAACTAACACATTAGAAATTGATTGTGCTTTTACGCAACCGCTCTCTCATTATGCCGGGAGCTAAATGAGCTGTGCATGCACAAGGCAGAGCAGTTCATTTTGGTGGTTTTTTTTTTTTTTTTTATTTCCTTCACTAGATTGATAGAGCAATTACAGGGAGATGGAAAGAGTTGGTGTGATGAGAGTTACGGGTCCCCGGGAGAAAGGCTGTGGACGGGAAACAGTGTACAAGCTACATATTGTGGAGATTTCTGCACGTTAATCATCATTTGAAAAAATGAAATCTGGCTGTAAACAAACCAGCCAGACCTGGAGGAGGAGGTGTCCTGCTTTGACCTGCAGTAGTGGAGGATGAGCCACAGTTCCTGCACACAGGGTTATTTACCGGTAAAAACAAAGCTTAAATGATGGAAGTCCATTCTGCGATCAACAACAGGTTAATGTAAACACTATTAAAGGTGCTAAATTCAATATCCAGAGCGTTAACATAGCAGCAATCAACTATTTGCCATGTAAAGATATAGAGGAGTAATGTCTACCTGAGCAGAGAATGAAGTCTCTCTCCCAGTGAGTGTTGTAGTCAGAGCTTCTCTGTGCTGTGTTGACATAGCCAGGCCGGCCACACGTGCCTTTTCATGCATGTTCATACATGCGAGCGTGCACCACCAGCTAGCTCATGGGCCACCACTCTGCACTGCCCTCCCCTCATACGGCGTTTACAGCTGATAACGCCGCCCCGACTGACAGCGGCGTCGCGGAAGTATAGCGCCCAGCCTCCGATCCCCCTTCAGGTTAACACTGTTAGCTCTTTCAGCACTTTCAACATTGTTTGCGCTGTTTAGCACAGTTAGCATCGTTAGCTGTGGGCCGCGGCTCACTGTCGCCATGTTGAGAGCCGTGCAGAGGCAACAGAAACGCTCCCAATTGTGTATTTAGTACATTTAAGCATATTTTGTTGTCTTGATATGCACACTTGCTGGTTTTATTTGGTACACCTAGCTATACGTGTTATAATACACAGCAATACATGTTACTTTATGAAATGTTCAGTTCTTATTGCAGCTGTTTTAAAGATGTGTTGAATATTAGAAATATCTTGCAGTAATATTCTTTTTTTGCAGGTTTACAATAGTTTTGCTAGGTGTTCCTAATAAACTGGCAACTGAGTGTATTTGCAAGTAACTATAAGCTGCACTTATCAATATTTATATAATAATGATCAAATGACCACCTGTATATACAAGAGGCTGCTCGTATTGACAAAGCAGCAGAGAATTATCACCCAGTTCAGCTCTACCGAGCGTCTTCCAGCTTTCAGCTCTCATCAGCGCCATTTTCAGAAGCGGTAGCTATCTTGGATACCCAGCACCAAACAGACGGAGAACGTTAGAGACGCTGGTGAACATTGTGGTGTTGTTAGCAGCTGCAGAGCCAGATATTTCTCTCAGGGGTCGGAGGAAACCAAAACAGAGCTAAAGATGGGGTTCGTCATCTGGTGAATGCTGTGGTTTGCTTTGTCAAACAACCACCACCGTAAATTAAGTGTAGCTTCTTCTGCTCCTTCCACTGAAGTTTAAAGAGGACCTATTGTGCTTTTTTTTCCCCCCTTTCGTCAAGTGTGTTATATAGTTATCTACTACTATCGTTACAAAGCCCAAAATCCACCCACAGAAACACTGCTCCCAAACCGCCTGAAACGCCTCTCTTAAAGTCCCGCCTTTTTTCTGTAAATGATGATGTCACCACGTAACACATTTTGCCCGACGGCTAGGAGCTCAAACAAAAGAGACGATGAAAAGTGGTGCTGCAGTGCCCCGTTATGAGAAAAATAAAGCATCTTTTTTTAACATTAAAACATGCAGACGTTCTAAGTATGAACCTGAAAATAGGCATAATCGGTCCTCTTTAATTCAACTCGTTAGATTGTTTATTCCTCTGGGATACTCTGTAAGTGATTTAATCAGCTTTTTCACATCAGGCATTTTGACATGTCATAAAAAGCACAGGTGTTACTAATAACATCAATGGTGGCTCTGTTCTATTCAAGTGTCCCAGTAAGCCATGACATTGTGACACCGAGCCAGCATCTATTTTACTATTCACACCTGTGCTTTCCTTACTGTGACACGTCAAAATGTCTTCTGTAAAAATACCTGCGTTTATGGCTGTGACCCGAGCGGCATCTGGATGAGCTAACGTGATCAAATTAGTGCCTGTCTGATCTGACAAACTGACAATATCCCATGTCATTTACTGGATAACCGAGTCTTTGCATGACACGGGTTGGCATATTTGTGGTGCTTCGTTAGCTCCGCTCCACTGAGATTTCTGTATGTGGGCAGGACTGAAATTTATGGCAGTGTTTAAGCTGCAAGCAATGAGTCTGCCTTCATCTTCCTCGACCTTCAGCCTCTTTTAAACCATCTCTCTTGATGCTGCTCCCCCTCCTCCCTTTGCAGCTGGGTAATCATCTTTCATCAGGGGGAGGTCAGATTTGCTGACTTGGAGTAAAGGATGAGGGGGAGGAGGGAGAGGAGTTTCCTTTACTGCTGCTGCTGCTGCTGCTGCTGAGGAAGAGCTGCAGTAGTTTGCAGACGGAATACTCATGAGCAGCCGAGGCTGCAACACATTGTCCTCATCTCTGTCTGTGTCTCCCTACACACACGATACCCACGTCCGGACTGTGGGTGTGCGGGTGTTGTGAGCAGCAACCCGGCCTGAGCTGACCCCAGCGCCTGCAGCTGTCAGTCCGGGGGATCAGTGCTCCTCCGCTAACTGACACTCTGTAATCCAGGTGTTATGCGGGCCGGTTAAACGTGAACGTGCAGCTGCAGCCGGCTGGGTGGAGGGGGGGTCACGGCTGATCCCCGCGCGGCTCTGCTGAGCCACGCAGACGCCGTTTGGGATCCCGAACACTGATGGGCGCATGATGGTTGTTGTCAGCTACTTGGTGCATTGCGAATTTCCCGCTGCCACGTCCTGACCAGACACACACACAGACACACACACAGACACACACCTCCCCCCCTTCGTGGGGCAGGATGCACGAGCAGCATCCCGTCAGCTCTCCTCACTGCCATTAACAACCTGCACGATCCACACAAGGCTCGCTTTAAGGGTTGTTATAGTGTACTATTATACATGTAGGGAGTTCAGTAGACAAAATGAGGGTTTTAACGTTTAAAAATGTTAGTGGGGGATCAGAAACCCGGAGAAGTGGCAACAGCGCAGCAATTAACGAGGTTTAGACAATTACAGCAGGTCTGAGGTCAAGCTGACCACACGGAACCAGCGTAATACAGGAAACTGGGGGTGTTACCTTCAAAATAAAAGCACAACAGTAAGAAATTATTAAAATTATTTCATAAAATCAAGAAACCGTATATATATATATATATGTGTATATATATAGTATATGTATATATATGTGTATATATATATATACGTATATATATATATATACACAAATTATTTTTCATACATATACGTATATATCTGTGCTATAATTCTATATATGCAGATATATGTATGTGTATACAGATATAATTTTATACAGTATTTACATATACTGTATGTATATGTATGTACAAATAACTATATATTCTGTATTTTTATGTATATATACATATATTTGTATAGTATACATAAGAAATGATTCAAATTATTTAACAAAATAAAATATATGTATACATATGTGCATATGTATACAGTATGTATGTATATATAGATATACCGTATATGTGTGAGTATGTATATATACACACACAGTATATATAAAATATATACAGTAGTACAGTAGTTTTTTTTGTGGTGGTGTGGTTTGACTGTCACCATAACAGAAATGTCTCTCGATAGGATTGAAACCATTAAAGCATTAGCTTTAGACACCGCCTGCTCAAACTGCCAAAATCAATACAAACAAAAATCCTATGAAACCATTTGGTCTGTGGCCACCATCTCTCAAACCATGATACAGATTGTGTTCTGGTTCTATTACATTATTAATATATTATTTTTATTATTATGTTCATATTGTTTGTTTTTCCCCCTTTTTGATAATATGTAGATTTCAATCATATTCAGTGTGTGTCAACTACAAGTTGAGCCTACATTCTAATAATATGAATATGAATACATCTTATCTATTGCCAATATTAATAATAAAATATTATAACAACCAATATACTGATTATGTCCTATTACACTTTTAATTTATTAGTTTAGTTTATTTATCATATTATGTTTTTTTTTATAGATTTTAGTCATATTTACTGTCGACTGATTGTTGAACCTACTTTCTAATAATAATTATATTAATAATTCTTCTTCCTCTTATTATTTTGAATACTATTATTGCCAATGATTATAAAAATACAGATTTTAATCATATTCAACAGCGTTGTCAACAACGAGTTGAGCCTACTTTCTAATAATAATAATATTACAATAACAACAATGACTGAGTATCTTAACAACCAATATACTGATTACGTGCTGGTTTTATTACACTTGTAATGTTTTATTTTTTGTTATGTTATAATGTTTTGTGTTTTTTTCTTTTTTTTTATAGATTTTAATCATATTCACTGTCGACTAGTTGAACCTACTTTCTAATATAGTAATATCAATAATAATAATTATTATTATTTTCATTAGTAGTAGTAGTGTTATATAACAACAACAATAATAATAATAATAATAATAATAATAATACATATATTTGTGCTCCTGTGACTAAACAAGCTTTTACTTTGAAAGATGTGACGGGAAGTGTTGTTATCTCGTCGCGTCCTGACGGAGAGGAGGAGGGAGAGCGAGAGAGAGAGGAAGAAGAGGAGGAGGGAGGGAGAGAGAGAGAGAGAGAGAGAGAGAAGGGGAGGAGGAGGAGGAGGGTGGCAGCAGGGACACGGTAACCTGCAGGAGGACTCACATGGTCCTGCTGCAGCAGAGGAGCACAGACCACCGGGACTCTGCACACCTCCTACACCCAACCCGGCTCCATTCTGATTTCATTTAGCTACTCCTACGTTTTAATCTTCTTTTTTGTACCCTCTCGCATCCCTCCTCCCGCAGCCCAGTGTCGGTGTCGGTGTCGGACTTGGGCTGGTAAAGCAGCGCCATGGCTCGGGAGAACGGAGACACCGGCAGAGGAGAGACGTGGAAAAAACAAGTCGACGACATCAAGAAGATTTTTGATTTTAAAGAAGTCCTCGGCACGTGAGTTGACTAACTTCACCTCAGTTACCTCTATGCTACTCCAGTGATATTCCCTCTGGTGTTCAGTGTACATGTGGGGCTCCGTGGTGACTTGACAGTGACCTTAATGCACTTCAGCAGTGTTACAGTATCGCAGTGATATCACCATAATAGTGCCTCGTAGTGACCTGGCACACTTGGGCCGTGTTACACATTTCTTCTTCTGTGGTATCACTGTAGTATTCCCTTAGAGGCTTGTTGCATCAGCAGGGGCATTAATCCCCCCATGTTTCTTTTTAGCCACTGGACTATTAGGCTATTTCTGTATAAACTAATGTATAATCTTTCAGCAGTATTTCCATCGTTTTGCTTAGTTAATTAATTCCATAGCAGTAATGACTTCATCACAGTGTTATCCATTGCTTTAACTTTACCATTTATCCATTAGCCCACATTTACCTAGCTAACTATTTCAACTGATGTTATCAGTTACTTTGAACATTATCAATCATTTTACCTATTCATTAATATGAGGGTTAAACGTTATTAATTTCACCATTTATCAATCAATTTTAGCTTTGTATTTCAACAGTTTATCCACTGTAACTGCCATCGTGGTATTTCTTATTTTAAGCTAACTGTCAGTCATTTATTCATTAGCCAACATCCATTCAACTAGTCAACTATTCGTTATTTTTAGCTAGTATGTTAACAACCATTTAACGTTAGTTTTAGCTAATGTTATGTTAATCATTTAGCAAAAAAGCTCATCCATTACTTCAAGCTAGCATCCATTACTTCAAGCTAGCTGTCAACCGTTTAGCCATTAGCCTAAATTCACTGAACAAGCTAATTCAACTCAATGTTATCCCGTACTTTTAGCTAGCATGTTAAGAACTTCAAACATTTTGCATTAGGTTTCAATAGCATTATGTTCATCATTTATCAATTTTAGCTATGTATTCCAACAGTTCATCCATTCTTTTAAGCTGTCAACCATTTATCTATTAGCTTACATTTACTCAGCGAGCTAATTCAACATTCAACGTTATTGTTAACGCTACTTTTAGCTAATATGTTAAAATTATCAACCATTTTACAGATTGATTAGATTAAGATAACATTATTAAGTACACCATTTATCAACAGTATAATAATAGTAATAATATACATAATTTTTAGGTAATTATTTCAACAGTTTCATCCATTACTCTAAGCTAACTGTCAGCCAATTATCCTGTAGCCTACCTTTACTCAACTAGCTAATTCAGCTCAATGTTATCCATTACTTTTAGTAGTAACCTTAACCGTTTTGCATAAGTTTGAGCTAACCTTATGTTAATTATTTATCAATTTTAGCTATATATTTCAACAGTTCATCCATTACTTTAAGCTAACTATCAACCATTTATCCATTAGCCTACATTTACTCAACCGGCTAATTCAGCATTCATGTTATCCGTTACTTTTAGCTAGCATGTTAACAATTTCAACCATTTTACATTCATTTTAGCTAATGTTATCCATCCATCCATCCATCGTCAACCGCTTATCCCGTTAGGGGTCGCGGGGAGGCTGGAGCCGATCCCAGCTGGCATTGGGCGAAGGCAGGGTACACCCTGGACAGGTCGCCAGTCCATCGCAGGGCACATAGAAACAGACAACATATAGACAGACAACCATTCACACTCACATCCACACCTACGGCAATTTAGAGTAATCAATTAACCTAAACAGCATGTCTTTGGATGGTGGGAGGAAGCCGGAGTACCCGGAGAAAACCCACGCTTACACGGGGAGAACATGCAAACTCCACACAGAAGAGCCGCAAGCTGGAATCGAACCTGCGACCCTCTTGCTGTGAGGCGACAGCGCTAACCACTACACCACCGTGCAGCCCGCTAATGTTATGTTCATCATTAATTTTACATTAATTTTAGCTAATGTTATGTTCATCATTTATTAATTTTAGCTATGTATTTCAACAGTTCATCCATTACTTTAAGCTAACTATCAACCACTTATCCATTAGCTTACATTTACTGAACTAGCTAATTCAACCATTTTACCTATTCAGCATTTATCAGTATTATAGTAATAGTCATAATATTTATTAATTTTAGCTATGTATTTCAATAGTTCATCCATTACTTTAAGCTAACTGTCAACCATTTATCCATAACTTGTAGCTAACTATTTGAAGAGTATATTCATTAGTTTTAGCTAACCATGTCGACCATTTATCCTAATTAGTTTTCACACTCTCACTGACTCAACATGTGAATGTGATTTATTCTTTCATCAGATGCTGATTTTATAAAACCCCAGATTACTTTCATATTTATATAAAATTATGTCATTTGCCTGTTTGCCTACAAACTCCATGCAGTAATATTCATATGTTTAGTATTTCATAATAACTTCATAGCAGGTCATAGCATTTCATTTTGATCTCTGATGAAGTGACTATTATAGTATTTCCATAGTGTTCCTGTGATTTCATTGCAGTCAGTGGTGTTTATACAGGGACTTGCACAATGGTTTAGGATGACTGTGGTACTTAAAAGTGATCTTATAGTAATATCTATAGTGGTTTCTGGCACATTCTGTTATATTCCTGGAAGGGATGCTCTTGTTGATGACAGTAAGGCTTTAACAGACTGCAGGAATTTCTGTGTCTCAGCAGCAGCAACAGTCTCACGATTACGCTTGCACAACCTTTCTTTCTCTCTCCTTCACCTGGGTCATAAAGGAGATTTATACTCTCCACTTCCATGGTAGGAAATTTGTTCTCCTCTCTTCCTCTTTTTCTTCCATCTTTCCTCTTCCGTCGACATCTTCCCTGTCCAACTCATTCAAACAGCAACAGAATACAGCTTGACGCCCCCGAGACCCGAGCTAGTCCCTGTAAGCGTCTGTCTGCCCGCTCTGCTTTCCCCTGCTGTGAGGAATGAGCGGCGTCTGTTTGGACGGCAGCCCGGAGGGGGACGCGCAGGGCGGACGCAGATTGGGATTAACTGCGCAGGGATTAGGAAAACTTCCCCTGAATAGAAGGAAGTTCAGTCGTGTAGTGTAAGGACTGAGGGAGGATGGACGGCCAGCTGGCTTGCTGGAGTTTGCTACTCCAAATCACCTGAAATTTGGACCGGATGTGAAAAACACAGAAACACACACTGGGATGCAGAATGGCACCAGGACTCAGTGAACCGAGTCAGCCATGTTGTAGGCACTCATTAACCAGAGCTGCTGAGGGATCTTTGAACCTGATGCATCAGCAGAAAAGAGGAAGGAGGGAGAGCTTGTGTGAGATGGGGCAGTGATTTGTGATTAGCATGGGAAAGAAGGATGAAGGAGAGGAGGAAGAAGAGGTAGAGGTGAGAGGCGCTGTAGCTGTGACTCTGTTGGGAACAGATGATAGTTTTTATCAGCGTGATGAAGCAAACAGTTGAGAGCAGCAGCCTGAAACCAATCAAAAATGAGTTGTCTGAACTATGCAAGCTGATTGGATGACCAACCAAAGAGACAGTGAAACTAACAGAAATACAGATCTGAGTGTTTGCATCACAGACTGCACATATATAAAGATGGACGACAGCCCCCCAAAAGTGAAGCCAAAATATCTTGATTGCTTCCTGGTGGCTGGCTACAGATGTTAGGTAGCTCTTCTCATGCCGATGTGTGTTCAAGTGTTCATTTTTCTGACAAGTGTGGTTTTAATTAGTTTTGTGATGCTTTAAAAAGGGGGTGAGACATCATGATTGACAGCTTTGATTGACAGCTGCTTTGAGTGAAGTAGTCACAGCCTCAGCCTCAGGAATTGTACAAAACAGGAGATGTAACTTTAACTTTCCATAACTTTCACAAGTTTAACAGGACATGTGTCAATTTGATCATAACTGTAGTTATATTATGGTTAATTGTTGTGTCTTTCTAGCCAAACAGCTACTGTGATGCTAACGTAGCAGCTAGGTGGCTCACACTAACAAGCCGCAGATGTGCTTGGCTTGTGCTTGGCTTGGACGGGTGTGTGAGCCACGGCTCGAGCTGGCTCGAGCCGCCCTGATCACTACTGCACAGATTCTGGCTCCAAGATGGCGTATCCGGGGTATTCTACAGTATATCCAGTATGCAGCACAGTCTATGGTTTGCATTCATCAGCAGCAGCGTTGTGTTCAGGTGCAGCAGCCAGTGTGGGAATACAAATGCTAGTCTGAGTATTACTGCAGTGTTGAATGTTTTCTGCGTCAGCGTTTCTGAGCTGCATCTGTCCTGACAGGATGTGAAGTCAGATCTGACACTGACCCATCATATCTTGTCTCCTCACAGTGAATCACCCTGCATACACTGGCTTGTGTGTGTGTGTGTGTGTGTGTGTGTGTGTGTGTGTGTGTGTGTGTGTGTGTGTGTGTGTGTGTGTGTGTGTGTGTGTGTGTGTGGGGCGTGTGCGTGTGTGCGTGTGCATGTGTGCATGTGCAGTTAAACACCTCCTCTGTCCTGGGTCTTAATACCGTTCCTCAGCGTGTGACATACCGCTTTGTTGGCATGTACATGAGGCTCTCCTCGGCGTCTTATTACCATCCCCTGGTGTGTAAGCTTGTGTGAGTCCCTGTCGCTCACTATTCAATAATTCAATACCAACAGGAGTGTGTTCATTGTCTGTGTGTGAGTGTGTGAGTCTCAGGTTGGCCACGGCTCTCAGCATGAGGGTTCACAGCAAGAACGAGAGCAAAAGACGGACAATAAAAGAGAGAATTTCAGCATGCTATCGCTCAACACAGTGTTTGGATTAGCCTCATGTTTTAGACTCTGGGTCAAGGCTAGAGGGCAGGGACTTAGCGGATGCAGCAGCAGAAGGTCTTTCCAAGAAGTGCAGACGCAGGAAGATAAAGTGTGAGTGAGAGAGAGACATAAAGTGGTGGCCGTGATGGTGGTGCATTGTGGGAACGTCACTGTGCCATCTAGGGCACGCTGCCCTTAATTGATGCTCTACTTCCCTGCTGCTGGCACTGTTCTCTCCACTGTTTCTGGGACTGCAGAGCCCCCCCCCCCCCATCCTCTCTCTCTTTATGTCTCTATACTATATATCTCCCTCTTTATGTCTGAAGCTCTGACATACACCTCTGTGTGTTAAACTTACCCTTTTTTTGCAGTGCAGTGAGGCCGTGATGCAGATTTTAAAGTTTCCATTATTCTGTCCTCGTTATAAATAGCATCTTATAAATAGAACAAAAGATGACTGTTTGCTATGTGACAAAATCAACTTCATCAGTGGACTGCTGGCCAAGTTTTTCACAGCGCATGTGTGTGCTAGTACTGTACTGTTAGATGCGTGTGCACAAACACAAATTTTACCACGCTGTAGTGAAATTTGAATACTCCGTATGTCGACAGGCTTGTCCTCTGTCCATCTATCCATCTGTTCTGCCCTCTTCTCTTTTTCCTGCCAGTTTGAGTCCCTCTCTCAGGCTGTGATTGGTTGTTGTTGTTGTTCCTTGTTTGCTGTTGCTGATGATGATTTTGTTGGCATAATGAAGCTGTTGTTTTTGTTGTCATCAGTCATTATGTAGGTGGGGATTGCTGATGTGACTGAAATTATCCGTGGTGTTTGTTATTGTGATGATGATTGGGGATGATGTCGGCATTTTGATTCTGCTGATGTACGTCAACAATCACGTTGTTGTTCATCTTAGTTTTTGTTGACAATAAGAAGATGCCAACAAGGTGCTGACATGGTTAGTGGTTTTGAAGGACGGCAAATTGTGGGTTTTTACAGTAAACTGGAGACAGTGAACGCAGCACTGTGGCTGCTACAGTAGCTCTCCAGACAGTAAACTGGAGCTGGAGACAGTGAACGCAGCACCATGGCTGCAAATCTTGTTTTTTTTTTTTTTTTTGTGCCATTAATGACGTCATTGCTGTCACACAATCAAAAAGTGTCACATCAACGTCTGCTGCTAGACCATTCATACTAAATACTAACTATACTATGTATTTTTGTGTATAATGAATACATATTGTCAGCTATTTTGTTGAGTTGTCTCTTAGCAAAGTGCTCTCAGTAAAATTAAGTTCCCCTTGGTAAGCAGTGAAGCAGCGTATGTTGAGGGCTTTTATTGTGAAAGGTAAGAATAAACGGCTGTTGTGAATGTGAGGGCATTATGTCTAGTAAGTACTTTGTGGGTGTTTGTGCTGCTACTGCTCTCTCTCCTCTTGTCCGTCTGCCATTTTTCCTTCAGCACAATGCGTAATGGTGTAGCGCTCAATTAGTGACCATCGTTGTCCAATACCTTTCATGATGCATTGTGGGATACTTTGAGTCCGCTATACAGAGTATAATAGTTCTCACTATACATACTGACAGCACTACAAAATGGCAGATTGCGACACAGACTTTGACTAGTTTTAAACTCGACTTGGGTCTTACTGTCACAGTTTTTAGGTCTAGTCATCGTGATGAAATCGTACTCGCAAAAGTAAGTGACAAACACGGCGACATCGATACAACAAATCCTGGTGACGGTCACATTTAGCCAGATTATCTTACCCACTTTATTTAGAAGTGAAACTGAAAGTGAACACAAAATCTTTCCCTCTTGGACATAGCAAACTCTCTGCGTTACCAGAACTTTTAACTTGGTCAGCAAAATGTTAATATTCTGAATATGAATTACAGCCAAAACAAAAATACAACCAAGTCGTGCTGAGCTTAACGTTAATGCGGTTGTTATTGTCGCTTTGTTGATGGCTCTGTTGCTGATGCTATTGTTATCTGTCATTGTTGGAGTTAATACTTTAGTCTGTCTTCTAGTTACAGACGAGTGGAGGATCTCAACACGGATTAACACTATATGCTGATCTCAGTTTGGCATCTCAGTGCTACTAATTTTGAGCTGCACACCCACACACACTGAGCAGGACATTTAAAGGCAGCAGAGGGGAAAAGTCACTTTTTCCTCTTCGTCCATGCTGCATTTGAAGCACTTGCTTTTTGCCAGCTGTCAGGACTTTCCTTATCGCTAAATGCATTTAATGTGTGTCATATGCGTGTGTGCATACGGGAGGGGGAGGGTACCGTCCGTCTCCCTGCACAGATTGACACGTGTATCCAGACCTCTGAGTATTAATGATCGCAAACTTTAGTCCATTATCGGATCAGCGCTCTATTTTAAGCCTCTCGGCGACCGCATCCAGCTTATAATGGCCCCGAGCTGAGAGCCTGTTGTCTCCGCGCTGCTCTGTACGACAGCTGCGTGCACGACGTCGGAGAAAGTTTGTGTAAGAACACACAGATTTATCGTGAATTTCCAAAACGTTGAGACCTTTACAAAGAAAAAAAAAAATCACTTTTGCAGCTCATGCTGTGCCATTAGTTGTACATAAAAAGAGACTGATATTTGTGAAGCGTGACATTACGCATCAAAAACACTTTTTTGTCTGGGGCAACTTGTCCTGGTGTCCCACTGTGACTCTGTTCGTCAGCTACGGAAGTAGAAAAAATGCTGTTTCCTCGCGGTCTATTAAATGATAACTCTTTCAGAGAAACACAGGTGAAGATGGAGTGCTCCCACAAAAGACATTTTCCATTCGTTGCTTTATACAATCTGCTTCAGCTTTTTTCTCCTGACTGGAGGATTTGGTTACAGGCCCGTTTCGCAATCCTAACGGGTCTCGACAACAACATCTGCTGTTTGAGAGGGAAATCAGGGCCCCAGCCTGCTGCTGGGAGACAAACGTAGCATGTTATGATGAAGTTAGTGGTTGGTGGGTGACCAGATTTTGGTCATCGAGGATGACAGGGTGGGGAGGGTCAGTAGAGTTGTGCCGATGTGAGCGCCGTTGCAAACTGTTTTCATTCAGACTTTTGGCCTTTCAAAACATTAGAAATCAACTGGAGATTATTTTGTGGTACATTAGAAGAAGAGCTACACTATATGACTAAGTGTTTGTCGCACTGTCCCACTGGTCTTAGTTTCAAATCTCTCTCTTGTATTTTGACTTTCACCTAGAAAATGAAAATACATGCTTCAATGCTCAAAAAATGCTGTACTTTTCTCATATGGGCCGATTGTCTATCATGCCATTTAGCCAGTTGTCAAACAACCCTCTTTTTTTTACGTTAATGCAAAGTCGTTTTAATGCCACTAATTTCTTTAACGCATTAACACAATGGATCTTACAGAGGTGGTAGTAAGCTCAGTTTTGAAGCTAGACTGAGGATTCTGGTATCATGTGAAGCTAGAAAACCCTAAAGAATCCAGCCATGTCCTGCTATCTATACTACCATTACAAAGGAGGTTAAATAACTCCAAACTTTCAAATGGGGGGAGGAAAACTGATGGCCATTTTCAAAGGGGTTCCTTGACCTCTGACCTCAAGATATGTGAATAAACCCACCAGTCTCCCCTTTACAGACATGCCCACTTTATGACACATCACATGCATTTTATGGGAAGTTATAGTCAAGTCACTGAAAACTGATGTTGCCTGTTGGGCTGCAGTTATGATTTGAGCATATTTTTTTGCTAAATGATGAAGAACTGAATCGATATTTTGGGGCTCTCTCAGTCAGAGCTCTCCACTGTGTAGTCTGGTTCAATGCCCCGCCCACAGCACTGTCTGATTGGTTTACACATCATCAGCAACAGCCAGTCAACACTGAGGATTGCCGTGCTTCTCTGGTTAGCGGAGCTGTGTTCTCTCGGTAAGATAATTTAGTTGTAATAAACATCCTAATCCTGTATGCTGAAGTTGCAAAAACACCACAGTCCATTTATATGAAGGCAAGCCTGCCCACTTTCCCAGTTACACCAGTTAAAATGTCAGAATCATGCACGTTGTTGCAGCGACATAGTCAACTATAATGTTAATAACGTCACTGAGTCTGTCCTCTCAGTCTGAACCAGGACTACTAACTAACGTTACTGAGTCTGTCCTCTCAGTCTCAACCAGGACTACTAACTAACGTTAGAGTCTGTCCTCTCAGTCTCAACCAGGACTACTAACTAACGCTACTGAGTCTGTCCTCTCAGTCTGAACCAGGACTACTAACTAACGCTACTGAGTCTGTCCTCTCAGTCTGAACCAGGACTACTAACTAACGCTACTGAGTCTGTCCTCTCAGTCTGAACCAGGACTACTAACTAACGCTACTGAGTCTGTCCTCTCAGTCTGAACCAGGACTACTAACTAACGCTACTGAGTCTGTCCTCTCAGTCTGAACCAGGAGTACTAACTAACATTATTGAGTCTGTCCTCTCAGTCTGAACCAGGACTACTAACTAACGTTAGAGTCTGTCCTCTCAGTCTGAACCGGGACTACTAACTAACGTTACTGAGTCTGTCCTCTCAGTCTGAACCAGGACTACTAACTAACGTTAGAGTCTGTCCTCTCAGTCTGAACCAGGACTACTAACTAACATTACAGAGTCTGTCCTCTCAGTCTGAACCAGGACTACTAACTAACCTTACCGAGTCTGTCCTCTCAGTCTGAACCAGGACTACTAACTAACGTTAGAGTCTGTCCTCTCAGTCTGAACCGGGACTACTAACTAACATTACTGAGTCTGTCCTCTCAGTCTGAACCGGGACTACTAACTAACGTTAGAGTCTGTCCTCTCAGTCTGAACCAGGACTACTAACTAACGTTAGAGTCTCTCCTCTCAGTCTGAACCAGGACTACTAACTAACCTTACAGAGTCTGTCCTCTCAGTCTGAACCAGGACTACTAACTAACGTTACAGAGTCTGTCCTCTCAGTCTGAACCAGGACTACTAACTAACCTTACCGAGTCTGTCCTCTCAGTCTGAACCAGGACTACTAACTAATGTTAGAGTCTGTCCTCTCAGTCTGAACCAGGACTACTAACTAACATTACAGAGTCTGTCCTCTCAGTCTGAACCAGGACTACTAACTAACGTTACGAGTCTGTCCTCTCAGTCTGAACCAGGACTACTAACTAACGTTACCGAGTCTGTCCTCTCAGTCTGAACCAGGACTACTAACTAACGTTAGAGTCTGTCCTCTCAGTCTGAACCGGGACTACTAACTAACATTACCGAGTCTGTCCTCTCAGTCTGAACCGGGACTACTAACTAACGTTAGAGTCTGTCCTCTCAGTCTGAACCAGGACTACTAACTAACGTTAGCAAGTCTGTCCTCTCAGTCTGAACCAGGACTACTAACTAACCTTACAGAGTCTGTCCTCTCAGTCTGAACCAGGACTACTAACTAACGTTACAGAGTCTGTCCTCTCAGTCTGAACCAGGACTACTAACTAACCTTACCGAGTCTGTCCTCTCAGTCTGAACCAGGACTACTAACTAATGTTAGAGTCTGTCCTCTCAGTCTGAACCAGGACTACTAACTAACATTACAGAGTCTGTCCTCTCAGTCTGAACCAGGACTACTAACTAACGTTAGAGTCTGTCCTCTCAGTCTGAACCAGGACTACTAACTAACGTTACCGAGTCTGTCCTCTCAGTCTGAACCAGGACTATTAACTAACGTCACTGAGTCTGTCCTCTCAGTCTGAACCAGGACTACTAACTAACCTTACCGAGTCTGTCCTCTCAGTCTGAACCAGGACTACTAACTAACCTTACCGAGTCTGTCCTCTCAGTCTGAACCAGGACTACTAACTAACGCTACTGAGTCTGTCCTCTCAGTCTGAACCAGGACTACCAACTAACATTACCGAGTCTGTCCTCTCAGTCTGAACCAGGACTACTAACTAACGTTACTGAGTCTGTCCTCTCAGTCTGAACCAGGACTACTAACTAACGTTAGAGTCTGTCCTCTCAGTCTGAACCAGGACTACTAACTAACGTTAGAGTCTGTCCTCTCAGTCTGAACCAGGACTACTAACTAACATTACCGAGTCTGTCCTCTCAGTCTCAACCAGGACTACTAACTAACGTTAGAGTCTGTCCTCTCAGTCTGAACCAGGACTACTAACTAACATTACCGAGTCTGTCCTCTCAGTCTCAACCAGGACTACTAACTAACATTACCGAGTCTGTCCTCTCAGTCTGAACCAGGACTACTAACTAACGTCACTGAGACTGTCCTCTCAGTCTGAACCAGGACTACTAACTAACGTTACGAGTCTGTCCTCTCAGTCTGAACCAGGACTACTAACTAACATTACCGAGTCTGTCCTCTCAGTCTGAACCAGGACTACTAACTAACGTTAGAGTCTGTCCTCTCAGTCTGAACCAGGACTACTAACTAACGTTAGAGTCTGTCCTCTCAGTCTGAACCAGGACTACTAACTAACGTCACTGAGTCTGTCCTCTCAGTCTGAACCAGGACTACTAACTAACATTACCGAGTCTGTCCTCTCAGTCTGAACCAGGACTACTAACTAACGTCACTGAGTCTGTCCTCTCAGTCTCAACCAGGACTACTAACTAACATTACCGAGTCTGTCCTCTCAGTCTCAACCAGGACTACTAACTAACGTCACTGAGTCTGTCCTCTCAGTCTGAACCAGGACTACTAACTAACGTCACTGAGTCTGTCCTCTCAGTCTGAACCAGGACTACTAACTAACCTCACTGAGTCTGTCCTCTCAGTCTGAACCAGGACTACTAACTAACGTCACTGAGTCTGTCCTCTCAGTCTGAACCAGGACTACTAACTAACGTCACTGAGTCTGTCCTCTCAGTCTGAACCAGGACTACAGTTAGTGACTTTAGACGTAATTCATTCATTTAACTTTTCATTGAGGACATGTCTTCATTTTCAATGATGTCCAGAGCAAAATTAAAACTGAATAAACATAATGAAGAAAACAGTCATATATTTTCATCATTCAAGTTTTATTAAAATGATCGTTATAGTATCGTATTGTATCAAGATAGTGAACCCAATATCATGTATCGTATTGTGAAATAATCGTATCATCACACCCCTACAAAATGCAGTACCTGTGAGGGTTTCTGGACAATATTTGTCATTGTTTTGTGTTAATTGATTTCCAATAATAAATATATACATACATTTGCATAGCACAGCAGCACATTTGTCCACTCCATGTCGACAAAAGTATTAAATATTCGACAATTATCCCTTTAAGGTACATCTTGAATATGCAATTCATTTGCGATTATGGAGGGATGGAGCTGGTCTGAGCTAGAATACCGGGGCTGATTTTTTTATCCCAGTTCAGCCCTGAAACGCTCGGCCCGTGGTCGGATATGAAATATTACTGTGAGTCAGAACGTGGCTGAAACAGCGCAGACCCTGTTTCCTGTGTCAGTAAGTGTTGTGGTTAACCTCAGAGAAATGCTCCCAGGCCGCATGGTGTGTTGGAATTACATCGCTTGTAGTTTCACCTCAAGCCTCCATACATTTATATCATGATATCACTCACACAGCCAGAGCTCCTGCAGAGCAGTCTGACGCCCTCAGCCGGCAAACCATAACAGTGATTATCTCAAGTGTCAAACTATATAACACATCTGGGCTTCGGGTCGATGCGTAATTCATTCTTAGATTTCCCATGATTCATTTCATCACAGCAGAAGTTTCATATTCCAACCACACATAATGGTCAAATAGAAAGGTTTTGTACTGTGTCCACAGAGAGAAAGGGAAGACATTTATTCATATGACAAATGTGTAAGGTCAATATTAGAAAAAAAACAAACTTCAACGGTAAACTCAATGGCTGTGACAGCAGCTGACTGCTGACAGATTTCCGGCCTCTACCTGAACAGAAAGGCAAGCAGCTTAGCATATTCTCCCTTGAGGCTTTGCTGCTTCTGACAGTGGCAGTGCAGAATATAACAAAATACCAGAGCAGAGGAGGAGGAAGAGGATGATGAAGAAGAAGAGATAGCAGAGTGGAAATGAGGAATTGTAATGAAAAGCAATGAGGGTGGGGAAAAGAAGCGCACATACAGCGTATGCCTAAAGGGGGTGGCCTCGGGGGCCCCTAGAGGTGTCCTGTTCCATCATGCTATCAAAGGATAAATATGTTGGAAGTGATTTTTCAATCGGCCTTCCTTTCCTTCCACCATCTGCCGTCACCAGAAAGAGCAGCACTCCCTTCCTGTTTTGTGCTTTCAGATTTCCCTCCAAATACACCTTTGCTCGTCATGTAAAACGCAGGGTGGAGGCAGATGATTCTGATCACAGTAATGATGTTGAACTGCCGCAGTGTCAGGCTCACCTGAGAGACGGCTGCCCAGTTGAGAGAGGATGCGGGGCGCTGTGCAGAATCCAGAATGAATCATCAACCAGACAGTCTGGGTCTGTCTCCGCTCTAAGGCTTTGTCCTCTGCGGGAACACCGAGATCTGAGCCTCCCTTTCTTCCCGCTCGTCTCCTGTTGAGACGGCACTGAGCGAGGGGTTGCACACGGCTGCGAATGAATTTAAGAGGAAACTTCGCAAGAAGAGAGATATACTGTATTCACACATAAAATAAAATCGTGAAAAATATCCTTCTGAGTTTCTCAGAGTCCAAGATGATGTCTTTAAAGGTCTTGATTTGTCAGTCCAAAACTTAAAGATATTCAGTTTAATATGATAAATCAGAAAAGTAGGAAATATCTCCATTAGGGCTGTCAGTCGATTAAAATATTTCATTGCGATTAATTGTATGATTTAACCTCAGCACCTCTAAATCTGAGGCCATGGTTCTCAGCAGGAAACCGATGGATTGTCTACTCCGGATTGGGAATGAGTCTTTACCCCAAGTGAAGGAGTTCAAGCACCTCCCGAGGGAGGTGTTCCAGGCACGACCAGCTGGAAGGAGGCTCCGGGGAAAACCCAGGACTAGGTGGAGAGATTATATGTCCACACTGGCCTGGGAACGCCCCGAGATCCCCCAGTCAGAGCTGGCTAATGTGGCCCGGAAAAGGGAAGTTTGGAGTCCCCTGCTGGAGCTGTTGCCCCCGCAACCAGACCCCGGATACGAGGTTGATGACGATGAAGAATGAATGATGATAATCACATGATTGTCCATGATTAATCAGGATTAATCACAAATGAATTGCACATTTGTATCTGTTCAAAATGTACCTTAAAGGGAGACTTGTCAAGTTTTTAACTCTCTTATCAAGATGGGAGTGGACTAATATTGTATGCTTACTTTATGCAAATATATGTATATATTTATTACTTTGAATCAATCAACAGCACAAAACAATGACAAATATTGTGCAGAAACCCTCACAGGTACTGCATTGAGCATAAAAAAATCCTCTTTAAAACATGACAAACTGCAGCCCATTATCACGTTAACGTTGACAGCCCTAATATTTACAGAACTCAATTATATGTTGAGTAGGGCTGTAACTAATGATTGTTTTCATTCTCGATTAAGTTATTTTCTAGATTAATTGTTTGAATGTTTGGTCTGTGAAAAATGTAGGCAGTAGCTCCATATTTAAGAGGCTGAGAAAAGCATTTTCTTCCATTTTTGCATGAAAAATTACTTTAAAGATGGATTGTTATTAGTCGACTAATCGCTGCACTTCTTATTTCCGTTAACCATATATCAGTTTGACTGTGTTGACCGTGACGTACAGTATGTGAGGGTTCTCTGGTAGATGAGATTCAGACTATCAGTAATGACGTGCGTGACTGTGTCCTGTGCATCATCTCTGGGTGTTCTGTTGCCTCAGATGTACTCTCCGTATAGATGTAGTGTGCATAATACGAGTACGATGTATGCCCTGAACCAGTCCTAGAACAAACAGTTCTAACAATAATTCAGAAATACTGTTTAAAAGCAGCAGAAGTGGCATTCAGCTGTGTTTTTTTTTCTTTCTTTTTTTTCCTCTTTTCCCTCTTTTTTTTCTTTCTTTTTTTCTTTCTTTTTTTTCCTTTTTTTTCTTTTCCCTTTTTTTCCTTTTTTTTTCTTTTTTCCCTTTTTTCTTTTTTTTCTTTTTCCTTTTTTTCCTTTTTTCCTTTTTTCTTTTTTTTCTCTTTTTTTCTTTTTTTTCCCTTTTTCTCTTTTTTTTCTCTTTTTTCCTTTTTTTCCTTTTTTTCCAGTTTTTTTTAATCAGCTGTGTTTTTCATACGGCTTAGTATCAGTAAGGCTGTATGTGTTGTGTTTTGGTTGACGCTAGCTCTGATATGATCTTCATACAATGCGTCAGGGTCATAGATGGCTTTTGCAGGGATCTGGAACATTTCCGTCATTAAGGCATTTAGATCATTTGTTATGGAAAAACAGATTCACCTTGGGGAAGCCCTGTCATCTTGGCAACTCATCAGGAGATCAAAAATTCAATGTCAGACGAGTGTAAAGGCAAAAAAAAAAAAAAAAAATGCTCCGATAGTGTTCAGTCAAAGATGGTGCAGAACCTCCCTCGTGGTTATGCTTATTCAGTAATCAACCGCTCATGAGGCAGCAGATGAAGGTAGCCTAACACTATTGTATTCTGAAATTGGTTATGACACCACTTTTGTCCAACCTCCACAGGATGGGTGTTGTTGTAATTTCACTCTACCGTCAATTCTCAACTAGTGGACAGGGCTTTTATTGACCTCCGCTGCAGATGGTAGCAGTCTTTACAGTCATAATAATTCGCAGTGGCAATGACTCTAATACACTTGAAATTGTGTGCTGTACATCCCTGTAAAAATCACTGACTCTATATAAGAAGTGGACGTTGTCACCGTGACGCCACCCATTGGTTGGTAAAGGACGGTTTTGAAGCCTCGTTCGTCATCGTAGGTTTTCATCCGTTGCCACGTTGGTTTTACCAACCAGAAGTGACACAAGAGGGTGGAGCCAAGTACAACTGAATGATATTTTAAGACATTTTTAGGCAACTAAAAAGGTTATAATTAACTGTCATGGACTGAAAACACACTGTAAAAGGTGAAAACGCAGACAACTTTGCTGTGGTAGTGACCTGTCAATCACAAGGTAGCCCCGCCCTAAAGCATCCCCTGCTTTATGGCCTATTTGACTCTAAATGGGACCATAATTTACTAAATGAACATCATGCTGTATTGAAGAAGACTTGAAACTAGTGATTGAGACCATAAACTCATGTTTACAATGTTTACTGAGGTAATAAATCAAGTGAGAAGTAGGCTCATTTTCTCATAGACTTCTATACAATCAGAGGAGTCACCCCCTGCTGGCTGTTAGAAAGAATCCAGGTTTAATGCTTTGGCTTCACCTCTCAGACCTGGAGGTTGCCACCTGGTAAAAATCCCCCAAAAGTCCCCAAATCTTTGCCATCAGTAACCCCCCCCTCCCTCCCCCCCCCCTCTTCTCCTTTTGGGTGTGGGGGGGGGGGGGGCCCCCCCCCCCCTTTTGGGGAGGGGGGGGGGTTCCCCCCCGAACCCCCCCCCCCCCCCCCCGGCGCATATAGAACAAAAATATATATAACACACCCCCTCACACACACCCCCCCCCCCCCCCGCTATTTATATATATATAATTATATAAAAAAAATTTTTTTTTGGGGGGGGGGGAGGCGGGAGACCCCGGAGAGAACCCCCCCTCCCCCGGGGAGAAAATAAAAACCCCCCACAGAAGAGCCGCAAGCTGGAATCGAACCTGCGACCCTCTTTCTGTGAGGCGACAGCGCTAACCACTACACCACCATCAGTAACCCTTTAAATCTAATTTAAATACAACTTGAGTGGGTAACTGTGACAAACAACACATTTAGTACACATTTTAGTAGTTAGTTTTATCATTTAGAGTATTTTTTTATTTGCCAATAACTCGCCTGCTTCTTGTCTTCATTTAATATTTTATTCACCAAAATAACATGTCTGCGACCTTATCCTATAGTGATCAGATTGCTTAGATTAATTATAGTGTAACGACGTGTACCCAAATGATATTTGGCCGGCATGCAGCAGGTTGCCGTGGTAACGGCTAGCCGTTGCCCATCAGATTGTGAATGATCGCTGCCGTTAATGGAAGCAGCTCCGCCGCTGGCCGGCACACACTCTGTCTTCTGGACAGGTAATTTAGGGCATGCACGCAAACAACCACACACACATGCACACACAGAAAACACACACTCATACACACGCACATCCACACACACACACACACAGAAACATAAGACACACTATCTGAAACACACAAATCCATTTTTTGTTTAAAACATACTGAACACACACACATAATGTTACTGTAAAGTGACACACACACTTCCTGCTCTGGTTACACTTCACAACAGTGTCACACACATACACACTCATCTGCACCTTGGCTTTTTTTAACCTGCTAAAGTACAGTATTATAGCAGACCCACTTTAACAGGGTCCCATTACTGTACTTAGATCAGCGTGTGTGTGTGTGTGTGTGTGTGTGTGTGTGTGTGTGTGTGTGTGTGTGTGTGTGTGTGTGTGTGTGGCTGTTTATCTGTCGAAACTTGGCCCAGTTACACTCAAGTCGTCCTTGAGAAGAACACAGTGCTGCTCACACAAGTGTAAACCTCAAACATAATGGGCCAAAGTTTTAAAATGTCTCACACTCCGTAAAAAAAAAAAAACTTTAAGGAGAGCGAGACGTTGTGTTTCAGTTGAGGTGCCGTTTATATGCAAAACTGCTTTACCGTCAAACCCAGCTGTGTGTGTTGGTATGTGTGTGAGAAAATGCTCTATGCGTCATCAGTCTAGTCGGAGCAACGCTGTCTAGCTCTCAGTCATTTGTCTGGACACCACTTGGGCTATGCAGGCACACAGTGCACAGGTGTTTCATCATTTCATATGTTAGTGTGATGACATAATTGTGACAATAATCCAGTCATTCACATTTTGTTTGTAGTGGGGAAAGCGTTAATAGTTGAGCTCACATCTGTATTTTGTGCTCCTCAGACGTCACTGGTCAGGTTTTGGCAGAAGTCTGGGGACTGATGTGCATCAGTTCTCCCTCCTGGTCTTAAAACTGCACTGACTGGCCAGTAGGAGTACTGGAATATTTCCTGATTTCTGTATGAATCAGTGTGTTTACCTGCACTCCCGAATTTCCCTCCGGGGATTAATAAAGGTTCATCTTATCTTATCTTACTTGAATAACTGGGTTACTGCTGAAATTTCTGCAGTAATTTTATTTTGTTGAAATCCACTTTCAGATTGACACCGCTGTCATGTCTGTACACTAAAAATGAAACGACAGCCAGGAGATGATTCGCATTAAGACTGGAAACGGGGAAACCGCTAGCCTGGAAAATCCCACTCCACTCTAAAGGCCTGACACCAGGCAGTCAGACAGTTTGGGGCCGTCGGTGAGCGTATGTCAGTCTAATTTTTTTGGTGAGTCCCGCACCGTCAGCTCTGGCCTGCCCGTGCTGGAGGCATTTTGGCCTATTGGTTGAATTAGCGGGGGAGCCCATCGGTGAGAGAAATCACTCTGATTGGCTGTTCAGCTTAAACCAATCAGTACATTTCACAACAACATTGCCATCTGGAATGAAGTGGTGAGTGAGAGCGGTCTGAAAATGGCCAGCCAACACCACTTACATGCCACGGTTTCCCTTTTTGAATGGCGAATACAGACTACCACCACCTGCTGGTGTGAAAAGTTATTTAATCTCACACGGGCGCAGAACGTATGTGCTAACTGACCGTCGGCTGTAGTCTATGCGCTGTGTTGAGGTGAAACTTTTTGGCCAAAACAAAGGCGGCGTGAGGCGACGCAGTAGTCGGCCTTCTTTGCTGCTTCGATGTGGGTTTGATGTGTCTGGGCCCAAAAAAACTCACTAATACAAACTTTATATGTACAGAAGCCAAAGTGTAATATGAATGACACTGTGGTTGTATGTGCTGGAGTATTTCTTAGCCGGACGCAGTGGCTTCCTGATTGCCATCAGTGGCAACCACTTTTTGACATATAAAAATAGACAGCAAACAGCAACATGTGCACCCCAGTTTCCTTTCCTCAGCAGTATGTGAGGGGATTCAGCTGTCTAAGCGGGATCAAGTCAGATCGGAGGTCATCTCTGAAAGCAGAGATGATGGACTAGCTGATGTTCATGTCACTTGAGGGACTCACTATCCGAGACTTCAATGCTGACAGGCTCAACGGATCTGTGGCGAGAAACACCAAGGTCTAGAAAACCAAAATTTAAAGCACAAGCAAGCAGAGACTTGCTGGATTCATTTTTCAGGGATCTGTGAAAACCATGACAACAGCTGCACTACTGGTACTACTGGTACTACTACTGTACGCCAGGAACTGAGGGTGGATACGCTCACTGATCACATTAATGACTGACATTCTGTAAATTTTATGAATTTTGTTCGGTTGCTTTAATAAACCTTTTATTCTTTTATATCACATTTTCATTATTAAGCTGACGTATAACTGCATAGTAGCTTAATTACTCAAAACATATGGTGGGTATAAAAGGCAGTATCGGCAACCACAAGGTAGTTAGTGTTGCGCCCTGAATCTAAAACCATCAAAACCTCATTTTTGTGCAGGTTTCAGAATGTAAATGCACTAAATATTTCAGATGCTGCTGGCTAGATTTGAGGAAACTCTGTTGAAGACACAAAACTAAAGAACTGGGAGTCACTCCTGATTGACTCATGGCGTCTGCATCATTCGGGGGGTGAGATCACTGTGTTAGGTCATATCCTCCAGCCCCATTTCAATGCTTATGTTACATTCACACTTCATTCATGTAGCTGATACTCCTGCCCAGTTATTAATAATGAGCTTGTTTGTCTGTAACCTCACGCCGCACCCCGAAGCAACTTTCTGCAGCTGTTTACACATCTCCCCTGCTATGTTTGTGTAACGCTATTGTGACGTCAGTAACGATTAAATGATTTTGTAATCTCTTGAACGGAGCCAAGATAAAGCTGACTATATGGCTGTTATGCTGCACCACAGTCCTGCTAACACCTGCTCTCTCATGTGTGTGACTGAGTCTGGGCGTGACGGAGGTATGTTTGGTTAGTATACCGTATGTGCATGAAGGAGATAGAGCTGCCGGGAAAGTGAACGCATAGTTTCATCAAGAACAAGCGCGAGCATGTGTTTGTATCTGCATGTGCCAATACTTGGCTGCAAAAAAACTTTCACGGCATCACGTTTGAATATTTGCGATAGGCTTGTTTCTACTGATACGACAGAGGCCGTTTTAACATGAATCTCTAAAGCAAACATGAAGGTTTCCATCGCGGAGGAAGATTTGCTTGTTAATTACTAATTTCCATGTCTAACAGCCAGGCTGGAAACAAAGCGCCACATCTAACAGCTTGTTGCGGTGAAGCTGTGGAGCCCTTCAGTCGCACTCCCGCTCATGTTCTCATTGAGCGGTCTGTGATGGTTCTGTAAGGTGATATCATATTATAATACTTTAAACAGACGCTGGTGCTTCAATTAGTCTGAGATGATGCCAGACCTCGGCTTTGAAAGGGAAGGATTTGCATCTCCGTTGTACATGTTGTACCTTTTTGATTTTTGATTGTGTGACTTTAGGGAACCTTATACTTACAGGACAAGGTGACTGTCTCACTCTACTAACAGAGAAGTCCGAGGAAGTCGATAAGTTGCCCCCCGCTTCTGGACCAGACTGCCAAGATAACGGGAATGGAAACATAATGAAAGGGCTGCATCTCAGGCAAACACAGTAATGTTTACTCCCAGCGTGTGATACATGATAAAATCCCCACCGAGCCAACAGGTAATATAGAGCGACAATACAGTTGTGTTCCCCTCTTTTGCAGCACAAAATATCAATTAGTTTTCATAAGTTGTCTTTACACACTCTAGGTCTCTTAAAGAGGTAGTCCAGGTGTTTTGAAGTAGGGTTGCATGAGGTACTTATCCATAGTCAGTATATTACCACCAGTAGATGACGATCAGCATGTCTCCAGTTTGTAGAAGCAGACAGGAAGTTAGTGCACAGAACCAAAGCAATATAGTGCTATGGACGAGGGGCAACAGCAAACATATTTTATCCACCTAAAAGAAAGGTCCACTTCAAAAACAATCAATATCAGATAAAGTTTGCGCTATATTTAGAATATTTTCGCTGGTTTATCTTGCCTTTCCAACAAAAAACAGATAACCGAAGCTGTTAACTACACTCTTGCCAAAGCAGCCAGACTCCACTGAAAACAATTTTACCTACAGAACACGGTGGTCGCTGGTCTACCTCTGCCCCAGTCTGTTCGTTTGTTTGTGTTATTGCGTGAATTCGGTTAGTTCGGATTCACCAAAGTCACACAATAGCGCAAACAAACTAACTGATCGAGGCAGCGGTAGAGCAGCAACCCCCGTGTTCTGGGAGGTAAAATTACAGATCTGTTCAATGGAGTCTGGTGGCTTTAGCGAGAGCATAGATGGATGCAACAGCTTTAGTACCCCAAGGTAAACTGGCAGAAATATTCACAACATAGGATACACTCTTTTAGGTCAGCTTTTCTGTTAGGCGTCTAAAATACATTTTCCATTTGCTTCTGTGCTGGTACTCGTGTCTGTTTCTCCTGGGGATGTGCCGACTGTCATCTACTGTAGGTAATACACTGACTATGGAAAAATACCTCATTCAACCTCACTTCAAAACACCCAAACTATCCCTTTAATGCCTGGCTGGATTTGGGATATATTAACTCTAATCCCAGTTATTCCAACATTTTTGGAACGCGGGCTTGTTTGCTGTCTGTAATGTACTGTAATGCATATTTTGGATATTGAATTACAAACCCGTAAGAGACTTCCTTCTCATCTCCTCACACATCTATTGTGCTGTCGTCATCACTAGTTCCTCACCAGCTATTAGCGCTGAGGACCTTCAACATGGCCTTCAACATGTCAGGTCATGTCTTCTTATCTCTACCCTTTGAAAAACAAAAACAAGAGTCAGGAAATGCTGCTTCACTCCATCTCTCTGTCCCCCCCCTTCACTCCATCTCTCCGTCTCCCCCACCTTCCATTCCAGTTCCTCCCCCCCCCCCCCCCCCCCCCCCCCCCCCCCCCCCCCCTCCCTCTGTGCGCCCCCCCCCCCCCGCTCAGCATGGTTCCTGTTATACTGACAAGGAGTCTGCGGTGCTAGCAGTGTTCATGTTGCCTTCACTCAGTCAGCCTTGTACCTTTTTGCCACATTTATGCTATTCCCACTACTGTCTGTGTGTGTGTGTGTGTGTGCGTGTGCATGTGCTGTGTGTGTGTGGGGGCAGGGACTCTCCAAGGTCAGAGGAGACAAACTGCTGAGTCACTTACCGCTCCACCGTTGCGGCAGTTTATTAAAGTAATGCTCCTCTGTTTTTATTATAAATTTAGACCATTCTTGAATATTCTGTGATTTAAAGAGCGGATTTGTTTTCATTGATCCAGCCTCCCGTATATGGCGTGCTAAAGTTTGTGCTGAAGCACGTGTTTCTGCTTGTCTGAAAAATGTGAAATATTTATATAGATATAATATTGCATGTAGCGTATGTGTAGCATGCAGCACAACTCAACACCATGACTACTTCTCCGGTTTGGCAAGGGAGAGTTAAGACACTGAACGCCCCCTTATGCTACTTGCACCAGCTGCATTACGCTTTTTACTTTTAGGGACAATAACCAGAGTAATAATCATGTTGCAGAAAAACTTCATTGTCAGTCTTTTGTTTCTTTCAGTTACTACCGTATTTTTCGCACTATAAGGTGCACTTAAATTTGCCCAACTGTCTCACAACTGATTCTGCATTTACTAATGCGCATTCCCAGATTGATCACACACATGGATTCAGACTCACGATGATGACAGATGACCACGAACACACAGTCTCTCGCTTTCACACACAACATGGGATTACCCCGAGTACACACACACACACACACACACACACACACACACACACACACACAGGCTGAAGTGTTTCCATGGTGATTAATGTAAACAGAAAGGAAGTGTCCTGACATCCCAGTAGTGGTCAGGGCTGTTGCCATGGCAAATCCATACCTCCGAGGCTGTGCTTGTGTGTGTGCCTGTACATGTGTGTCCATGCGATGTGAACACACAGGAAGCATCATCTTTCTGCCTTTCCTGTATCGTCACTCACTTTTTTTCCACTTAATCGTACACTCTCTTGTCTCGGGGGAGTCCTGTTCACCAGGCTTTGCAGTTTGTATGACGATTTGATGACAGTCAGCTGTCTGAGAAGAATAATTAGCTGAAACAAGGAAATGAAGCAGTTAAAGCACAAACATGTTCAAATAACAAATGCTGAACATTCTGCGGAAACGACAAAATACCGATAACGCCAAAGAAGGCATTACTTTTTCTGATAGCTCACAGTTCAGGTCCAGATAACGGCTTGTTTTGTCTGCAGGTTGGAGAAATCTAGTGTCCAGATAAGCCTCTATTTTTTTTTTTTGTTCAATCTCTATTTTAGGTTCCTCTGAATTATGGTTTTGCAGCATTTTCTGTATCTTACAACACACAACAAAGAGTATAGAAGCAGAGGGGAAGCTCTGCTTTTCTGACAATGGCCACTAGATTGTGCTGCCGTGGCGCTTTCGCCAAAACGCAAGTGAGTTTGTGGCCGTGGATGTATGAAGATGTCAGCAAATCAGAGGATAATTTTTTCTTTTTTCATTTTTTTCTTTTTTTTTTGAGGTAAATCAGCTTCTCAGTACAAACCCATAAATAGCCCTGAAAAATTTACTGATAGCTGAATCCAGAGTTATTTTCCTTGGCGTCCGCCCTGCATGCTCACATTCTGCCAGCTTCCTGCTAGCTGTATGCGGCTGTAATAATGGATATATTGGCTGTAATTCATTGCTTTTATTATCTTTTAGTACAGGGTTTTGTGTAATACTTGATTCTGATTGGTCAACAGTCTTTTTTTCTTTGTAGCAGACAGTTGCTATGTATAACTACATAGTATGTATAGCTATGGACACAGTTCTCATCTGGACAATTTTAGGGTCAAATTGTTGATTTCTTAAGTCAGTAGCTGTGTAATAAGCAGGATAATGTACAGCTAGCGGGTCATTTTTATTAAATAAATCCCTTCAGGATGTTGCAAGACCCATCGCCCTGTTTATTTTACATCAATGACCAGCTTGCTTTACATTATCCCTTAAATAATACACCCATGGGCTGTACACTCGGCCAGTAGCTAGTATTACTGATGTAGTTAGAGGCTATTTAAGTAGGGTAAATTCACAACCTCTTATACAGCCATGGTCTGTGGTCTATTGGACATCGATTTGGAGATCTTTGAAATGAAAAAGATACAGATTGCTCTCAAATTTTGTGTGCTGGATTTTTCTAACTTCCCTTTATGCCCATTGCTCACTTAACCTCTGGGAAGCAGCTGGACAAAAAAAGTTAAGTAAATTAATAAGTAAATAGTTGTAATAGTGTGAATATTTATAATATTTCTATTGTTCAACACAGGCCATATCCACAGAGATGTTAAAATTATGACAATAAAATGGAAATAGTTTTATTTTTGTACGGGTCTATGTAGGCGGATATTTTACTGGCGTCTGGTAGTCACTTTCAGTCCAAAATGGCGGAGGCGGAGCTTTGCCGCTAGGCGTTGATGTTGCAGTGGAGCAAACAATTGACCTTCACTTCTTAGCAATACACGTTCATTGCACAAACCTGAGATGTCAGCACATCATTGACATTGATCAAGCGCATTGATTCATCCATTCTGACTGTTAATTATCATTCGATGGTGTCCTGAAGTAATCTCGCCCTGCATGCATCAGTTCATGTTTTTCCCATTAATGTTTAATTCTGTGCTGCAGAGCTCTGCATGCATGTCCCATCTGTTGCGGTACTGCTGGTGGAGTGGAGCCTATTATTCACACCCGTATGGACGGCGGGTTGGATTACAGCGTCTTTAGCTTTTAGACCAAATTATGCTGGATTTTTTTGTCTTAATTGCACAGAAGAGTGTACAGGCATTTTGTGTCAGCGCTCTCTCTCGTCTTCATCTTTTGCTGTCGGAGCCACAGTGAGAATACAGACTATAATTGGCACTTAATTGCTGCCGTGGCAACAGTGCTATTTAAGCCTACGCACTCTGCAACTAAAGCATATAGCGCCGCGTGCACACGGTCCCAAAAAAAAAGAGGAAGGAAGACACACAGGAGGCTCTTAGCTCTCTTTCCCTCATTTCACTCCTAGCATTTATGAATGTTTTTTTTTTTTTTTTTTTTTACATATGGAGACTTGTTGTTGTGTTGGTGAGGCTTTGCTGTAAATGCTATCTGTGTGTGTGTGTGTGTGTGTGTGTGTGTGTGTGTGTGTGTGTGTGTGTGTGTGTGGCAACGGTGTTTATATGTCACCTGTCCTGTTTTTCTGCTCCACTGCGTTTACACAGCAGCCGTAATGAAATCCGTTCCCATCACGCCTTGTCTCCCGTTGCCATAGTGATTCACATCTGCAGTCGTCCACTCGCGGGTCAGACCCCTACAACAGGTCCGGAGAAGGGTTGTGAGATGATGAAACATTCATGCTCTGTAAAGTTAAAGTTGTTGCTGAATTCATTTAATCTAATTAAAATTAATTACACAGTTAATGAATTCATTTACATTCTAAGACTATTAATTTTACCTCATCTCAAGTAACATTGCAGGTTATATTTAAAATATTAAAAAGGGAGCACAGATTATGTAATAATATATTGTTCTGAAAGTAGTTCTAGTGATTTATTGAAGCTATGACTTCTAATTAATTCAATACATTCAAGCCAAAGGCGAATGAGAAAATAGTCAGTGTCTATTGCGCCACTTCATTCACATATATGTTTAGACTGGGCTACAGTGGCAGGCTGTGTTATGTTTCGCTAATGTCGCCATGGCAACCTGGCTTGAATGAATCCCCATCCTTGTGTCGCCACCACGTTCACCTGCCTGCTGCTGTGTAAAGAGACCTCTCCACTCACCGCTCGGTGTGTAATAACAGGCTGCGTTCACAGCCAGCGAGCACTGAGCGGTTCACCTGAACTCTGCAGATGTGAGCTGTGGTGGCAGTGACTCCTGCAAACGTGAGTTTCAAGAAAATGGGAGTTTCTTTAGATACAAGAAAGGACCTTCAAATGCAAGGGATTAAGGGGGTGAAGGATGACTCATTAGTAAAACTTAATTGTTAAAATTGATAGTCATATGACAGGCAATGAACCTAATACTAATAAATACAACAAAGTAAATTCGCTGAGGTAATGCGTTGGACCTGCCGACTTCATTTTATCTCTCTGTTTTTCTCTGGCCTCCGAGGTCTGAGAAGTGAAGCCAACGGTGAAGTGCCTTAAACCTGCATTCTGTCTAACAGCCAGCAGGGTGCGACTCCTCTGGTTGCATAAAGAAGTCAGATTGTATAGAAGTCTATGAGAAAATGAGCCTACTTCTCACTTATTACCTCAGTAAACATTGTAAACATGAGTTTATGGTCTCACTTGCTAGTTTCAAGTCTTCTTCAATACGGCATGGTGTTCATTTAGTAAATTACAGTCCTATTTAGAGTCAAATAGACCATAAAGCAGTAGATGCTTTAGGGCGTGGCTACCTTGTGATTGACAGGTCACTGCCACAGCGTTTTCCGGTCTGAAGTTTCTGCATTTTCATCTTTCACAGTGTGTTTTCAGTCCATGAAAGTTAATTATAACCCTTTTGGTTGCCTAAAAGTGTCTTATTCAGGGTTCAGTGTCAGAACACAAACATGGCGACGGCCAAAATGCCAAACTCAAGGTTGTAAAACAGCAATCCGCAAACCAATGGACGACGTCACGGTGACTACGTCCACTTCTTATATACAGTCTATGCTCTGGCGCTGTTTACACATGGCATTAACGTAAGTCTTGGGTGATTTGATCACAAGTGGACAGCTCTAAGACATTATGAACGCATCTCGAGCGACCGCTCGCGATCGCCTCTCACTTCCCCTGCTCTGTATGCATATAAACACACATCCTTTCCATTTGCAAAGACCAAATGTGTTTTTTTTAACCGGCAGACAAGGGGAGCAGCAGCGCTGATGGCTTTTTTTTTTTCCTGTTATGTAATTTTCAGGGATGCAACAGGAGGCATTAGCATTACACTGCAAAGGTTATGTGGTCAAATACGTCCCAGACCACCTCTGCAAGTAGTCTGAGTGATCAGACACTTGTATTTAGCGCTGCCCATTTGTTATCGATCGCCCAAGATGTATGTTAATGCCAGGTGTAAATCTGTGTCTTTGGCAGTGTCGCCCTCTCCTCCTTATCTGCTGCTGCACAAACCCTCCAATCACATCACTGTTATTATGTCTTTCCATACGTTTTTCCTCATTTACAGCCTGTGAACTACATCTGTGTGTGTGTGTGTGTGTGTGTGTGTGTGTGTGTGTGTGTGTGTGTGTGTGTGTGTGTGTGTGTGTGTGTTTCAGGGACTGACCCATCCTTTCATTAACATCATCAAGACAATGACACACAATCCAAGCAGATTACTTTGTATTCAAAGCACGTGAAAATAATGGTACATATGTTAATGTGTGTGTACGTGGTCTGCTCAGTGATGACGGTAGTTTGGCGCCGTATAATTGTCCTTGTCCATGCTGTCATTAACAGGCCTTCGGATGCGTGTGTGTATGTGTGTGTGAGCTCATTCGGAGGCAGCCGCTTCTGCTTTGATTAAACTGCTAATTATTGATCGGGTAGGAGCAGACCTACAGAGCTGACATTATTCCTCTCTGCATGAATAGAATAATGTGCATTCCTGAAGCTTACGGGTTCTTTCCCGGCTGCCTTTTTTCAACCAATTTTGTCATTTAGCTGCCATTCACATCCATTAAATCAGTGTTTTCTGAAGCTTTACTTGATTGCATTTTAATAAACACCACAGTTTGCATGTAGACTTCTGATCGATGGTATTACAGCCAACATGAAACCTGACGTGAAGATAAAAGCCCTTCACAGTGATAGGAGCAGAGAACATTTAGAAAGATTAGGACATTGTTAAGAAGCTGATAAACTGCTGCGTGAAGTGGATGCAGGAGAAGTGTCCTCCAAACACTGAATAACGGGGAGTTAACAACTGACAACTGATTAGATTGTGCAAGGGAGGGCATTTATGGTTGAGCGGCGTCTGATCTTGTGAGAGACGCGTTAACATTTTGCACTTAGTGAATTAATACAGCTACTGTGTGCCATTAATGCCATTTCACAGCCTCAATTTATGTCAGTTCCACTGTACCTGACCACTTTGTGAGCCAACACAAGGGCATTAATGGACGTCTGGTGTTGTCTGGGATACGTGTCTGCATCATTGACTCTTGTTTAACGACCCTGGTTTATGTAGGTTTATTAATACAGGTGTTAAATCAGGCCAGTTAGACAAAAGCTTGAGCTATTTTCACTCCATCATTAGGTTGCTTTATCTACACCTTCAGCAGAGAGAGAGGTGAAATACAATCTTGGTTTCGCTGAAAGTTTATCAGACATTAAAACACATGATCTCCCTCCAGGCTTATGCCTAGCAGAGATAATTAAAAAAAAGTAATGGGCAGATCAATCAGAAAAGAAAATAATCATTTCTTGCAGATCGCCAACTACTACTGGTTCTTTATAATTCCTTCAGGATAATATTTGATTAACTTTATTGATCCCATGCAGGGAAATTAAAGTGTAACAGCAGTAAAAGGAAGTATAAGAGCATATAATATTGTGTATACCAAATGGAGCACTGAAAAACTAAAATACAAAGTATTATGTAGTGTATACTAGGGGTATTACGATTCTTCAAATCCACAATTCGATTTGATTTTTGATTTAAACTTTATTAGGTGATGGAGTCTTGATTGCTAAAGATGAATAGATCATTGGTTTTATGCCCTGACAACTGTCACTTACACTTTAAAATTCATCTTTAAAAAGAGAACTGAACTCCCTTTTTATTTAGAAGGTGTTTAAAAAATTAGTCTACAATACAAACAGCTACATCTTTTCAATATCTGTATCTGTGTGACCCACCTCAGTACATAATCATCACAAAATAAAACAGAAATCCTTCTGCAGTACATTACAAGTGTGCTGTATTCTACAGAAATATGGTTTCGTTGTCATTCACTGTCTCGCTTGTTTCTCTCCTCTCTTTTTTTTTGTCCTCTTTTCTGATCGCTGTTTGTCACTGAGGGCGGAGGCGGAGCTTTGGACTGGCGGCACTCGGCTGTCCCGATAGCTTGTTGCTGTCGCTACCAATATCTGCTGCTCTGATTCTGATGAAAAAACTTGACTGTAGGCTGAAATTCAACCGTGGCGTTGTTCTGTCGCCAGATGCGGTGACTTAACCTTAAACCAAGTAAGACTGGAAGAGCTGTGATGAGCAAGGAGACTCGCAAATCTGCTAGCCGCTAGGCTAATTCATGCAGTGTAAAATGCCATAGGCATCATGGATGTATAAAGAGGACTGGAAACAGCGTTGGACGTAGGGCCTTGTTCATGCCTATGAAAGTTGCTCAGTGGCGCATGAAGTGAAAATGGCTTGACTTCCGTCTAGAAAAGTATTTGGATCTTCTGGGGTCTTCCGGGTTTTATTGGATCCTACTGCGCATGTCCGCTCGGTCAGGAAATAGCTCTAGATTCGGCTGTGTTTTACAACTTGTAAAGTCTATGGGAAAAACGTCTTTTTGGGCCCAATGACATCACGTGACGGACAACAGAAGTTGTAGTGCCACCGTTTGGCCACTATGAACATTTGGATCAATGACCGGCACTCTTCCTGTGGGGCTTAATTCATGTAGTGGAAAATGCAGGAAGTTCCCTGAGTATTATAGCACACACATCACATTTCCCATCATGCCTGCCTAGTGCCGAATGTTGGACTGAGTAGTTTAATTTTGTAGTTTTATGTTCCAAAATGCAAATGTTACTTTTGTTAGTGTTTGTAATGTGATGCATCTGTTCAGAACATGGTGGCTGATGATGGTAAAGGTGAACCTCCCCTATGGAGCAAGGAGACCCAATGTCCCCACTGCTGTTCAACCAAGCCATGGATCCCCTTCTCCAGTCACTCGACGACAAGGGCATAGGTCTAGGGCAGGAAGACCGGTCAATCCCGACACTGGCGTTTGCAGATGATCTGGTGATGTTGAGCAGCCCGGTAAGGAGGGATGGGGGGACCTGTCGATACTGGAGTCATTCTGTCATGTTACTGGACTGAACGTTCAGCCCAGGAAGTGTCACAGGTTTTTCCTCGACAAGGGCGTGGTTAATGACTGTCAACCCTGGGTGATAGGTGGAACTCCTATTCACCAAGTCAAACCAGGGGAGACAGTTTGTTATTTGGGTGTCGAGATGGACCCGGATCTGGTCCCGCAGCTTCAGGAATGGATTGCGTGGATCAAGAAGGCTCCCCTGAGGCCCTTTAAATTGCTCTGCCGAGACTAATCTATTAGGCCGATCACTGTGACTTGCCAGCAACCACCCTGGCCTCATTGGATGGGATGGTCCGGAAAGCAATAAAGACGTGGCTACATCTTGCACCCTCTACATGCAATGGGCTGCTCTACTCACGAAGTCCATTCCCAAACCATGAGTGAAGTGGCAGTTACTGTACATCCCTTGAGTCCAGCTGTAGTTTCTCATACTCACAAAGATTTGTGGGCAGGGATGGAAGCTAAATTCGACCGATTTCCAGTTTAGGATTGAAACTGTGATACCTCTATACCCCATACATAATATTAACTACAAGACGTATTGAGACGCAGATGTGAGGCATTGCAATAAATAATTATTGCAGAAATTGCACTTAGAAGAGAACGGAGTGGTGAGTAAAGTGTCATCATGAAATACAGTTATTGCTCTTGTAGCAGCAATTTAAGGAATCCAATTGACTCCTGTTGTTGTTGTGGTCCATTGAGATCAGTGGTGATAGAACAGCCTGACAGCGGCGGGAACAAAAGGCCTGCGGTGGCGTTCCTTAACACACTGCAGACGGAGCAGCCTGTCACTGAGGGAGCTGCCCAGATTGATCGGGGTTTCGTGTCGGGGGTGGAAGGTGTTGCCCATAGATGCCAGGAGTTTGCCAGAGAGCATCTCAAGACAGAGCCGGCGTTTCTAGAGTGTTGTAGGAGCTCAAAAAGTAACAGCCAACATGGCGGAAAACACCTTGATCTAGACTTTGGTGATCCCTTCAGGTTTCATCTGTTTACCGACAGACCGACTGCAGCAACAAGGCAAATATCAGTGTGTCCCTATGTTTTTCTTTTTTCTTTTTTTTTTGCTTTTCAGTAAAACACAGAAGAATCTGATGACTGAACAAGTTTTTTTTAATATGAATATATTTTCAGCTTGACTTTGAGAAACACTGATGGCTGCTGTCAGTCTGTGTTAAATGTGTCACTGTCACCTTATCAGCCTATTCTAGTCTCTGTCTTACACTGTGTGTGTGTGTGTGTGTGTGTGTGTGTGTGTGTGTGTGTGTGTGGGTGGGTGGGGTGTGATAGACTCTTCCCCTGTTGGATATGCACTTGATGGAGAACACACACACACACACACACACACACACACACACACACACACACACACACACACCCGTTGCTGCCAATCCATTTCCTGCGTGGCGCACTGACAGAGGCAGTGGAGCTCGACTGACACAATTACACAGGTTCATACAGGAGGAAATGCAATCATTGTTGCCGCGGGTAACGGCAAACGGGGACTGCCAGCCAGTCAACCGCCGCCACACAGACGCACACGCTCAGTTTGTGAACTCAGCTGCCAGATGTTATACAAGCCCCCTCTCTCCAATCAAATGAACCCCACCGGCCCTCTAGCATGTGTGTTTGTGAAGTGGACCATGCTGTGTTCCTGCTGTTGTGGTAGTGTGTGTCTGTCTGTGTGTGTGTGTGTGTGTGTGTGTGTGTGTGTGTGTGTGTGTGTGTGTGTGTGTGTGTGTGTGAACCTGTAAGCTTATTTATCAGGTCCACTCTGCCTCCATTCACATTTGTAGCTCACACACATGCTATCTCCCCCTCTCTCCTGACCTTTTCCCTCATTTCAGTACAGCTCAGCTTCATTTTTTTCCTTTCACTTCTTCCCACCATTCAGACATACAGTAGCATTCAGCATAAAAGAGCAGAGTGCGAGCGTATGCGTAAATGAGTGATGTACAAATCTTTTCTTTACTGATCTAGTAAGCCATTGTGTGGATTGTTTTTACCGTAACCTGTTGTGATCGTGGCTCTGAAAGCAGGATAGGTTCCAGCCAGTGCAGCAGTTTATGAGGGGCTCCTCCACAAGGGTGACATTTTAAAGCTAAAAGCTAGGGCTGTCAAAGTTAACACGATAACGCATTAACACAAATTCGTTTTAACGCCACAAATTTCTTCAACGCAACACTACTAGCTTGTCGTGAAGGAAGTTAAATAACGCTTCAAACTTATACAAAATTCAGGCGAGGAAGAACTAGCTTGGCCATTTTCAAAGGGGTGCCTTGACCTCTGACCTCCAGATATGTGAATGTAAATGGGTTCTATGGGTACCCCCCAGTCTCCCCTTTACAGACATGCCCACTTTATGATAATCACGTGCAGTTTGGGGCAAGTCATAGTCAAGTCAGCACACTTGTCTTGTTATGATTTGAACATATTTTTTATGCTAAATGCAGTACCTGTGAGGGTTTCTGTACAATATTTATCATTATTTTGTGTTGTTCATTAATCTCCAATAATAAATATACACATACATTTGCATAAAGCAGTATATTTGCCCACTTGTGTGTTGATAAGAATATTAAATACTTGGCAAATCTCCCTTTAAGGTATATTTCGAACAGATAATGTGCAATTAATTTGCGATTTATTGTAATTAACTATGAACAATCATTGACAGCGATTGACAGCGATATTATAAAGATAATATAACAGTTGTTCCTGTGGTTCATAATTCCTGAAATTATTTTACATCACCAATTATATAAATTGGGGGCGGCAGTAGCTCAGTCTGTAGCTCAGTCTGAAGGGAGTTGGCTTGGGAACCGGAGGGTCACCGGTTCAAGTCCTGCCATGGACCAAGAACTGAGTGTGAACTGGTAGCTGGAGAGGTGCCAGTTTACCTCTTGGGCACTGCCGAGGTGCCCCTGAGCAAGGCACCAAACCCCCAACTGCTCGGGGCGCTTGTCAGGAGCAGCCCCCTCACTCTGACATCTCTCCATTGTTGCATGTTTGTGCATGTGTGTGTTCGGGTCTGCATGTACCGTGTATAAGTTAACAACAGAGTGAAAAAATTGAATTTCCCCTCGTGGGACTAATAAAGGACTATCTTCTTCTTCTTCTTCTTCTTCTTAAAGTCCTGGATTTACTGAGAAAATCGCAACACGAAGCACAAAAGCAACTGCAGCTGCGATCTGCCCACCTGTGAAGACAAATAAGAGCTGCAGCTGTGAAAATGTAACCGTTATAATCACCAATAACACTGGTGCCAGATGGAGTTAAAGCTAACCAGTAGTCTTTCAGGCAGTGGGAACGTTTGCTTACAGTAATTACACCGCTGTAGCAGTGAAATCATTTAACAGTGACTGGGGATAGTCTCATCATAATAACTCATAGTTATGCTGCTGATTTTTTGTTTGTTTATCAGACATAATGTGTTTGTTCTCTACTGCAATAATTATGGGATTATAGGGGGGTTTAGTGCAGATTAAGGCTGAGGTCACATACTATTGGTTGGGTAGAAGACACCCCCCATCCACCTACACAAGTGTGTGGGTGAGAGATTGAGAGGTTAGCATATATATCCCTGTGGGGCTTGTTTTTGTCAATGGATGCTCATTTATGCATTTACCATGTTTTTTCTCTGTCTCTCTGTGGTAGCCAATGAAAAGCTCCAAATGTGTGTGTGTGAGTGTGTGTGTGTCTGTGCATGTAAACAGCACAGCCCACTTGTTTTGCTCGGCTTTGACGTCACCAAAACCCACATCAGCCGTTATCAGTGCAAGCAGGTGTCTGCTGTACGTGCGAGGCATTCAAAGCGATCTGATTGGTCGCCGGACAGTCCACCTTGATCACCAGGGGCAACTGGCAGTACGATCACTTGTCACTGTAAAAGGTGTGTGCAGCGTGAGATGAGAGACAAAGGGAGGCTGACGGAGGGAGCGAGAGGAGGAGGAAGTGGAGGTGAGAAGAGAGCGAGGTTCTCGCTGAGAGGCGTGAGAAAAACAGCAAGAGCAAGAGCTTCGGAGAGGGTGGCAATGAACCGTTTACCGCTGTGATGGTGTGGTCGCCCTCGTGGCAGATGGGCGGCTCATCAAATGCGCTTCGCTCTAAAGGGCTCGAGGGGTTTCTGCCCAGTGGCACATATTGATGTGATAGAGGGCTCATTCATAACAACTTCTCTCCGCTCGGATGAGGGGCTTAAAACACACAAATATACACTCCGAAATACACATAACAATGGATGAATGGTGTGATGAAGTGCGGACTGTATGAAAGACAACCTGATGTGAGCAGTTTCCAAGCAGGCAGGCGTGTAAGATGGAAGTTAATTCATGAATTGAGTCTTGACTGATGTAAATGTAGGGCTCTGACAGGTATTAGTGTGAAATGTTTCATCAGCAGAACAGTCTTAAAACACAGTTGGACTCTTCACCAATACTTTCTGTTTTTTTCATTGTTCCTATTCGTGTACTGCTTTTGCCACTTTGTCTTCTTTTTTTGTAATAATTCTACGAATCATCTTTATTTGTAAAGCGGTACTTAAAGGTGCAGTGTGTAGGATTTGGCAGCATGTTGCAGGTTGCAAATTGCAACCAAGTGAAACTTCTCCTTTGTGCCAAGAAAACACAAATGGCCGTATCAAGAGCCAGTGTTTGATCCATGTGCTCTGGGCTACTGTAGAAACATGGCGGCGTGAAGAGAAACCCGCTGTATGTAGATGTAAACGGTTCATAAAGTAACGAAAACACGATTCTTATTTTCAGATCTCCCTAAATGCTAAACGCTGTTCCTTTAAAAACAACGATATAAAGTGCAAAATTCAACAGATTAACAAGCCCCAAGCTAGCAGCACAGCGGCGCTTAGAACTAAATACTAACATCAGCATGCTAAGACGCTCACAATGACGACTCTAACATGCTGATATTTAGCAGGTGTAATGTTAACTGTGGTCACCGTTTTAGTTTTGCTTGCTATCATGCTAATATTTGCTAATTAGCACTAAACAGAAAGTACATCTGAATCTGAGGGGAATGGCATTATGCTGTGTTCATACTATGAGCAACAAAGCAACAAAATGGCCAAGCATGGCTAGCCACATTTAGCAAGGAGCTCCCTTAGGAGTTGGTGGAGAACAAAACAGAGCTAAAAGACAAGTGACTCTCGTTAATTAAATGGTCAGAGACACAACTTCAAATTAATGCTAATGTTTCTGCTGGATGTGTAGGTAGGTAAATGTATGCCTCGAGTTTGGCATTTTGGCTGTCGCCATCTTGGTTTTTTGGAACCAGAAGTGACACGAGAGGGTGAGCTAAGTGCGCTGAATAAGACTCCCACACTGGACAACAGCATGGTAGCGACCTGTCAATCACAGGGAGGCCCTAAATCATAAATCATACCCTGCTTTATGGTTTATTTGACTCTAAATGGGACCATAATTTACTAAATCATGCTGGATCGAAGAAGATGTTTACAGAGGGAATAAAAGTGAGAAGTAGGCTCATTTTCTCATAGACTTCTATACAATCAGACTTCTTTTTGAAACCAGAGGAGTCGCCCCCTGCTGGCTGTTAGAAAGACTGCAAATTTATGGCATTTCAGAATTGGCTTCATGTCTCAGAACTGGAGGTTGCCCACTGCTGGGCACAACAACTTTCCTCAACGTTCCTGTCCATAAAAGTGTGTTTATGAAGCGATTCAAAAGATGACGATCACAGTGACAGTTTCTGTCCTATGTACAAGCTGAAGTTCAGAAGTAAAGCTCAGCAGCCAGGCCATGAAGTGCCTTAAAAGAGCCTTTTTATGGCATTAAACTCAATATTATTGTGCATTTAACAGGCCTCAATACGTGATAAATCTGGATTTGTGTCAGCCACAGGTCGCCTGAATGTTGTACGGGAAGGGATGACAGAGGGAGAGAGAGAAGGAGGGGAGAGAAACAGAGAGAAGAGATAAGGATAAAGAGATGTTTACCCCTAATGCAACATCAGTGAAGCTGACAGCAGATCGACACAGGAGTCAACACGTGGTTCAGGCAGATTAACTCGCAATGGGCTCATCTTCATTCATCGCCCTGCTTGCCTCCCTGGCACACACACACACATAACATTCACACACACGCACACACACACACACACACACACACACATAACATTCACACACACGCACACACACACTGAAAGACAATATCTAATATCTGTGCCGTGATTATTAATGAGGATCATCAATTTTTATGACGTAAGAAAGTAAAATTTAATATGACTTTTCAGCCGTAGCAGCCGTTCTAAGTGAATAAATAAAAAAGATTGCTAATGTTACACTTAGCACATCCAATCACACTATCGTTGCAGTGTAATTCTCTGCATATTAAGGTGATCAGATTCTTGCTAGGTGTTGTAAATGTGATCTCAAAGGCATCATGCAGATTTTAGTTAGGATAAAAGGAGTTGTTTCTCCACTTTTTGTTGGCAGTGTTTAATCTGGCTACGGTGCTGAAAATGTGAGTCTCAGTTCTCTAAGAGGTAAAACATGAGCAAACAACTACAGGAAATAACCAGAAAATGCGATGTTTTAAAGCAGGGATGACTAGGGATGATTCACCCATCTCCCAGTTCAACTGGGTGCCAATTCGGTGTACTGTGATGTTTAAATATTGTGATTCATTATTACAGTTTATTGCAATTCTTGTTAACCTTTTTGCACTAGACCATGGGAAAAAGTTGAATCATACATTTCTAGGGACTTTTATTAAGGAAAATATCTAAATTAATACAGTAAAAATGTTTGATTTTCAGCATGTATGTAGTCAGAGATATCCTGATGTCAAATACAACAGTCATTATCAGGAATTATTTATTACAGTCAAAGAAAAATCCCCAAAATAAAAAAGAATAAAGACATTTCACTCACAAATTAGTGGTATTTTCTATGTTAATTTATAGAGGACATGTAATGTTTTATACGTCTGGTGAATACAATCCAATTAATCTTATTTTCACAGATGTATTTTGTATATACCGGACACTTCCCTTTGTTAACACTTTATTTTGAAAACCGTACATAGCCACATGTTTATAGTCTAGCTTTCCTATCAGCTCCATTTTCTTTATACATCCATGTTCAGTTCCATCAGGGCCATTTGAATGTATTTAACATAACTGTCAGTATGTGGGTTCTCTACAGTTTTAGCGTCGGCCCATTTGACACAGAGATGAGAGTGATGGCCGGCTTGACCGCACGTTACCGTGCTACGATAACTGTCCGTGACAGAGTTGGCATGTAGTTTTTCCTGCAATGTGTGAAACCCAAAGTGTTTCCATAATTTACTGCATGTGTAGTGTTTACCATGTTGGATTTAACACGTGAGGATTGACGTCATATCCATGCAGACCCTCTGCTGTTTTGTACTTTATCATTTTAGCTCGCTGCAGTCTGTTTTGGTGACTCAGACTACAACAATAAAAGTGGTAACTTCCTTCTACCTCCGCATAGACTTAATTTAAATAAATATATTGATTCTAGCATTAAAAATTGATTTCAAAATTGTTAAAATAATTGGAATACAAAGGTGAATCAATTTGATTCCCACCCCTAGTTTACAGGTACCCTCCACTGACACTACTCTAATACTAAATCACCAGAGTACTCCTTTAAGAATGCAACAGTTAAACCGCTTACTGCTTGCTGTCTTTGTCCTCAGATAGCCTCTGTTACTGCTAGAATATCTTCAAATCATGCTCCTTGTTTTCATCCTGCTGCATGTGAGGGGGTAGATTTAAGGATGAGTTTCTCTATTTCAGATCTTGCAGACTAAACCCTGAAGGGTGCACACCCCCCGCCCCCAGTCGACAGAATGCAATTTGTTTCTCAGCTCTGTATTGTGCAAAATGCATTTAATGCGAGTCGGACACCAGCAGATTGAATGTTATGTTGTCAAATAAATGATCTGCTGTTGAGTCACGTGGCTTTGTGTTCACAGAGGGGCGTTTTCCGAGGTGGTCCTGGCCCAGGAGAAGCTGACCGGCCGGATGTTTGCGGTGAAGTGCATCCCCAAGAAGGCTCTGAAAGGGAAGGAGAGCAGCATCGAGAACGAGATCGCCGTGCTGAGGAAGTGAGTGCTGTTAGACAAACACACACACACAGGCCTCCTATTTCTGGTTACCGGGGCAACTGTGCATCTCCTCTCTCCCTTCCAAGCATCACAACCCCCCGCCCCCGCCCGCCCCCGGGTCACGATCCACAGCCCACCTACCACACATACGTATGCATAAATACACAGATCACGACTGAAACTTCTGTCTGTTTAAGCACAAAACAGCTGCGTAATATCAAGACAAGAATCCTGCATTGAACTCCGTTTGGATGCTGTTGTTGGAGTTGAAGGTAAATGTGAACGATCCAGTCCACTGAGAGGAAAAGTATAGACGTCATTCTGAATTCATACAAGAAGTTGCACTCTCTGCAAGACATCCATTATTAAAAATAACCATAAAACAGTTAGGAAACATTGCAAAAAAATCTATTTAAATATTAATGATGCAACCCATCAGGGCCAGTATAATGAGTCACATTACAATATTAGCTTTATGGCACGAATGTGTGCCAGCAGTCGACCATACAGCCAGAAAAAGACACCAGTGCTCTCATGTGTTGGTTGGCAGCGATTTCAACTTTTGAAAAGCAGATTTTAAGTGGAATGAATGAGCTGCCACATCATCAAGTGTTTAACACAGATCCATGGGAAGAACTACATACAGTGGAAACTGCTTATAGTGATCACAGTTACAGTGATTAACCGCTTATATGGATCAAAAAGCTTGGGACACAATCATTCCTTTACAAATGCTGTTTAAATAATTTGCTTATAATAATCAAGTACTACGCTCACAGTGTTCATTTTAGGGCTTTTCATACATTACAACTGGGGTGCTAATTTTGATTTTTTTTTTCTAACTGATAAACAACCCTCATTAACCGCTTGTCAACCATTAACTGACAAGATTAGTGCGTCACATGCAGCAGTGCGCCAGCTGCAGTGTATGAGCACAGCAGACAGTTCCCAGTTCACCCATCCGGGAGAGTTACTGTAGCAGCTACAGTGCTGCATGTATGTCGAGGACACATGCAGCCATTTAAATTAAGTTTAGCTGCAGGGTTGTCGGCTGCGTGTCTGCCTGGCGTAACGTTAACGAGTGTCCGACGGACCGTGTCTGTTTGGTTTGTGCTGTATTCGGAGATGTAGCGGCACTGATGGCTTTTTGCTTGTCCTTGTCAGACACATACGGTCTGTCAGCCCGGTGTAACTTTAGCGAGTTTCCGACAGACCGTGTGTGTGTAGCGGCGGTGAATGTGGGGTTGCTGGTTGCGATACAGCTGTGAACGAAGCAGTGCAATGTGTGTACAGTTTACTCGGTGAATAAATGCTACAACAAGACCCGAGCCAACTTCCTGCATCTTGCAACAGCAGTGCAGACTTTCTTAAGGTGGGCTGTTAAGGTGGACCAGATTTTCTCCTTAAAGTGACAAGTCGCTCCTCTTAGTTTGCTCAGCTTTTTAATGAACTTTTATTTAACCGATAGCGTTAATCAGTTAACTTTCTTAATGTCGGTAAACATTAAAATTATTAACAACCCTAATGACATACAGAAAAAACATATTTAAAACTATGTTAGACTCACGTTAATTTTTTTTTTTAATTTACTCCCTTGACACTTTGCCTTGTGGACCATCTGCTCTCCGGCTGGATACCTGAGGCATCATGACAGGAAAAGGAAAGTCATTTTCTCTGGAAAAAAAAAAAAAAAAAAAAAACAGATGTGCATGGGGAAAGCACTTGTGGTTGACAAGCTGCAGAGCCAGCTAAAAACACCAGAGTCTCACCCGTGGTGAAGGAAAAGGCAGAAGAATTGACACAAAGTGGTCCATTTCATTACTTTGTATTCATGTAATGAATGTACAAATGTCAATTACATGGTAATCTGCATTGGAAATGATACACATCAACAAAAATTCGGCTGTAATAACCATCTGCTTAAAGTGATCAACTTGGCCCGGACAGACGTAATCACTATAAGCAGTGTCTGCTGTAGGTAGTGAGCACAAGCAGATACTAACATGAAGTGAAGTGTTCCTTTAAAGGAAACAGAAGGGCTTGAATAAGGATTATCTCTTTGTCTCCATCTTACACATAAGCATGTAACCACGTGATCACACAGAAATGTCAAACTACAGGGCTTCTGTGCTCTGTAACTATACAGATGTATTATTCTATGAGATGCAATGAATTTGTTCGTTCAGCTGCACTGTGTAACATTAGAGAAAATGAGAATTACCGCCAGCAGTGAAGGAGAGACGAAGGCTTTCGTTTAGACAAATGAGAGCGGGCAGACTGGTTGTCTCCATCAGCCCATACACTGAGACACCAGGTCGGCTTCGGAGGGGAAATCTGATGGATTACTTTACAAATCAGCAAGAGGGCGATGGTCTTCCTCAGCAAATAGATTCAATGCTTTCAGAAAATCACATGACAGCAGATGTGGACAGAATAATGAACAAATCAAGAAATTGGGTTTTAATTGATGGAGCACAAACACTAACAATACCACCTGTACAGTAGGTAGAGGCCAACAGCATCATCCTCGTAGTTGACATTTCTTCTTGATTTCCCCTGGTACAAAATTTCCAGGGAGTGTCCCAGCCCGAGTGCTAATAATAGTCAGTGAGCAAACCAGTGGTCTCATTAGTTTAAAGAAATAATACCACTATAGACACTGCAAAGTCGTCTTTTAAATACTGTAGGAAATGATATACCAATTTGATACCATGGTAAAAAAAAAAATAACAGAAGTAAATATATAAAATCCCAGTAAATAAATAAATCCTGTGTACTTCAACATCCACTCCTTTAGTACTGTTTGTATACTGTTTTGTTTAGGCGTTTAAACAGGTCATAATACTCTCTATTATCTGTTTTATATTGCTGTGAAAACATTATGTCTTATTATATTATTATAAAAATATAATTATATTATATTTCTCCTTCAAACTGGATTTATTCAAGTTTCTTCCCAAAAACATACATTTTACAAGATTGCATTTTAACTCCTCATGGTAATGTTAGCTACATCCATTACCATTTTTACTGAATAGAGCCTGAAAGCATCATAATGTAGATCAAGGTCACCTCCTGTGTTGACATTGGCAGGAGGAGAGCTGGTTAATGTTAGCTGCTAGTAGCTGGTAAGCAGCACAGTCCTGCACGCAGCTAACAGCTAACGTTAACTAGCGCTTCTCCTGAAGAGTGTATGTAGCATTAGCAGAAAAAAAAGGGTGCATCTCCTGGACAAGTTTACTGCATCCTAAACACATTTTCTATTGTCGTTGGGATGACGGGACAATGTTAGTTTTGAGCCCTGATGGTATCATCATGTTTTGATTGACACGACATCTTTAATATATACTTTTATTTATTTATCATTTACTGGTCAATGAAAAAAGTGAAAAATTCCCATCGCAAGGTGACTTTTCTGACTTGTTTGTTGTTTTCTTCCAACAGTCCAAAACTCAAAGGTATTTATGTTTACAGAAAACACAAAAGCAGCAGATACTCATGATTGTGAAGCTGATATTTGAGAATGTTTCTCCAGTTTACCTGATAAATAATACTCAATATGGACGCCATTATCAGTGCAGTGCAGAGCGGTGGCCGTTAGCTTGCCAGTGGGGCACGCTCACATGCACTAAAAGGCAGGCCCGGCTATGTCAACACAGCACAGAGAAGCTCTGAATACAACACAGAGAGAGAGACAGCAACTTCATTACTTCATTCTCTGCTCAGATAGATATTACTCCTTTACATCTTTACAGACACAATAGATGTTTGCTGCTATAGTAACGCTCTGAATCCTGTATATAGAACCTTTAATAATGAATCAACTACCGGTACTAAACAATTAACAAACTTATAATTTCAGCTTACATCAGATCTCATGTTATATGTTAAATTTCAAAAGGTAAAGAACTAATAAAAATGCCACACATTACTTCCTTCAGTGCAGAGCAGCTCCATCTGAGCAGCAGTAATAGAGAACACAGTCAGGAGGAATCCATGAATGAGAACAACTAGCTGATGTATGAGAGGTTTTTTTCTGAATGCATCCTGGCTCTCCTCTCACTACACACACGTTATCCCTTTTCAACCTGTCTGTGTGTGTGTGTGTGTGTGTGTGTGTGTGTGTGTGTGTGTGTGTGTGTGTGTGTGTGTGTGTGTGTGTGTGTGTGTGGAGTGTATGAGTCACATCTCCGCTCTGTGGTTCATCAGCTGCCTGCCGTCACGGGTGTCGCACGTTCCATAATAAGTGTTTGATGCTCACCTGCTCACCTGCTGTGCATTCCTGTGTGTGTGTGTGTGTGTGTGTGTGTGTGTGTGTGTGTGTGTGTGTGTGTGTGTGTGTGTGTGTGTGTGTGTGTGTGTGGGGAGATAGAGAGAGGACAGGGGAAATTACCTCACGATGCAAAAGATGATTAACCCACACAAAATCAATCGTGTTTCTACGAGGTGTGAGGTGTTGGGATAATTTAGAATAACGAGTGTACACCTACACACACGCACACACACACACACACACACACACACACACACACACACACACACACACACACACAAGGATGGAAACGCCCGCATCACAGAGCCGTAACCATGGAGAAGTCAGGAGGAAAAATGAGCAGAAAGCGGGAGATGAAAATACGTTCAGGGCAAAATGGCCCTGTGATCGAAAGGTTGTTGGTTTGAATCCGTGAAGAATTTGATCACATGTACATTTCCATGACAACTGGGCAAACTTTGTCTACAGATGAAGTTCATGTAACATGATCAAACGTTCCAGAAAAGCTACTAAATGGACGTTGAGGAATCTGGATACTAAGTCTGGATTATAAAGCCACCTGAGCATATTGTAATATGTTCAGCGGAGACTTATTTTACAGTTTAACAGTCAATACGAGATGTTTCTCAAAACATTTTATGTGAGAAATAGGTGTTGCAGTAACAGAATATTGATCAGCGCTGCTTAGTTTCACTGTTTCATTAGAGTTTTAAGTGGTTGACAGCTGCTGAGAAACGGCAGGCTCCAGATCAGCTTTGATTTTCCTCCAGCCTGGGAAATCTTGTAGATGCCATTAGGACCACCGGAGGACACAGAGGCACATCATTTATTTCAGATTACCTGTCTTATACACTACTGTCAGGACACAGTGGCCGTTTTATAAAAATTCAAATCATATTTGCTCCATTTCTACCTACTGCTGCATTAATGGGGAAGCAAATCTTTGTAGTTAAATAGCAATCATTGGGATTTCTGTTAATGGGTAATTGTGTCATGTAAGACGTGTTGCAGCTTTGAAATAAAACACTTAACTGATGGTCTGTCTTTGTTTTGCAGGATCAAGCATGAGAACATCGTGGCACTGGAGGACATCTATGAGAGTCCTGACCACCTCTACCTGATCATGCAGCTGTGAGTTGAAGATTTATGGTCTTTTTTTTTGTTGCTCTCTGCTTGAGCTTTTATCGGTGTTGATAGAAAACAGACTCCTAAATCATTTATGTGTCCCTGGGCGATCATTTAATCTAGTGACAGTATGCTCTGTGCCAAAACTTAAAGGGGCACTCCACTGACTTTACACATATATGTATGGATGGAAGTGATAACCCTGATAATGTCATGAGGGTTATCTCAGATCGAGCTCAGACTTAATGTATTTCAGTATCTTTTTGGGCATTTTATACCTTTTGATTGATAAATCATCAGTAGAGAAGTGATGGAGAGAAAGACATGTAACAACGATCCCCAGATAGATGTTGTAGTTCATGGTCAGTGCCTTAAACTTCATCAACTGATTATTAACTGTTAATTGACAAAATTTGTGCCTCCCATGCAGCGGTGGGCCACCCGTGCGCCAGTTCACCCATCCGGGAGCGTTACTATAGCAACCACGATCTTAAACTACTGACCTATAGGGCCAGAGCCATCCTGAGAGACAATTTCATAAGGCTCTCCACAAATTTAATATGTAATATTGAACGTGGCCAGCAACTTACTTTGTAATTTTTACCATTTTTATTTCCCCCTTGTCATTTATTTTAATTATAATTTTATGTTTCATGAAATGAATTTAATTTTAGCATGGCTATAACACTGGGGCCTGAAAGTTGGCTATTTATTTTCACATTTAACATTTAGCACATTGCACCTGCAGTAGCTGTGCAACACGTACACCTAAACTGTGACCAGCAGCTTTTGATTTACTGTGGTGCACCTGACACAAGAAAGTCTCTTTCTGAACCTAAAAGCAGGTTCCTCTGGAAGGTGAAGGTTTTGTGGAGTTAAATGTGGCAGCGTGCTGATTTATTTATTAAGGAGAAAGTTGTGGTTTTGCAGGCATTTCTCTTCTAAAGATGCAGAGCAGTATGACTCAGCTTTTAGTTCAGACGATAACCCATAGGAGAGAACAACCAGGCCTGTGGCCTCGCAGGTAATTTGACTTAGAGACACCTGGGGTAAAGAAAATATGCTACCTAACTGCATTATGGGAAAAGTAGGATACATTTTTACTAGGGCTGTCAAAGTTAATGGTAATCATTTTAAGGCCATTAATTCCTTCGTCACATGAACGTAATAGATCTTCCAGGGGTTGTAGCAGACTCAGATTTAAAGCTTCTGAGCTTCTGAGTGAAGATTCTGGTATCATCCAAAACTAGAAAACCTAAAGAATCAATCAGTACCAACCATGTCATACTAGCTTGTTGCAAAGGAGGTTAAATAACACTCAACATACAAAAACACTGTCATGGCCATTTTCAAAGAGGGCCCTTGACCTCTGACCTCAAGGTATGTGAATGTAAATGGGTTCTATGGGTACCCACCAGTCTCCCCTTTACAGACGTGTGTGTGTGTGTGTGTGTGTGTGTGTGTGTGTGTGTGTGTGTGTGTGTGTGTGTGTGTGTGTGTGTGTGTGTGTGTGTGTATACAGTACAGACCAAAAGTTTGGACACACCTTCTCATTCAATGAGTTTCCTTTCTTTTCATGACTATTGACATTATAGATTCACACTGAAGGCATCAAAACTATGAATTAACACATGTGGAAATATATACTTAACAAAAAAGTGTGAAACAAGTGAAAATATGTCTTATATTGTAGTTTCTTCAAAGTAGCCACCTTTTGCTCTGATTACTGCTTCACACACTCTGCATTCTCTTGATGAGCTTCAAGAGGTCGTCACCTGAAATGGTCTTCACTTCACAGGTGAGCCCTGTCAGGTTTAATAAGTGGGATTTCTTGCCTTATAAATGGGGTTGGGACCATCAGTTGTGTTGTGCAGAAGTCAGGTGGATACACAGCTGATAGTCCTACTGAATAGACTGTTGGAATTTGTATTATGGCAAGAAAAAAGCAGCTAAGTAAAGAAAAACGAGTGGCCATCATTCCTTTAAGAAATGAAGGTCAGTCAGTCCGAAAAATTGGGAAAACTTTGAGAGTGTCCCCAAGTGCAGTCGCAAAAACCATCAAGCGCTACAAAGAAACTGGCTCACATGAGGACCGCCCCAGGAAAGGAAGACCAAGAGTCACCTCTGCTGTGGAGGAAGTTCATCCGAGTCACCGGCCTCAGAAATGGCAGGTTAACAGCAGCTCAGATTAGAGACCAGGTCAATGCCACACAGAGTTCTAGCAGCAGACACATCTCTAGAACAACTGTTAAGAGGAGACTGTGTGAATCAGGCCTTCATAGTAGAATAGCTGCTAGGAAACCACTGCTAAGGACAGGCAACAAGCAGAAGAGACTTGTTTGGTCTAAAGAACACAAGGAATGGACATTAGACCAGTGGAAATCTGTGCTTTGGTCTGATGAGTCCAAATGTGAGATCTTTGGTTCCAACCATTGTGTGTTTGTGGAACCAGAAAAGGTGAACGGATGGACTCTACATGCCTGGTTCCCACCGTGAAGCATGGAGGAGGAGGTGTGATGTGTGGGGGTGCTTTGCTGGTGACACTGTTGGGGATTTATTCAAAATTGAAGGCATACTGAACCAGCATGGCTACCACAGCATCTTGCAGCGGCATACTATTCCATCCGGTTTGCGTTTAGTTGGACCATCATTTATTTCTCAACAGGACAAAGACCCCAAACACACCTCCAGGCTGTGTGAGGGCTATTTGACCAAGAAGGAGAGTGATGGGGTGCTGCGCCAGATGACCTGGCCTCCACAGTCACTGGACCTGAACCCAATCCAGATGGTTTGGGGTGAGCTGGACCGCAGAGTGAAGGCAAAGGGCCAACAAGTGCTCAGCATCTCTGGGAACTCCTTCAAGACTGTTGAAGACCATTTCAGGTGACGACCTCTTGAAGCTCATCAAGAGAATGCAGAGTGTGTGACGCAGTAATCAGAGCAAAAGGTGGCTACTTTGAAGAAACTACAATATCAGACATATTTTCAGTTGTTTCACACTTTTTTGTTAAGTATATAATTCCTCATGTGTTAATTCATAGTTTTGATGCCTTCAGTGTGAATCTACAATTTTCATAGTCATGAAAATAAAGAAAACTCTTTGAATGAGAAGGTGTGTCCAAACTTTTGGTCTGTATTGTATATACTGTGTATATATATATATATATATATATATATATATATATATACAGTAAATACTTGACCCATAGTAGATGCAGATCATACTGTTGGGATTTCAATAGTTCAAACTCTGTGTTTGTTTGTGCATTTTATTTTTGCTAATATTTCATTTTTAAAAATGGGAACATTTAAGTTCAACTTTCTAATTTGATTCTTATTTCAATAGATGGCAGTTAACAGGGATATGTTAAAATATTATTATATTGTTACAGTATAATATATTATATAATAGTGTTTTATGAATAACTGAAGATATCTGTATTTGTTGAGTTATTCATAAAACACTATAATATGAGCCAGAGACTCATAATACTTCATCTTATTCTTCTGCCCACCCACCTATCACACAAACACACACTTTTCACTTCAGTGACAGCTCTACTGAGATGACAACATCACACACACACACAAAGCCCACCCGTCCTCCCACACACATAAACACACCACCACACAGCTACAAGGCCTTGATTACATCAGCAACATCTCTGCTCTGATGGTCAGCTGTAGAGGGAAGCAGCATGGCCTGTGCTTCACCCATGGGTGCCCTACTAACCTCCTCTGCAAGGTTGCTGCTGCTTACATAAGACAAGAAGTTGGTCTGGAAGTTTGGCACTTGTGCTGGAAACATTTTCAGTGGAAGTCACGGCTGCGGATTACACAATAGCGGCTATGTTTACAAGCTGACGTTAGCGGATTATGTTTGCCTGCCACGCGTGGGTCTTTCCACGCCAACTCTGGTCAAACTACGTTTTGTCTCATGATACAGTAAAACCAAAATGTTTTGATTCAGGGAATAAACTCTTAAGTAAAAGCTAATGTTTTACTTTGACATTAAATTGCAAATCCACAAGATTTTGTGGTCGACTTCTCCAGCTACTTTCAGGTCAGGGGGGTCAGGGTAAACTTTATTGTCCCGTTAGGGAAATTTGTCTTGGGCGTCGTGCTACATTATTGCTTCACAGGACAACGACAGAAAAACATAAACATTGACTACTAAAAACAGGGCTAAAAACAGGAGATACATGACAACACAGGGACAGAGACATTAGCTCATTTAAAATGCCAAAAATAAATAAATACATCAATAAATAATTGAATAAATAGGTAGATTAAAAAAAAAAAAAAAATGCACATTGCTCTGGTGCTCTAGTTGTTTTTTGTGTTGTTCAACAGCTTGATAGATGCTGGAACAAATGATAGTTTGAGACGGTTTGTTTTGCATTTTGGTATTCGAAATCTTCTTCCTGATGGGAGAAGTTCGTATTCTGAGGATAGTAGGTGAGTGGAGTCTGAGGAGATTTTTGTTGCTTGTATTATAACTGACTGGTTATACAAACTCTCTATGGACTCATATTGTTTCATACCAATTATCTTCATTGCTGTTTTGTGGATGTTGGCCAATCTGTTTTTCAATTGTACTGTTAGGTTGCCAAACCAGGCTGTGATTCCATATCTGATTAGGCTCTCTAGAATAGCTTTGTAGAAGATTAGCATGATCTGGTTGCTAACACCATACAGCCTCAGTCGTCTCAAAAAATACAGTCTCTGCTGCAGTTTGTTGCACAAATGATCAATGTGTGATTTCCAGCTGAGCAGGTTGTCAATATGGATCCCTAGATATTTGTATGTTGTCACCTGATTGATAGTCTGGTCTTTAATGACCACTGGCTCGTGTATAGTCACTTGCCTCGGATCAAAAACCACTACTTTGAGGTTGAACTGGTTAATCACATATTCTGTGATCTACTACTGGGGTTATGTTGCAGCTGTGTATTATAATCGGTAAAAATGTAACTTGCTCGATTGTTTAAACTAAATAAAAATGTATAAATTCTTTACAGTGCACTGCATTTATGTCGATGGACCAGTCAGCTTTAAAGGGGACATGCTATGCTTATTTTCAGGTTCATACTGTTTTCTACTGGTTTCTACTAGAGCATGGTTACATGCTTTAAAGCATGCTACCACTGACTGTATAGTTGTGACATCACAACGTTACAGACGCCCTGACGGTTTGTTTAAAGGCACAGTTTCTGAATACGTTTTGATACTTTCCGAGTATTTATATATCCCCTAGACATGCTTATCAGAAAAGACGAGGAAATCCAGTTTCTACAATATGGGACCTTGAAGCTTGTCAAAATTGTAATAGCAAAAATAGCATGATATCTTTTAAAAGGCTCAAGGCTATAAAAGCTTACAGTGTTCCACAAATTTTAAAGTAACACCTGTAGAGGAAAACGGCGGCCATTTTTATATGTCGCATTGCCGCTGCGACCGTTGTAGCAGGCTGGCTTCCTTTGTCAACTTACGGCAAGTCGCTGACTCACTGAGGTGAGGTTTGGCCCCAGCTACTCAAACGAGCAGTGGAGTAGTATGTTGCTAACATTAGCTAACGTTAGCTTGGCTATAGCAGCAAAATTGTGTGTATTGAATTGAACAAAGGTGCAGTTTATTGCTCATTATAATTCAGCAACAAAAATGCACTTCAGTTACTTCTGTCCAAATTATTTAACTGTCATTAAAACTAAATTTTCAACATTTCTGAGGCTAATCTTCATCTCAAGCTACAGTAGCTAACAAGCTGACAATAATGATAACAGATGACTGAAGAAATAAGCGTTTTTTAAGTAGAGTTTTTGTGATATACTGGTTAATATTACTGATAACCATGATATTAAAATCAATAATATCATTAAATCATTTTATATAATCAGTTATAGTTACAGACCCTCTCTCCACATCACTACTCTCATATTTTGAGTGTAATTTATTTGCCAAAAAAGAGGCAAATATTTATAGCGCGGTAATATTGTTAGCGTGAATTATTTTGGCCACGATAATCGTGATAGCCCGACTTTGAAGAAAATAAATTGTCACAGTGAGCGCACAGGTTAAGGATGTAAATTAAGGAACACATTCAGCCTTTCACAGAGCTGAAGATCCTCTAAATAAAATCCCGTGTTGGCCAGATCACAGTCAAAGGTTTTACTCCGATGAAGTTGTTTACCTTCAGTAGTGTGAAGCTTTTGGTGGAGTTTCCTGTCGTCATGGATAAACCTATTAACTGTATTTGTGTTTCCTGGGCGGCTGCCACCACCTGCTCATTAGGTTTATTACTGTTGGCATCATGAGAAGGAAGTGATAATAACTTTACTGGTAAATCCAGGTTCCAGGTAGTGATACTTTTAGTTTGGTTAATTATGCTCTAGGTTACTAATTTCAGCTTCAGATTCTCTCAGCAGACATTATTAAAGGGAGACAGTAGGGCTGCACAATTAATTGAATATTAATTGCGATTTTGGCTTCCCACAATTAAATGAACACGAAGGACTTGACGTTGCAAAATCTGCTGCATAAATCAAGCATTTCCTAAAGTCAGCAGCCGATTGAAGCTGGCTGGTTTCTGCAGTCTCGTGTATGTAAGTTTGCCGAGCTCAAAATTTGTGACAGCCGTAAAACGTTTGGTAAAACAAACTTAATCGGATTCTTTATTATATTGTGTTGAGTGATCACAGAGACCGGCTCGTCTGTCGACACCACGGCACTAAAGAGAGCATGTTAACGTTATGTTATATTATGGTGCTTTCAGATAAACTGAGTAAAAACAGTATCAGGCGATGGGAAATTATAATGCTATTATGATGCGTTCAAATGTAATCTTAAACTGTGAACAGTAGAAATTAGATTATAGAAAGAAACATGACTTGTTTGACTTCCTAACACTAGCTTTAAGAAGCTTATAATATATAATTAAAACTACTGATGCCAAGATCTTTTTAATTAAAGCAGATATTTAAATAAAAGTACAGTCATTTATAGAAGTAGACCGAGTAATCGGTTGGCCGATTAATCGGGCTGATTATTTTACTTTTTTTCATAATCGGCATCGACTGATTTCTGAGCATATTAAGCCGATTATCAAGCAGGTGCATAAAACTTTATTTTTTCATCTAAAAGTTTATTTGAAAAATTTAGGTTTTTGATTACCTGTTTCCTGTATTCAATATTTTGATAATACATTATTTTTATTAAAATATATAAGAGAAATGCAGTGCAGACACAACATGTAGGAGAGACAGACCATAGATGTTGTTGCATAAATGTTCAGTGGAAATTTTTTGTTTTTTTTTTTTTTTTTTTTTTTTTTTTTATGGAGGAAAAACAAAAAAATCCCCAACATATCCCCCCCAAACTCCCATCTTTTTTCCCCATCTCCTATCCTATTCTCCATTAAATCTCTCAGCACCCCCATAAAAACCCATATCGTCGGCCTCTCGTCATTTATTTCCTAATGATTTAACTTTTTTTTTTTATCAAATAACCACTATAGATAAAATAACAAAGGATAATAACTACAATATTAAATGGTTAGAATATAGCACAACATGGAAGTGAAAGCAGCACTTTGTTATTTCAATGTAAAATTGTTATCAAATATTTTGATGAATAATTGTGATAAATAACCAGGATTATTTTGTTTTGGCCATAATCATGCAGCTCTAAGACAGATGCAGATTTCTCCATTTTATCCAAATTTATGAAATAGGATCTCATCACTTCAAGTGAAAGCTTTACAGAAATGTTTATGCTAGTTTTTTTTTTTTTCCAAATACAGCTGGTTATGTACTTATTTCTGCTATAGCAGAATCAATAAATCATCATCCAAAGGGGTTTTGCCTTTACAAGCTATGGTTTAATTTTGCTGCTTTCTCTGCTTTTACGCCGGTTATTCTGATAAACTCAGTGAATTGCATTCAGAGCATACGACTCTTTTACTTCTAACAAAGCGTGACAGACAGTAAGAGGAGAGACCTCACCTCCGCTCCTCCCCTCCCCATCCCTGCATCTCCTCTCACACCATCTGCTCTCTGCTTCTGTCTTTCCTCCCCTCTCGCACCTTATTTCCATCGCCACCACCTCCTGATTTCACCTGCTCACTTGCATTATTTGCTTTTTTTTTTTTCAAGGCACCATATAGTCATAGCATATGGGCCGGTTGCCGTAGTTACAGGGTCAAAGGTAACACCTTGGTTATAACATTTCAGGGAGATCTTGAGAACTGCAGCAGGTGGCATGAGAGATATGCTTGTATAATATTTTTTACTGCTTTTGGATCATCTCCAGGCTACCTTTGTGATTGTTATAATTCATAGTTTTGCTATGTTACTTCTTATTCTATCAGACTAATATTTTCACTGTGCTGTCTTAAGATTCTTTGTGACTTATGTTCAGACAGAGAGTCAGAGAAAGACATATTTCACTGTGAAAAATATGTTAAAATATAGAAGAGGAGTAGTTCAGTCTCCCTTTTCATCTGTGCCTCAGTGCTGCCGGCTGTTCTTCCTTATGCTTCACATACAGCAGCTTCATCACTACACAGCCGATCTGCTGAAACAGAGAGCATGTGTGTCCATCATTTGCTGTAACAAAGTGCCGTCAGCGCCTCAGCAAAAATGAAGCAAAAAGTGCTGCATAAATTTGTACCCATCCCTCCAGTAATAATCATGTGCATGTACTGAGACGTCTTTTTTTTAACACAGGAATCTCATTTAGGACTTGTGAATATTTTCGGTGTAATTGTGGTGTGGCAAATCGATGCAGCCTGACAGCGCTCCCTTGCTTCTCGTTCATCACAGCCCGTCTTACGTAACCTCCACCGCAGGGAGGCAATCAGTCCGTGCCGCTATGAAAATCGATGCAACCGAGTGCAATGTGGGCTTTGTATTGATGCTGTTTGTATTGTGAATCGCATATTAGTAAAAGATTAAAAGCATATGTGGTGAAGTATCTCAAAGCATGCAGCATCTGACTGTGATGAGGCTTCATTAAACCTTAGACAGAAACAGGATATTTTGTAAATGGTATAATTTAAGTCTTAGAGTATAGTTTCTAGTGTGTTTTATCCTTTTGTTTTCATGCATTTATAGAAAGCCTAAAGCAGCAATAAAGACAATAAAACCGAGAGGTTGATGAGTATAGGAGGATGGGTTGGATTCTCCCAAACACAGAAACTGGGCAACTCTTACCTATTAGCATATTGTATATCAGTTTGTGGTAAAACTGTAGCTTGACAGTATGATGTCACTGTGTTGTCAATTCTGTTGTCTAAATTAAGGATTTCAGACAGATTATAATTAAAAACATTAAGAAAAGAAAATTACTGAAGCTTTTTTTTATACATATATTTGTGCAGAGCTTTGTCTGGTTCATCAGCTATCGGTCTGATGACTGATAAGCTCTGGGGGGCAGGGGGCTATATCTCTGGGGTTCTGGTGTAACCACTGGACGTCCGGGCTAAAGGGCCGTTCACATGCTGCATCTAAAAACACATGAAAAACGCCAGTCTTGGCGCTTTTATCCCGGGTTCTTAGCAGGTTGCACCCCTGTAGCGACTGCAGTTACTAAGCACTAAGCAACCGACTGAACTAAACACAGTCAAAGCAAAGATAAATGGATTTCCAGCGCGGTAAATCCCTCACAGTACCGTTACTGCTGAATTTCTCTGTGTCCGTTTTGCTCACCATTCAGCTGGATGATGTGACGCCCTCAGACAGTAAAGGTGAAGCAGTGACATAATCCATGGGACATATCGTAAATGTGATGGTTAGCTTAGCTACAACGCTAACTACATTAAGTAAGTTTTGTAGGAAAAATGCTCAATTATCTTATCTTTCACCTTTAGTGTAAACTGATGCATGATCTGCCTCTACATAGTCCCTCCTCTTGGCGTTGTCGGCATTATTATTACTATTATTTTTGTTGCTGTTTTTTTAATTTCTTATATCAGACATTACGTATCTGCCTCCATCTTGATAAACGTTGTTGGACTGTGTAAACACCAGCGACAGTGATGGAAATAAGTCCAGGATCCGACGTCTATCTGACATCTGATATGTTGTTTTTTAATAATATATTAAAATGTTGTCAATAAACCAGACCAAACCAAAAATCTCCATGCTTTAAGATACGCAAAAATAAAATCAAACAAAATAATCCTAACCCTTATTATTATACCGAAGGTAATGCGTCAATTAAAGTGTTTACACAGTTCGTAACATTTTCCTGTTTAGTTAATGATCTCTTGAATGTCTGGAAGGATGTGAGGTAGCCTAAAAACGATTTTATATTACTACTTGGTGTCCGTTTGTAATTGGTGCATACATAAAATCAAGAAATGCCCTTTAAAAAAATCAAACTATTGATCTATTGCTGAATACCTGTTTTGCTGTGTTGATCAGGATTATGTGCACACCGATACGGAGTTTAATAGTGTATTTATAGTATTTACAGGACAGTTTCCACAGAATTGCCTCGCCGTGATCTGATGTATGTGATTCATGTGAACAAACATCGACTGGATCAAAGAAAGCAAACAGGAGGTCTAAGTGCAGCCTTAGAAACAGAGGAGCAACTGAGATTAGTTTGTCAGGTCCCAAGACTGTAATGGCTCTTCATCTCTGCCACTGAGAACAGCATGCATCTCACACACACACACACACACACACACACTTGGAAATAATGCTCGCTGTCAGCCGTGATGCACAACCATCGTCTCTGGAGAGCGATACGACTGCCTGCCTCCGAACAGATGAGCTGACGGGGGAGAGATGGATGAAGGGATGGTGAAACAGGAGAGAGGGAGGGAGGTTGCAGCATTCATCCTGGAAAAAATGTTAATACCTGAAATAGTCCTCTCAGGTTGAAGAGGGTACAGTGTGGACCTTTTTCACACAAGACATTTTGACATTTCACAGACGGAAAAGCACAGGTGTAAATGGAGCCATCGCTAACTGAGTAATTTTTAATTTCCCCTTATAGTACGACAGTTTATGGTGTCACAGTAAAACCATACATCCTGAAACAGCAAAACATCAACATTACAAGACATGTATCCAACTATAATGATGACAAAACAAAAAGAAGACTGTTTTTGTTCCAAGTCTCGTCAGGAAATGACCTAAAGTAGTTTTTGATAAATATGCAAAGCCTCTTTTGCTTATATTGTTAGTGTTATCAGTAAGACCTGTGCTATAGACCCTTTCTGGGTTGACGTCATGATTACGGTACAGTGTTAGCTGGGTGCAAGACTGGAGGCTAACACCAGCAGTGGGCTAAAGTTACACATCGAAAATGTCATCTTGCTGTGTTGTTGGATGCCAGAGTTGAGATGTCACACACATTTGAGATGACAAACTGTGATTTGAATCCGTAGCGAGCTACAGTATCAGCGAAACATGTCAGAGATGGAGAGAAAATGTCGCTAATATCTAGCCTTCTGCAAACCACAGCCAATAGCTCACGGCTGTGGTTAGCAGAAGGCTGAACTATTAGCAACATTTTCTCTCCATCTTTTAAAACACTTTGGCTGCCAGCCCGCTGGCCAGACGGCGGGCTACTTAGCTCACTTCCTAAGTCTGCTGTGCTGTCATGCAACATAGAAAATGAGCCAGACAAAGTTGTCAGTCTTCTGGCGATAGCTCTGAGCAAAGTGCACAAGTGCACAGTGCTGTGACAAGAGTGTGTGGATGAAGCATTAAGTTGTTAAATTTTACTCCTTTAGTGACTGGCTAGTCAGGTAGCTACCTTGCTAATTCCACCATGCTACAGAAAATGAGCCTAACAAAGACTACTTCGCTGGGAGGAGAGCAGGCGTTAGCTAGCTAGATTGTCAATGTCCAGACAAGCTAGCTAGCTAACTAGCCAGTTCTGAAAACTGACAATCTAGCTAGCTAGAGCACCGCAGGGGGCTGGCTAATCTGGTCCTGTTGGTTAATGTTAACATTCTCAACTAACACTCGCGGTCCCAGAGAGAGTGACTGAACATATGGTGCCCTCAAATGGAACTTGTGAACTCGTAGCAATGGCAATATTAACATTACTGTCTGAGTTTAGAAGCCACACAGGCTAACAATTTAGCAAGCTAGCAAGTGGGTAACATAATAAAGGAAACGTAAAGACACAATGACAGACGAGAAAGATATCAACGTTTTCGTCAGATATATTCAAAAATTCTGACTAAAATTACAATATACTGTACAATATCAGCTTATGCACCGATAAATGAACTTCCATGGGCTCCACCATTTCTCACAACATCAACAAACGTCACAATTCGTGAACTCAGAGCTTTCAGAAACTTTCCACTTACGAGGTCGTGAATACGACATGAGCGGGACGTTCGTATGGGCCCAACGTGTAAACACGACCCCTTTTGAAGGCACCAGTATCGACAGAAACTAGTAATTTCGTCAGCCATTGTCAAAAAGAATGAGTGCCAACAGTACTTGCTAGCCAGCGTTAACTAACGTGTTCAGAGAATTTATCTTCCTCCACTTATCAATCCGCCCACAAAATAAGACCCCATGTTTACAAACAGAAAAGGGGTCTACAGTATATCACAAGTCAAAATGGTTACTGTGGAAAAGGCCTGAGATTTAATGACGGGCAACTTCATGAACCAATCAGATTGGCAGCTTTCAGGCCTAGACAGGTGCAACTAAAGTTACATGAGAGTGGAGGGAGTATTGGTGGCTCTGCTCTATTTCGCAGCACCGGCATGCAGCTTGTTACGAATTGCCAGGACAAGCCATGTGAGAAATTAGCTCTTTAGTCTGTATTTTTAACAGTGCTGTTGGAACACAGTGTTTTGTTTACATGCCGCTCAGCACAGTCGATTAAGGTCGGCATGCATGCGTCCATTTTTGTGCTTGTCAGATTTGGAGCCCACCCATTGAAAACAGAGTCTGTGTATGCCCACGTAATACCCAGAAGAGCTTTAGTCACCCTAATGGGTGTGGAGGGCCTTGATACGTCACAGGGAATAAAATGTGGATTAACTTAAAAAAACATATTTTTTATGTTTTCCAGGAAGTTTGTTTTCTAAATGCAGAAAATATCCAGAGCTATACCATACACCCTGGCTGCATGTGCATCCTTGATTGTACAGTGTGTAGACTGGAGGTGTGTCTGAAACCACTCCCTCATTGATTCATTCAATACTCCCTATGTAATAGACACTCAGTACTCTGTAGTGAGCAGTAAATTGAGATATTATACACTTCTGATCATCTTTTTGCATCATCACTGACAGGTGGAGAACAGTACCGTGGCCTTTTTCCTTCTCATCTTACTTTGCATCAAGGAATCACTGTCTGTATGTAGGTGTGTCCTTCATATCTCCAACACCCCCCATTCTATCTACTCCACACTTGGCGGGTGTATTGCTCGTGAACAGTAAGGCAGTGCAGTGTCAAAGTTGGCGCAATTCGGACATGCAACATGTTCAATATTGTTGTCCGTCCGTCCCATCCTTTTGATCACAGGAACGCCTGGAGGGAATTTCTTCTTCACAAACATCCACTTCGACTTAAGGGTGAACTGATTTTGGTGGTCAAAGGTCAAATCAATTTTTATATTTCTGTTGGAATAAATTCTGCTCAGCAGTGGTGGCGGATCTTCAGGGCTCTGTGGACTGAGTTAAGCTTGTCTTGGCTCATTGACTGGACATATTAACGTCCCAACAGAACTCTTCTTCCCTTCCTGGAGTCACCGAGCGATGATCTCGACAACGCTGCGAGCAGCACTTCCAGGGGACGAGTAACCGGCCCGCTCTGTAGTAGCGCACACTCTGAACCGTGAACAGGCACCGCGCTAGTCTATGAAACAAGACACACTGCATTGTGGGATTATTATCAGAATCAACACGTACATGCCATGAATGCTACGTTTTTGTTTTATTGTGAAAAATCTGTTAGGGCGCCTATAAGGAGTTTAAATTTAACACTCAAATAAGATGATGTATAATAAATATAGTATACTATAGTAAATAGGAAGTTGGGATAGACTGGGACATTTATATGTTGTCCGGGTGCTGTGACCTTTGACCTCCTTACTACTGGATGTTTTGAGATTTCTTTATTGTGAAGAAGAAGAAGAAGATATTCCTTTATTAGTCCCACAGTGGGGAAATTCAGTTTAACACTCTGTTGTTCACACAGTACATATACATGCGTCAATGGAGAGATGTCAGAGTGAGGGGGCTGCTCCTGACAAACGCCCTGGGGGTTTGGTGCCTTGCTCAGGGGCACCTCGGCAGTGCCCAAGAGGTAAACTGGCACCTCTCCAGCAACCAGTTGGTCTTGGTCCATGGGGGACTTGAACCGGCGTCCTCCGCGTCCTAACCCAAGTCCTTACGGACTGAGCTACTGCCGCCCCAAAAAAGTATCAAATGAAAAAAGCCGATCTGAGGTAACTTGACAAGCCTTATGTTATTGGCTGTGTGTATATGTGTGGCAATGTGCTACTTGTGTGTGTTTGCTTTTGATGAGTTTCAACACATGTGTGACCTTGTATGTTTATCTGTGTGTTTGTGTGTACGCGGTCCTGCCCTCGTATCGGTGCTTGTTCTGGTGTGGGTGCTCCTGACTGATTGCCATGGTCTCCTCACGCTAACACTGACACAACCACGCAGCCTGGTGGCTGATCTCCCTTTTGCCATGTGTGTGTGTGTGTGTGTGTGTGTGTGTGTGTGTGTGTGTGTGTGTGTGTGTGTGTGTGTGTGTGTGTGTGTGTGTGTGTGTGTGTCTTAAGGCCTTTCTTGTCATTCCGACACGACTGCCTCTAAAAGCGAACAAGTCGCTGCCCTCTTTGAAGAGAGAGAGGATTAGCAATTAATTCTGATCGCTTTTTTTTTTTTTCTTTCCCAGAAACTTCATTAGAGTTTGATTTCCACAGGCTCTAATCTGATCTGTCGCCATGACGACACCCCGCAGATATGCCGTGTGACTCTGTGTGCGTGCACGTGTTTGCCTTCGTGCGTTCTTGTGCATCGGTGGGGTTGTATGAGCACATTTGTGGCCACTATTGTGTGTGTCCTTCATTATGAGTAAACATACAGTATATAGAGAATACTACAAGGTTGTTTGGGTACTACTACTATTACTTTTACTACCAATGCTGCTACTATTACTATTACAATTACTGATACTGCGCTTACTTGTTTGTTGGCACGTTTAGCTACAATATGCAAATAGTCCACATGCACACATGTAGACTGGGGGACATTGTGGGGTGAAGGAAGAGTTTTTCCTCCAGCAGGGGGAGCTATGTGTCTTTACAGCAGACGATGAGCCACTTCCCATCTATACATACTGTATGTACGCCTGAACAAGTCATTTCATGTGATCTGGAGTCATAAAGCTTTATGTCTAAATATTGAAAGAATCTGCCAAAGGGGAGAAATTATGATCTTCTTTAAGTGTTTTTCCTCTTGGGTCGAATGTGAGTTTCTTTTCTGCCTGCATTGATGGGTTGTTTCACTCTGTCTGCTTGCACTGCAAGTAGATTTTTTTTTTTTACCAACTTGGCACAAGCTGTGATGCTTTTCAACAGATTTAGCACTGCAATTTTTTCCCCCAGTTGGTTCAACCATTTGATCAAAGATTTCTGCTGCTGTGGTGATTATGGGGTTTCTTTTTTTTTTTTTTTACAAATCCAATCAACATTTTTTTTAGATCAGGACATGAAGGAAGCTGAGTTACTGCGAGATTTTAAACATGTGAAATATGCTCTCGTCTTTATGGCGTACAGAGACACAAATCACACACCTGTGCGTTTCAGCTGTTTCTCCTGGACCGCTGCCATCGTTTACGTAAAGGAGCAGTGTGTCACATTTCGGGGGATCTATTGGCAGAAGTAGAATATAATTTTCACTAGAATGGTACTCGGACAGCACAGACGTCCACCCCCCTCTCCACTGAGCTAGCGCCATCATTCACATGTATTTTGTTTATGTTGAGATCAGCTGTACATAGCGGAGCATCGTAACACACTTCATTCAAACAGAAACAAAACTCACTCTCTAGTTGATGTGAATATATGGTGACTACTACATCCCCCAGTCCACTCTGTTATACCCAGTGGTCTTCATGTTATGGCTGAGCATAATCTTTAAAAAAAACTAAATCCGGATTGCCACCAAAATGTAATGGGTTGTTCATGGCGCCACACCCCACCGCTCCAAAATTTTCATTCAAATCCAGAGCAAACTTTTGGAGTGATCCTGACAGACAAACAAACACTGGTGAAAACAAAACCTCCTTCCAAGGCCAAGATAATAAAAAAGATTTCTTCTAAACATGTAGTATGTATGTATGTATAAAAAAAACAAAAACAAACAGAGTCCATGTTGATCAAGAAATAATCTGGTAATGTTCTGGGATTTTTTTGAGCTGCATAGGAAACTGAAATTGGTGCATTGCATGGCTCAGAGCTTCCACACACTCTTAGCTGGAAACATCTACAGCTCATAAATTACCAGAAATCTGGACCCAGTAAACCCCCCCAAGTCTTTTACTGGTTACGGCCATGTGTGCCTGGCAGAGTGTGTGCGTGCATGCTAATGTAATAACAAACATACACTTACATTCCTTCCCTTCTTTTCTGCAGGGTGTCCGGCGGCGAGCTGTTTGACCGTATCGTGGAAAAAGGTTTCTACACGGAGAAGGATGCGAGCACGCTGATCCGACAGGTCCTGGACGCTGTCAACTACCTGCACAAGATGGGCATTGTACACAGAGACCTGAAGGTAACACGAGCGGTTTGTTCTCGCCTGACAGCCAGTGATTTACTGCAGCAATAAGAGCAGTGACTCGACACATGCAGTGCATTGTGGGTCAGAGTAGCGTGTGCCAGCTGTTAGAATAGAGAGGATTGGTTGAACGACTTTTATAAAAGAGGGTTGTATCTCCGAACAAATAACTATAAATTTAAATCTCCTGAGAATCACAAACATGAAATAAAAACACGGGCTGCACGGTGGTGTAGTGGTTAGCGCTGTCGCCTCACAGCAAGAGGGTCGCAGGTTCGATTCCAGCTTGCGGCTCTTCTGTGTGGAGTTTGCATGTTCTCCCCGTGTAAGCGTGGGTTTTCTCCGGGTACTCCGGCTTCCTCCCACCGTCCAAAGACATGCTGTTTAGGTTAATTGATAACTCTAAATTGCCCGTAGGTGTGAGTGTGAGCGTGAATGGTTGTCTGTCTCGATGTGCCCTGCGATGGACTGGCGACCTGTCCAGGGTGAACCCTGCCTTCGCCCTATGCCAGCTGGGATCGGCTCCAGCCCCAACGGGATAAGCGGTTGACGATGGATGGATGGATGGATGGAAATAAAAACACTTGATTGTCTCTGTGTGTCCTTCCTCCAGCCAGAGAACTTGCTGTATTTTAATCCCCAAGACGAGTCAAAGATCATGATCAGCGACTTTGGGCTTTCCAAGATGGAGGGCAGTGGTGACGTCATGTCCACGGCCTGCGGCACGCCGGGATATGTGGGTAAGTTAGTCAGTCTTCCCTGGTCTCCAGCAGTCTGGGCTTGTTCTGCTCTTTCTGTTTCTTTCCCCTCTAGAAAGGTCGCCACTCTCTAGTTCAAAGACGCAGTTTGAACTTTGAGTTTGGGGGTTAACAAAAAAAAATCTAGAGGGAATATGATGTGTACAACACGAAGAGGTCAAATGTATTGGGATGTGTGGAGCTAACATATTATACCATCCAGACAGAATGCAATACAAGCATGCATCAGCGACAAAATCAGTTTGATTGCATTTATTGCATCAGAATGAACCAATTGGCCGTGAGCGGCGAAGCGTCGCACAGCGTGCGTGTTTCAGCTGAACTTTTGTCAGGCGCCCTGTTTCTGTTTATTCCTGTCACTCACTTTGCTGCACCAGACGAGGAACAGCTGATTCGTGAAGTTGAAGTGAGGAGTTATGTATATGATACCTCTTCATTTCACTTCAAACAACTGAATAAGGTGACAGCAGACTGGAGGGACATCACCTGAAAGTTTACATAGGCTGCTGTTGGCTGTGCTGTAGGTCATTTTCAGTAAATATTGCAGTATAAAACCACTGTTTTCTGTCTAAAAAAACACAAAGATTGTGTTGTGATGTCTTCCATATCAAGTACTACACACGTCTTTAAAGTGGTGTCATCTCTAGTCTGATCTCAAGCACACAGCTGATCAATACATGGTTTGTTTATATGGTGTAGCAGAAAATGCATACAAGTGCCGTATTTTTCACACTATAAGGCGCACCGGATTATAAGGCACACTATCAATGGACGTGTCTATTTTCATACATAAGGCGCTCTCGTCTCGTGATAGTGGAGTAACTCGCCCGGCGTTGCCTCCCTGTCTTGGTGTGTTCGCCTTCTGTCATCCAACGCTCCCACGCAGCTCGCAGTTTAACTTTGAACAACCTGTTGACACCATATCTAGCGGTTGGAGTCCTTTAGTTAATCCAGAACTTCAGAAAACATTTATTGAACACCTATGGTCTGTCTCTCCAATCTACATTTTGTGTCTGCACTGCAGTGCACTATAAAAATAATGTAAAAACTAAATATTGAATACATGAAACGGGTAATCAAAAAAAAACTAAACTTAGCAGCATTTATGCACCTGCTTGATAATCGGCTTAATATGCTCAGACATCGGCCAATGCCGATTATGGAAAAACCGATTAATCGGTCAACCTCTAATCCAAAGCTTGACAAACCTGCTGTGCCTAGTAACTGTTGCTAAACTACAATTGAGCAATGGCTGAGTTTTAGTGAATGTGCAACTGATTTTGTGTCCATGTCAGTGTGGTGGTTTGTTGATGGTCTCAGTTCACTCAGGTGTTTTTATCTCTCATTATGTCTCTACGTGTTACCGTGTATATGAACTGAGCCGTCTCTCTGCATTTCTGCTGCCGTTGATCCAGCAAAACACATGAAAAATTCAAAGAGCGCACGTTGTTTCCATCTGACACCATTTATGTTTCTTTCTTCATCTGTGTTCGCTCGCTGTCATCTGGTGCAACGAGTGTGTGTCTGTGTGTGTTGTTAGAAGAGACAGATGTTCGGTGTTGACAGCACACACACTGCCATGTTGGAGCACAAACCGGTTGTTCTGACAAAGCGCACTAACTCACATAAACAAGCCTGTCATAGAAATACAGACAGACAGATACATAAATGTTTTAATTTTAATGGTGAACCTTAAAAATTGATTTTGTAGCGCCCCCATCAGGCCACCGTCTTCTAAACCCAGCTGGAGTTCATCTTGTTTAACTGTCCAACATGTTTTAGTGGTCCTATCAGCTTGTAAACTGCCTGCTTTTCTTTTTTATTCTAAAATCAATTAAATTCGACACAGACATGCATGTCAGGATTTGACTTTAAATGGTCAAACCATCGTATTGTTCTTTCTCTCTTTTTCTTCATATGTGTCTCCTCACCTCTCTCATCCATCCATCCCATGGATCTCTTTCTGGGCTTCACCCCCGACCCAGAGCCCCCTCGCCCTCCTGCAGAGGTTTTCTGGGCCACAGGCCATTTCCACTCCAGACAACGTGTGTCTAAATATAACTCTACATAACCCTGGAACGCACCAAATAAAACCCAGATCTGAACGAGGAGCATGAGTATGTGGATGAGCATAACGTTTTGAGGAACCTCCATTGACAAAGTCACCTCCCTGGGCCCATGCAGTTCTCCAACAGAGATCAAATTTAGGTTCACAAATGCTGTGGAACTTAAATTGAACTTAATAATCCTAATAACAATATAGAGAAAGTGTGTAATGTGTGATACAGTAAATCTGTTGGATGACGTGATATTAAATGCAGTAAAACAAACTTGTACAATCCAAATTTCCACTTGAACTTGTTGACGTCATGCTGCTCTAGTTGATGTTACTAAATAAAAGTCCAACCTGTTTTTCTCTCCATAACATATTGATCTATTGTTTTATACTTAATATTGATTCAACAACCCTGCCCAACAACCTGTTTCAATAGAAATGACATTAAAGCTGCAGTCAGTAACTTTGAGCAAATATGATTAAAAAAAAAAAAGTTATATTTACAATGATATGTCAGTATATCCTGACAGTAGTGCAGAGGACAGATAATTTGCAAAAATATATCATCTTTCTCTGCATTTGCAAGATTTCACCTTACCCGAAGGAAAACAACCAATCAGAGCTGAGCAGTCTGTGAGCAGCTGTGAGTCACTTCTCACAAAACACTAAAGTATACTAAATATGTTTCTGAAAACATTTAAGGAGAGAAATAGGTATTACAGTACAGGGTTCTGTTTGGTCTTAAAAAGTCCAAAAAAATCCAATAACTGAAATTTAAGCCCTCCAAATGCCTTAAAATCTCACGAAATGTCTTAAATCCAATTTTCCATGTCTTAAAAATTCATTAACGTTACTATCATTTCAAAATAAATGTATCATCTTGCTTTTAAATGTTTTGCTTTTTGACCACGCCGTAACAAAACTATGAAGCAGAACCAAAAGGGAGTAGCTGACCTACTTTCTGAGAAATCAAAAGGATAAATTTGACCAGATCTGGAGAAAATGGATTGAATTTATAACCCCACTCCGAGCAGACTTTGTATGATAGCTCTGAAGTTTCAGGCCTCTCTCCCTCCTCTTTCTTTTCTTTTTCATTTCTCTATTGTACTGGAAATGCAGAAGAGTAAGCTCCCTTCCGTTCGTCTGTATGTAGTTGTCACTTTAATAAATGTGTTTTTTTTTTTTAAACAAAAAAATAATAATAATAATACAAAAGGGAATAGCTGTGCTTCCATGATAGTCATGTGCGATCAAGTGGCGTGGTGTGCTTATTAGTGGAGAAAGCTTGTGGAAAGGAAAAAGCTGAGCAATGTTGCCGATGTTGCTTTCGTCAAACTTAAGGTCAGAGCGCTAAAACTGGGTTAAAAAATGAGTAAATGCAAGTTCAATATAGTATGGTCAGAGAACAGTGAATTTAGAGCGTGGTTGAAGGCGGGGCCTGGAAACGTATTTGAAGCCCGCTGCACCCTCTGCAAGAAAAGTGGTGTGCCGAGTCAGAAAAACATAACACGGTTGTGAAAAACAGCAGCAAACGCCTGCAATCAGCCAGTCGGGATCTAGAGCATCAACTCCAGTCGACCTCCAGACAGCGTTTGGAGCATCACCTCCACTAAAAGCTGAGGTGCTCTGGACTTAACGCTCAGTAATGAAGCATCAGCCGTATAGCAGCCATAACCATGTTGCTGTTGCAACTTTCTTTCATATCCTTAGTACTTTCTTGTCAGTATGGATGTGAAGTAGGTCTTAAATTGCATTCATAGAGGTCTTTAAAAGTCTTAAATCTGACATGTTGAAACCTGCAGATACCCTGTATTAACAGAATAATAATTCGTATTTGATCAGTGCTGCCTGCTTTGACAGTTTGATCAGAGTTCACACGTTCGACGAGCAGTGATTGACGGCTGCTGTAGAGACCGCTCGGCTCTGATTGGTCGTTTTCCTTCGGGTGCGTTGAAAATTTACAAATGCCATTAGGAGCACCGGAGGACACAGAGGAACATGGAGTACTGTCAGGATACGGTGACAATTTTACAAAAAATACCTTCATCGTATTTACTCAAAGTTACTGACTTTAACATTTAACAAAATATTCTATAAATATAACTTAATTAAATCATCTGTGACATGTATTACACCTGCAGCTGCTTTTCTGGAACAGCCTTTCAGTAACACCTCCTTTAATTAATTCAGTTTTTTTTTATTATGAGTTTATATGCCAGGGACAGCGCTCATTGATCTGCAGGAAAAAATATTTAAAAATTACATTTACTTATTTATTATTGTATTTAACAATAAGACAACACGTTAATAAAGCCGTATGAGGAAGGCACAATTCAAATTTTGAAAAAGTAAACAAAGTCATTCAACATAACAAATATGTGCAAAATATATAAAACAGATGGCAGTTGGCTCTAACACCTGTATCAGCCTCCTGGTGGCTTAACGGCTTTCACCATGAAGCAACTGCAGGCACACAACCGATCAAAGAATCAGCCAGAGCTCTCTGTTTCCTCCATTTGTCTTTATCTCCGAAAAATTACAATAATCTTACATTTAAAAGCAATTGACAGACATTCCTTTGACCTGATTTTGTTGGGTGAGGGTTTCCACAAAGCAGGGAGACAAGGCGTTTGAAAGCTAATGTTAATGAGACACACATTTTGGCACGACGCAGTCAACAGAATCAGCGGTTTGTTTGGAAATAACAGAAGAACAACTAAAATGAGTCAAACTCAAAGTCCAAACATGATGATGAGCTCCCTCCCAGTGTTTGTAATAGAAATACCAAAGTAATGAGAATTTTGTAATAGAGTACAAAACATTTCAGATTACTACCATCGCGTATTTGACTCTAAATGTTTTTAAGTAGTGGCTCAATGACCTCAGGGTGTAAAAATGTCTTAATACTGCAAAACAACACACACACGCTTTCACAATGAGTCAGCGTAGACCTATAAGCAAAGCTCTGATGCAGCGCACGTGTGCTAAGTTTATGTTTTGCCACAGATATGGTATTTTTTCATATCTTGCTATGTGTGCACACGTGCCAGATCTATTTCGATCCAGCCTGGTGTAGTGTGCGAGCGAGGTAATGTTATGGCGAGCTCACTGCCGTCAGTAATTTGCTCTGTCCGAGGCGGCGTAATGAGCCGCGGGGGAAGGTCAGGCCAGGGCAGTCTGCGTTATAAACACAGAGAGCAGAGAAAGATACTGAAGTAATGAAACAGCAGGTCGCTTTATGGTGAAATACAGGAAAAACTAAAGGAAAAATCAGGAATTCACAATTTTCTTTGGGGTTTCATTTGGGGTCTTTTTCACATCAGTTACAAGTTTTTGTAGCCGTGAGAACCTGTATACCTCCCGCAGAAGATTTCCCACCATTAACAAGACATGTGATTTTCATTTGGAGCGATGTGGAGAGTCTGCATATTTTCTATTTATTCAGGCTCATAAAACAGCTGCATTTTCATGTAAAAAAATCCCACAGGAGCTTTAACTGGACCTCAAGCTGACAAGAAAGTAAAATGCTACTAAAACACAGCCTGGATTTAAGCTTAGTCAAACAAACATCAAGCTACTGCAAAATGGAGTCACATTTGTGGCAAAAGCAAGTAATCAAGGCTTTTTTTTCTTTCACTTCTAGCTCCAGAGGTCCTCGCCCAGAAGCCGTACAGCAAGGCAGTGGACTGCTGGTCCATTGGAGTGATCGCCTACATCCTGTAAGTACCAGCTGGTCTTCTTTGTGTCACTTCACACCGTACAACAAGCAGCCCGACTGATCGCCACACTTTCAGTTGGTGTCAGAGTCACAGTTTTCATGAGTATCCCACCAGGAACCGCATTAACAGCGTATGTCAGATTATCGAGTTGGCCGAACGCTTTCTTTTGCCGTTGGACTCCTCTCATTTGACTGAGTGTGATAAATCAAAATGTATGCCCGCGTCTCTCCAGCCTCTTTAAGCTGAGCAGAGGTCGAATTAGCCAGAACAAGTGGAAACACCTGTGTGCTTGTTCAAGGCGTTTAAAGACTACAGTTGAGTTGTGAAAGCAAGCTCTCAAGACTTGAAAGCAGAGCTGTCAATCAATTAAAATATTTAATCGCAATTAATCACATGATTGTCCATAGTTAATAACTACTAATCACAAATTAATTGCACATTTTTTTTATCTGTTCAAAATATACCGTAACAGGAGATTTGTTAAGTATTTAATACTTTTATCATCATGGTAGTGGGCAAATATGCTGCTTTATGCAAATGCATGTATATATTTATTATTGGAAATCAGTTACCAACATAAAACAATGACAGATATTGTCCAGAAACCCTCACAGGTTCTGCATTTAGCATAAAAAATATGCTCAAATCATAACATGGCAAACTGCAGCCCAACAGGCAACAACAGCTGTCAGTGTGTCAGAGTGCTGACTTGACTATGACTTGATCCAGACTGACTGTGATTATCATAAAGTGGGCATGTCTGTAAAGAGGAGACTGGTGGGGACCCAGAGAACCCATTTACATCACATATTTAGAGGTCAGAGGTCAAGGGGCCCCTCTGAAAAAGTCAGTTTTTCCTTGCCAAAATTTAGCACAAGTTTCGAGTGTTATTAAGCCTCCTTCACAACATGCTAATATGACATGGTACTAAAGGATTTAGTAGTTTAGTTTAGGATCTTTAAGAGGTTGATTAAAAATCGCAAATTGCATTAAAACACTAATTAAATTAGTGGCGTTAAAACAAATATGTTAGTGCATTATTATTGCATTCAGTTTTGACTTATGTCTTTAATATTTGGATTTAGAAAAAAGGTCTAATAAATTAGTCCCCCTGGAAATATTACTGTTATTGTAACATTTTTGCAGTTGTAGAATCAGAAATGAATAATATTCATTCAGTTAGTCGTAATTCAATTGAATATACTTTTTTTTTTGACTTGTCATATGTAGATAGTGTGTGTTACTAAGATAATAACAAGGTAATAACGCTGGATCTGTTCTGTTCAACTGTGGCCTATTAAAGTGGACCTTGCTTTTTAAAGGGTTAAAAGGTTACTGTCCCGCACAGAAACACTGCTTCTGTACTGCCTGAAACGCCCTCTTGAAGTCCCGCCTTTTCTTCTGTCAAGTGGTGATGTCACCCAGTAACACATTTGCATAATACCCGCCCGGCTAGTTTGACACACTCTCAAACAAAGCTAGTTAGAGTGGAGCAAGAGAGGAGTCTGAAGAGTTTGTGTCTGTCTGACCAATCACAACAGAGTGGGCCAGCTGACCAATCAGAGCAGACTGGGCTTTTTTGGGAGGGCGGGGCGAAAAGAGGTGCTGCAGCACAGAAAAATAAAGTATTTTTTCAACATTAAAGCACATAAACCTGTTTTACTAGAAACCCAAAATACAAGTATGAGTATGAAAATAAGCATTATGTGTCTTCTTTAATGTCCACAAATGCACCAATGAAGATATGAACGCCAGTTTTGTACTTGAGAAATAACATCAATGTGAATTTGTGCACAGAAATGTAATAATGCAAATATTTAGATACATATTTTTCATATCACAAAACCTTACTCACATTTGAAAATGTTATAAAACACGGGTAAGTCATATTTGCACTCCACAGTACTTGATCCTCCATGAAATCAATTGAAAACAGTTCTGCCTAAACATCTGTCTTCTTTTTCACGTAGGAATCTGTAACTGAACATCTATCGGAAACAAGAGTCAGACTCACTTATGACCCAGAATGACTCACCTCCAGCTAAGCTTGAACACACACAAAACCACGGGCCGAGTTGTGATCTATTACAAACTTCAGCGCTCAAAACCAACTGCACATTGTTTTCATTAAGATCGTTTGCATCAATTTGTCATGCACTAACAACTGCAACAACCGTTAGAAATGCTAGTATATGCTAATGGGGCCTGATGCCCTCACAGGTCATACAGCTGAAACCCTTGCGTCGCACGTGTGTGTATTTGTTGATATTTCCCCGCAGTTGAGTGTGTGTGTGTGTGTGTGTGTGTGTGTGTGTGTGTGTGTGTGTGTGTGTGTGTGTGTGTGTGTGTGATGATGTTGCTTGTGTGCCGCCATCAGGGCCAGATGGAGCTCTGCTGAATGGCCTTGTATGGACATTGACCTGCAGACTCCTTTTCTCTGCTTTTGTTTTTCTTCTACCATGGCACCCCCCACTTCTTTCCACCACACACACTTTCACATGTGTGTGTGTGT